>JAFIRS010000908.1:0-501060 GCA_018342105.1 Gonioctena quinquepunctata | reverse complement strand
CTGCTACTTGTGGACTCTGGACCCAAATATGTTATTGTATATTTGAAATCGAAGCATTTATGCAACTGACATCGTCCGCATTGAATTCATCCGAAATACTTTTGACAACCATGATTTGAATAAAGTATCATTATCACGTAATGTCATTAGAATAGATCTCCCATATCGGGTTATACAAATCGTCATACCAAGTATGTTGAAAGCTTTACCGATGGGTAATGATGATATTGGTCTTTGTTCAAAAGCTCCCTATTTCCTTTCAATTATTGAAGAATTGATTCTCTTCAAATCTACAACTTTTGGAAGAAAAGACATAGTAAGACTGTATGAAAAATATAGATTATTTCACCTTATAAAAAATACACTCACTGAATTGAGAAACTTCTCGTACTCTGTATTCACTCTGATGATATTATCTAACATCTGATTTCTCATCAACGACTCCACACATTTTATAAGAGACATCCCACTCCATTTCCAGTAGATGGACTGTGAAGGTCATTACGCACTTGAGCATCAACACACTCATCAATACTGCAGTTCACTCTTAGCTCTCTACAGGATGAATGCCCTCCTCGCTTGAGAGTGCAAGGATTCATGAAGGTCATGACTACACAGAATATGTATGCCTACACCACAACATTAGTCAAGGTCAAACAAACATCGAGATCAAATCTTTGGCTGCCGAAACAAATCCAACATCAAAACTCAAGGTCAAATCTCAAAGTCAAAACTTAATGTTATGAATCTCAAGGTCATATTCAAGGTCAAGTCGAATCTCAAAGTCGACCAAACCCAATATCAAAACTCAATGACAAATCTCAAAGTCAAATCTCAAGGTCAAACACACACACACTGCACACCTGCAACTATTCAAGGTCACACGTGACGTCATAGTGGTGGGGGGAGACCCAGAACCGGCTTAAATCTCCTACTAGAATTGAATTATCTTTTCAACGATGTGCCACTTGACCCCCTATGCAGTTTGAAATTTTCAAGTTGATATGTTTTCCGCGCCATCTATCGAGCAATCACAATGTCTTTCATTTCGAAGAGTAGTATCGGTCATTCAAAATAGTTTTGGTCCCGTTGTTCTATGTCAAAGCGTTCAAAAGTTAACGGGAGCGGTGAAGGGGAGGGGGAAGGCTATAAAAAGCCGCACTCGCAATTGTGATACCGTAGAACAACCATAGTTGAAAAGAAATATTGAATTACCCTTTCGACGAAGTGCAAATCGACCTCTATGCCTTTCGAAATTTTCAAGTTGATGTGCCCCCAGCGTCCTCTGTCGAGTAATTGTGATGTATTTTCTCTCGAAAAATAGGATCGGTTATACCATTCAATGAATTTCATGTCTCATTGTTTCACATCAAACCGTTCAAAAGTTATTGAGATAACGGTACCATTCAGATCTGCACTTGTAAAAAAACTTCTGAAATAAATTTAAAACAAGAAGGTTGAGAGAAAATTGAATTATCTTTCCAACGATCTATCGGGCAATCACAATGTCTTCCATTTCAAAAAGTAGTAACGTTGATATCATTCAATTTTTTTTCCATTGTGATTCGTTCAAAAGTTAAGAGTTAAAAGCCGCACTGTATAAATAAATATATCAGAACCTTGATGGCAGTGCTTGATAATTACTATTTCAACAGATGCAATTGGAATTCGAAACACTATAAACCTACATACACATGAGGTATTTCTGTTGCACAGAGTAATGAATAACTTATAGATATACTCTGGTGTGGACAATCGTCCTTGAACTTCAATTTCGTATATGTACATTTCAACAATGAATCTGAAAGCATTCCTTTCCGGAAACAAATATGAAAGAATACTCGTAGTGGCTTAAATTTTAAATTGCTTTACAACACATAATTTTTTTCCTATGGAGAAAACATGAATTCATATACAAAACTTTTGGAAGAAACTCATTAGAGTGTAAGAGTATCTGTTGTTCGATTGGATATTTGTCTAGGATCATGATAATTTTCATTATGAATTCCTCCCAAAAGGATATCTTGAGTGATGGAAAATAGTGACTAAAGTTTATCTTTCAGTCGCAGATGATTCTATATGGGATTTAATGAATATCATGTTGATGTTATCAAACAAATCAACAAATGGTTCTCGGCTCTTTGACATGAAGTAAATGTATCAATCGTTGTTCCTTGTTATTTCCCTGCTTTTTCTTTTTCATCACATTGGATTGGATCTCGATTTGATTTCAAGTTTGAGTATTCATTCAAGGTAGATTTATTTAGAATTTCATTCTCGCAATTCAAGTCAAATACCCTTTTAAATCTGGACAAAAATAAAATCAGGACGGTATTCCGGAGGGGAGGATTTTCATTGTTCGGACCTTGATGATGTAATTTATGGGCAGAAATGTTGAAACAAAAACCAGGTGAGATACATATCTGAACTTGGTAAGATAAGATCCACTTGAATTCATGTCCGTATTCGAAAAAATTGAGTTGAGGGTGGCCCCCGAAGAACGAAACGTGTTATTGAAAATCAAAACCCAGCATATCGAAGCAAATTCAAAATAGAGAAGAAAGTTTTCTCAACATATTTCCATATTTCCGAAAATAGAGGCGCCAGCGCAAAGGAAAGAAAACGGGACTTTCGGTTTTCCCTGTATATTTTAAAAAGGGTTCGTGATATTTTCGATTTGGAAACATAGTTTCATTGTTTACTAAAATAGGCAACTTTTGTCTAATTCAACCAACTTCGTACCATTTACCGTTTTCGAGATGCGAATAGTGGCATGACATAAAAAATACGGACTGTATAAATAAATATTATTCATTATTTTTCTTAGTATATTGAGATTGAAACCCAAGTTAGTACTGTCTATATCCTTGTGCGATGGTTATACTTCTTGGTATTGATTTGAGACAGATTACATACAAATATTAGGGAGCATTTAGGAGATTTGAATCCTTCTACAACATATGATTGAATTTTATTTGAGGTTTATACAATAAAAACGTGAGATGTTGTTGGAAACCGGACAGAAGCGAAGCTTCTTACGCTTTGTATATAAAATAATTT
Organism: Gonioctena quinquepunctata; assembly: GCA_018342105.1. NCBI lineage: Eukaryota > Metazoa > Arthropoda > Insecta > Coleoptera > Chrysomelidae > Gonioctena > Gonioctena quinquepunctata. The sequence continues at coordinate 498,000 of JAFIRS010000908.1, read as the reverse complement.
ACAAATAAAATAATTTAATTGCGATACTGTATTAAATTGTTATTCAGACATTTTTGGAAAAACAAAATTAATACTGAATATTTATTTTTATTATTAAAATCATATGTACATTGAATAAACAATGCAATAGTCTAGGCATCACAATCATCATATTCTATCATAGATATAATTGATTTGTGATAGATAAAATAAGATAAATATTTGTGACTCAATTCTATTAATATACCTAGGAAAAACAGCATCAATTGTAGCATTCTTAGTAGTAGATTGAGTCGGATCATTATTTATAATGAATCACATTCCTCAAATAAAAATTGTACAAGGGGCTGTGACTTTTCTTTAGCAAAATGTATATTGAAATCACCAGCTAAAATACGGTTAAACCATTTACAATTGCAGGAGAATAAAAAACAAGTTTCGCAGTCTTGAAGCGGTATCCTTTGAGCAGCATAGGCGGATATACCTTATTTTATTTAGATATTTCAATATTTCAAAAATACGTCAAAATACAAAAAATATGTCATGAGCGCGGAAGTATGTAATAATATGCAATCGGATCATCATAATTTCATATTCCTATAGGCGAAAAAAATGCATATTTTCCAACAAAACACAACAGAACTATAAAATACTTCAAAACCTATTTCTATCCCACAACACAGATGCTTCTGGCCTTTATTTATTCAGACCTCTCGAAACACAAATAAAACTCGTGATTCATCAGTTTTCTTGGCCTCTCAACGTATGGACACTCCTACAAGCATTATCATTGGCTTGCGGTCCGTTTCAATTGTCTGTAGAACTAGACAGCTGTCACTCAAACCCACGTTGACTGTAGGCTCTTGTGATCTTCTTTTTTTCTTCCTTTCAGAGAATGTTTACGATTAGTACACATTATTTTTCGTTCCGTAACTCGATATACGCCTGTGCCGTGAGTTTTGATTTGCCCTATAGAAACATCTCTGCAATTGAAAAATGGTTGAATTACATTAACTTATTCAGTTCAATATATCTCGATTTATTTTGAGCATCAATGGAGTCAAGTACTGATATCATGATATTTTGTTCTTTCACGAAAATGTTCATTTTTCGATAATGATTCGTTTGATTGATGGCAATTTCAGAATAATGAATATATTCTCGAAATCTTTGACTGGCACGCCTTCGTTCATGTAACATAAGCTCGCATTACCAGGCATTTGTTGATTTCTCTTCGAACGCCCAAATTTTTTCTCATGTGTAGTCAATAAAACATATCAAACAGCTGTTATGCATTCGCCTAGTAGTTATTCAAACATGCTTCCTGAAACTATCACGACGATAGCCAGTACCTCAGATTATAACCAATCAACATTGATAAGTGAAAAAATTATTTATCATCAAAACAGCAGCAGTATTTATTCAAAGTATTCGACTACGAATGGTATCAGGGAATTGAGGGAAAGTGAGATCGTCCATTGATGGCAATCGCGAAGTGATGATAGATTATTTACTACGGAACTTTTCGTTTGGAGAATGTTACTGTCAAATCGAAACCTCGAGTTCTGATAGCTCGGGAACTAACCGGGACAAATAGTGTTGCTGTTCAAAAAAATTTTCGCGTACGGCAAGGTTCTTCGCACGTCCAATGATAATCAGAATTGGTAATACCATTCAAAATTGTCAAAGCCAAATTAGTCGATAAGCGAGCAATTGCGCGATTGGTCATCTTCAAAGAAGACGAACCATTATATTCGCAATTCATGAGAAGCCTCATCGAATTGAATGAAACCCCATTCGAAATTTCGCTTCGATAATAAATACGCCTTTCACAATACCCATATTACTACGAAGTCGTAGTATCAGCAACTCCGGAACCTGGTTACACGAATGATTCGCCATGCACATAACGACTCCGAAGTCGACATGAGGATAATGAGCAACTGGCCAGTAATTTCCACTCAGTCTGGTCAAGCGCAAACCTCCTCATATCAACCGAACACCTTTGAGATTCACTTCTTACATAATCGATATCCTACGTCACCAAAACATTAAAGCAGTTAACGAAATAGCAGGTGATTAATTCCGTACTTCGACTCGAAGTTAAACCGGCAGTTGCTTCGTAACTACATGCTGTTTATTTCAAATGTACAGACGGTGAAAGGTATCAAAATCATGAAAAGAGAAAATGAAATGTTTCGCTCCCCGTTACGAATAATAAGTCCTCGAAATGCGCTCGGCTCAAAAACCTGAGACGTGAAAACGTATCGCAGAAAAACTGCGAAGTTCGAAGAAGATGAATTTCCTGTGAAATCTTCCCCAAGTTCTTGCGCGAGCGTTTATCCGAGTTGAATATTCCAAAGCCACGAGGAATGCGAAATCCGAATATACATTTGATAAGCTTTTGCTTGATACAGAGCTCATACGACCGCGGAAATCCTCGGATGACGTACGTGCCATGATCGCATCATTGCACGCAATAACTGCAAATTTATACAAATACAGTCCGTACGCGGTTTGATATGCAATACGTTTTTCCGTGTCAGGGCATGTCTGCATGTCGGCTCATTTTTCGGGGATGACACGCATTAGACGACCATTATATCGAAATTTTCGTTGGCGTCGAATACAGTTGAGTCAAGAATGGAAGTTCGATCAAAAGCTTATATCGTAAGAAGTCTTGTTGTTGGAATGCGGCAGTTCTCGGTTATTCAGCGAGACGGTTCATATCACCGAAGGTGTCTAAAAGAATCCGTGAAACAATAGCCTTCATCCTGAGAACTATTGATGAGCCGTTTCTCACCACCATAGCGTAATCCGACCAACTCGATCACAGCCGAGGAATAACAAACAGAGAAGTTCAGAATCGCAGTAAGCCAAATTTGCATTCGTATACGTTCATTGTAACTCACAATGATCCTCGTTTTCAGACAAGCAGCAATTCGATCATTAGCCAGTTAATCAAAGCCGACGGAATGTCATTTGCGTTCACGAAATGCTTCACAGGCAGAGCAGCGTAAAGTTGGAAAAGCATTCGGCGATGCTCGAGAATTTAGCGTGCGGAATTGTGAACAGCAATCACGGGAATTCCGGCCATTTGATCATACGTAAGCCGTTACATCTTAACATCGAAGCTTTCAGATGTCGACTATCGAGAAGCCCAGATTCATTTTTAACCGACAAATATGCGATAGTTCATATTAGCTTGTTAGTGACTGATGACTTCTCGCGACCCTAGGAAAAGACTATCTTTCATCATGTCAATTTTTTTCGAACAATTGGCTGGATAATATTGTGGCGGACGGTTCTCGAAATCAATGGCATATTGTCTCTGAAATAATGTTCAGCTTAGACAAGCGTAATAGCGATTTTAAAGACGCTTAAATTTTAGCATTATGGTGTAGTAATGGTTCATGTTACTAACATTAGAAATTCTTTTGTTAGATTCGATTAATCAGATTTGTGATATCAGTCGCAGAGATATTTTGACCGCAACATCTCTCACCTACCTTGACTGATATCACCAAAATTCACTGATTTGAAATCAATTTCGTAAAAGAAAAGGGAATATGCTCTAATTCATTAGTTAATTAAACATGAACCGATTCTACTTTATTGTATAATGGCTAACAAGTTTCAGAACACTCGTTTACAAGTAATCGCTATTGCAGCTTGCTCGATAAGGGGGGCTGATTGTCTACGAGTAGCATTGGTTTTTCGAGACAACAGCTGCTCCCGTACTTTCGTTAGTTTTGAATCCATCTGTATATATCAACAGATAGTGCTCATAGAATTACAATTGTTCCAGAAAAAGAGTGCGGTGAGTTGATTGGGGGAGTATGGTCTTTTTTCCACTCACTGAGGCGTATGTCCTTACAAGGGAAGTCCTCATCCATGGTGCAATATTCTGAGACAATGCCATAATAATGGGCTGCTCCATGATCTTTTTGTCAGTTAATAAAACGGGTGGATGCTGGTTTCATATCTAGATCGCTGACTGAAGGTATCGGTGATATAACTAAAGGAGCTGAGGTAATGACATATCTTGGATTTGCATTTTCCTGCGGGTTTTTAGAGGGAGAATAGGATTCACATGGAATTGCTTGTAAAGGACTCGTCCGGAAGGCCCCAGTCGCGATGCTGATCGCCGTGTTTTAAATTCTGTACGATAGTTTCAATCCGGCCTGGCATGCAGATCCGTAAATGACTTTTCCATAGTCAATTCCGCTTTAGACGTCTGCCTGGTAAACTTCTAGTGATATTTTTCTATCTGAACTTACCATACATTTCATGACACATGGGAAGCATTCCGTGGACACGGTTTCCAAGTGAGCTTTTGGTCGAATATTATGCCTAATAATTTCGTTGCTGCTTTAATGGTGCCGCTGTTGGTCTGAGAGAAAACGGGGATCGAGATGTGGAGATCTCAACTTACAGAAATGGACGGCATGGAATTTTGAAAGATAAAATTTGAAACTATGCATTCTAGCAATTTCTTTCTGTTTGTTCAATTCCTCTTGACTGGTGTTATTCAAGTTGTCCATTGAGGAATGTCGACTATTGAGTGTGAGGTAATCCACATAAATCACGGCTTTCATCGAGTTGGGCAGGTTCTCAATGAGTGAGTGATGGCAATTAAGAAAATAGTTACTCTAAGGATGAAACTTTGTGGTTCACGGTTCTTTAGTAACCTTCGAGATGATAAATGACCACCAGTCCTCGCTGAAAATAATCTTTCGAGGACTGCTACGAAACATTCACAACAACAAGACTGCTACAAGTTGTTCTCTCGCTTCGAATGCTTTCCGGATTTCCGATTCGATTGCAATCAAAGCGTCAATGCTTGAGTTATTTCGACAGCACCCAACTTGGAGTTTCGATAAGAATGAATTGGATTCCAGTACCCAGATTAGTTTAACGTTTATCATCTCATCCGTAGAAGATGTAAATGGGCCGATATCGTTCTGGGTCGAAGAGATGCCATTGCCTTTGGGCACAGGTATTGTGATGGCCACTATCTAGTTATTAGGGTATACTTTGGATGCCCATATTTTGTTATAAAATTTCAACAAGTTGTTCTTGCAGATAAGTGATGAGTGTCGAATCATGGCGTACGTTACATCGTCACATCCAGGGGCATTTTCCTCACAGAAGGTCAGTATGAACTCTAGTTAATCAAAGCTAAAAGAAGCATTGTAATCCAAAATCATATCAGTTTCGGAATTCACTGTTCGCATTTCCTTCTCCAGCTTTGATCATTCGGAAATCTGGGTCGTAGTTGCGGGAACTGTTAACAGACTCGTAGTAGTCGGCAAAAGCTTCACCACTAAAGCTTGGGGAGGGTTTTAGAAGTTTTTTCCTGGGAAAGATTTCATCTTCTTTCAGACTTCCGGAACAGGGGTATCTGCGCAGTTGAGGAAGATACGTATTTCTACCATGCGGTTTTTTTTCTCTCGTTAATCAGCCTACGCGCACTTGCACTCAGTTTTTTTAATTCGAACATATTCTCGGGAGAAGGGTATTTTCGAAATGATTTCAGGGCTTTTTTTCTATCTTTTATAGGTTTTGATATATTTCCGTTTCACCACGGTGCCGCTTTCGAAAATCTGATACCATTCGATTTGGGAATAGAAAATTATGCAGCATGTACGATAGATGATGTGACAACTTCAATAGCTTGGTCAGTCTCCTCGTAGCGCTCAGGGTCAGGGATGGATACTAGTTATGAGTAATCACCCTAATTTGCTTTCTTCATTAGCCACTTCTTTCCAATGTTGTTTGGTTGTTGTAGGATATCGGTTATTAATTGTATAGGGAAGTGCAAGTCCTCAAAAAGTTTTCAATTTAGAGTTGGAGTAATATTCGAGGGGTACACATAGTTAGATCTATGAAAGTGAGGGAAGAGAACTGCGCGTTGAAGTGGGTTCCTTCGCCCAAGTTCAAATTGGTAACATTCTCATAATCGAGAATGCTTTCGATGCACCTACTTCGGAAGTCGCTTATGGGGGCGCCGCACAGAGGCGAATGTGCATTGAAATCACTCATAATTATTTAGGTTCCGGAAGTTGCTGTGGAATACTTCTGACTTCATGGATATGCCAGTGGTAATCTGAAAGGTGAAAGAGCAGTATTATTATTATATCAATAAGCATGAAATTTTCGATGGAGAAATAGGGGGTTTCATTCAATTCAATTTAGAACTCTCAATATAATTGCGAATATATAGTGGGTTCATTGCTCTATTTTGAAAGATGACCACAATCGCAGCAAATTTTGCCGCTTTATCGACTAATTTGTTTCCTTTGAGGGCAATGAGTTTTTTTGATTATGGAGTATTACCAATTCTGATTATCATGATTGGCGTGCAGAGGAGTAAACTATGCACCCGTAACCGACCTTGGAGAAAATGAATGTTTTGAACATACGAAGCAGAACTACCCTATCTGTTCACCAGTTAACGTTTCCCAGGCGTTTCATCAGACTCAGGGTTTTGCAGAACTCTTTTTTATTTAACAAAAAAGTAACACTATCTCAAACAGGAATGAGGTTCCGTGAATAATAATCATCATCATCTTCGCGTTTACACTTTTTGTGGATCCTTGTGGTATATCGGTTTCCGTGATGAAACCATCCAATACGATCTCCCTTTTTTCTCTAATTCCTCATGAGTCGAGTCCTAGACTTCCGTATAGCCGAATTGTGTCGAATGCTTTTTTGAATAGAAATATACTGCTGCTGAGTGATTTTGATTGATAAATGAATTTTATTCACCTCTATCAATGTTGATTAGTTTGTCAGTGGTATAATCATGAAAGTTCTGGAAGCCTTAACGATCATGTGCATTGATAATTTCCAAGTTGTTTTTTCAAGGAAGCATGTTTGAATAACTCTGCAAGCTACAATAGAATTATGATACAAACCAAGCAGCCATTGATTATGTTTTTATTGGCTTCTAGCCATGACGAAGAAAAGTTTTATAGAATAATGGGCGTTCAAGTAGAGAAACGATTGCTTAAAGGATCCAAACTAGTGCCGCAGTGTTATAGATGCCAGGCTTATGGTTACATGAACGAAGGCGTGGCCAGTCGGAAAGGTAGATTTCAGAATATATTCATTTATTCTGAAATTGCCATCAATCAAGATAACGAATCATCTATCAGAAAAAAATTGAACATTTTCATTGGAAACAAAGAACAAAATAATCATGATATCAGTAATATTTTGACTCCAAATTTGAATGCTTCAATAATAAATACAGATGATATGAATGTAGGGATTTTTGCTGGAAAATGGTGTTCAAGTTGTCATGGTATAGTTTTGGTATATATTTTTGGCGAGAACGTCAGATGTCTCTTCACAGAGGATATGATATCTGAAGCCATCTGGGTGGGTTGTTCAGGAAATTACGTTTAGAGTTATTTAGGTCAATCTGATAATAGAGTGCAGTGCCGTTCATAATATATTTTTTCTAAGGAGTTCTGTTACACTCATGAATGCCACACGTGTATATCAATGTCAATTTTATCTTATTAGATGGCTTTTTCTGCCTGGGCTCTATTGGGAATTAATGAGGGTTCCACAAATGTATGATATCTCTTACTGTATTTGGTATGATATAGTTGAATAATCTATATTTTTCATGATTTTTACATTTGAGTACATCTTTGGTATGGTTCCATATTTGGTGTTAATTATCACCGAGCTGTGATTTTGATGTAGGTGTTTATATATATATATATATATATATATATATATATATTCATGATTGATTTTTATCCTTGAAATTTGGAATATTCTTTGATTACGTATAAACCTTTTTGAAGAGGCATTTGATGACTGATCAGACATAGTTCTCATATGCTCTCACTTGAATATCATTGAAATTGAAGTCATTTTCGTATAATTCTGTTCTTTATATTCTTTGTAAAGTATAGTATTGGCTGCTCAAGATCAGAATAAATCATCTTTTCCATATATAAAGAAAAAATCCATTTTTATTAAATCATAAAAATAATTCTTCAATTTCAGTATTGGATATTACTGATTTCTATACTCAATTAATTTTAAGTAATAATCTCTTGATGAGATCACAATCAATTGTAACAACTATGAGTTGAGGAGTGCATTGAAAATATTCCAAGTTTCAAGAAGTAGAATTTTTGTATATCAAATTCTGACACAAACAATATTGTTTTTCATGTTGAATCGCTAGGAACACAGTCAATGGACCAGAAGCTGATGCTTGTGTCAACCTGATCGATCGCCCAGCAGTTATAAGTACCCCCTGATTGCGAGCCAAACAACTTCGTGAAGTCTAGCTACGAGCTACACAAAAATACAATCAAGGTACATCGTCATCGATAAACCGACAGGTTCAGCAAACAAAAACAGTATTAGTTTTCTTGCGTTGGAATTTAAATAGATCTTTTATTCAATATATGATAAAGATCTGGAAATTATGTGAATTTGTAAATCTTTCATTCAATATATGTTGAAGATCTGAAAATAATGTAAATTTGTAAATAGATTGTTGTAAGTTGGTATTTGTTTTATTGTTGTAGTTATTTACAGAAGGAAAGTTATTTGATGTGCAATCATTATTGAATAAGGAATTTGAATTTTTGTCCTAGTTTAAATAAAAATTCTGGCGTCCATTCAAATTCACAATTTCTAAAAATTTGCTTGAAACATAAAAAATTTGAAACTAGCAAGGCGGTCCAAAGAACTCCACACCGCTTTTCACTGAATAGTCTGGGCATTCTATTACAACAATCAACTTGTTAAACATTACATTTCTCTCTGCTAAAATGTACGCTATACGGCACGCTTTACTATACTTCTCCCACGACAAACATATTCTTTACCAAATTTACGGATTCTCTGAGTTCGATCTTGACACTACGGAACCGTTTCAGCCATAATGTATGGGCTGTGAAAATACTGGATGATCACATACCTCATGTGGATCTCCGGTCACTGCAACATTCCAGGAAATGAAATGGCAGATGAAGCCGCAATAAAGAGAGAAATGGACGGAGGATACCAGTCTCTATTGATGATAAAAAAATGTATATCAAGCGAAAGTGTTACAAAGAATGGCAAACAATATGGAATTATGTGGATAGCCCCCTGGGAGTTCTGAAACCATCCATGAAAAAATGGTCCTACCCACATGAACTATCTAGACGAGAACAAGTGATTTTGTGTAGAGTTAGAATTGGTCATACAAACCTGACTCACCTGCATCTTCTAGCTGGGCCAGTAAGATCAAGATTAGATGTATGCCAAAGTCGTTCTACAGTCAAGCATATCTTGAATTGCCAAAACTTTCAACTGTAGGGAAATATCGTTGTCCTAGAAGTTGAAAGAGAGAGAGTACGTAAGAAGGAGGAAGACATCGAAAATTTCCTCGTCACTCTTGAAAGAACAAACTTGTTCCTTGAAATCTAAATATGATGTAGAGAGAGCGAATGACCACAACAGCCGGAGCTCTTTGAAACAATAATTATACTATATGTTTCACTATAGCTAGTCAAAAGTCCCCTCCCCCCCTCGTATCTTTTGAACGGGTATACTTATAATAATGAAATTTGGAGGATGGAAATAAACGGATGTAGGCTTCTCAACTGGTCATAACAGGTGACGCAATAGTCATAAATGACGTCACAAGGCCACTGTGACCAATAATTTTAAATGGGACCCTATGGCAAGTGACAGCTCGTTTGAAAGGTATTGACAATACCTATTCAGTCATACCAATTTTGTTTGGGTTTCGGCTGATTTTGATTGATAAATTGAAGAAATACGAAAATTATAGTTTCGCATTTAATTAATAAAGATTTTAAAGTACGCCTCTGGTTAATTGTCAAAAAGGTTGACGTTTTTGAATTCTCTACTTGTCAAAAGTGTTCATACCTTGAAAATTTACCTAAGCTATTGTTTAACGAGACGTTTAAGTGTTTACTTAGGCAAAATGGTACGTACTGTAGTCGACAAAGTAGCAGCTATCTTAATAATTGGTGAATGTAGAAACAATTTCCATGCAGCGGAACGACTGTTTAATGAGAGGTACCCCGATCGCCCTATATCGAGGGTTTCTTTGAGGGAGCTTCTTCGGAAGTTTGAAGCATCAGGTAGTGTTCAAGATGCCAAACGATCTGGTCGACCAACAATTAGTGATGACAAAAAAATTGACATAATTGGAGAAATGGTAGTAAACCCTACTTCTTCCACAGCCCAAGTTGCGTCTATCTGTGAAGTCAGTCAAAGGACAGTACATAGGGTGTTGGCTAAAAACAAATTTCATCCATACAAATTAAAAATGGTGCACCAACTTTCAGATGATGACCCCGACCGAAGACTAGAATTCTGTGAAACTATGTCCAATAAAATGAACCAACAACCAGGCTACATACAGACAATTTGTTTTAGTGACGAAAGTACTTTCTTTCTCAATGGAAATGTTAACACTCAAAATGTGAGGTATTGGAGTGACACAAATCCTCACATCTTTCGTGAAAAACATACTCAATTTCCAGAAAAAGTAAATGTTTGGGCAGGTATTTTGGGAAACCACATAGTTGGGCCTATTTTTCTCAATGCTAACTTAACCGGTGAATTGTATCTGGAGATGTTACAAAATGATATTGAGTCGTTAATTCTTGAAATTCTAGAAGATAATCCAGATGAATTCGACAACTTGGAAATAACGTTTCAACAAGATGGTGCTCCTGCACACTATTACGGTGCAGTGAGACATTACCTAGATGAAGAATATCGTGGTAGATGGATTGGACGACGAGGTTCGATTGAATGGCCAGCTCGGTCACCGGACCTTACACCATTAGATTTTTTTCTATGGGGGTACTTCAAATCTAAGGTTTACGCTACAGCACCTGACAGTATTGCCATTCTGAAACAATGAATTGTTGAAGAATGTAGGGCAATTTCCGCTGACACACTGGGACGAGTACAACAAGAGCTTAGCAATAGGATGCATTACTGCCAGGAAGTAGATGGAGCACATTTTGAACACTTATTATAAGAACTGGTTCTTAAATCTTTATTAATTAAATGCGAAACTATAATTTTCGTATTTCTTCAATTTATCAATCAAAATCAGCCGAAACCCAAACAAAATTGGTATGACTGAATAGGTATTTTCAATACCTTTCAAACGAGCTGTCACTTGCCATAGGGTCCCATTTAAAATTATTGGTCACAGTGGCCTTGTGACGTCATTTATGACTATTGCGTCACCTGTTATGACCAGTTGAGAAGCCTACATCCGTTTATTTCCACCCTCCAAATTTCATCATTATAAGTATACCCGTTCAAAAGATACGAGGGGGGGAGGGGACTTTTGACTAGCACTGTATATTAATCGGTTATAACTCCGCATGAGAGAAGGGCTCGAACTAATATTTCAAACATACTTCTTCAAGCTACATGGAAAGAGAGTTTGGGCAGAAACGAAAGTCTTTCCAATACTTACGTCAAAAGTGTGTCATTTTCAATTACTTTTAAATGTCAAAAGTATAGACCTATGTTGTTCAAATACAGGTAATACGCAATACCCATCATTCTCATTTCAATCGTGTTTTATTAAACATATTACAATCATATTCCATCCATAATAATTTTTTACAAGATTTATATTGATAGTACAGTTGCTGTTATTCTGTATGTTTATTCCAAACGATGACTATGGTAATCCTAAATCAAATGGCTTTTCTTGTATAATTGTTCTCGACTTCGACATTTCCACTTTTCTTGATATCACCACTGAAAATACCGTTTCTAATTTTCACTTGTTCTCCCACGGACTGCTCCACATAGTCTCCTGCAACAGTCGACGATCGCCATCCACCATGATGTTTAAGTCTCAAAATATCAGCCCCTGAGCCAACTCTGAAACAATTACCAGTATATTTTGCTGTATTAGGTAATCCAAGAAATGATGCAATTAGACTAGGAATTTTTGCAAAAGTATTCATTCCAACTACTTGAACTGTACATTTTTCATTCCTATACTGAAGAAAAAATCTAGGGTTTTCTGCTATCTTAGGACGAAGTGACAGGTACGTACGGCAAATTTCAGCTGGATTAAATTTGTGTTCCTTGTTGTTTGGAACTACAAATGTTCTTTGGATTTTCGTTTTTGAATCAGAAATTTCAACAATTACATAAGAATCCTTGTCCTCAATAGCATATATTGTCATTTTAGAAAGTTCGTCCCGGCGACAGAAGCCTGACAATCCCATAATCATAATACTTTCATCAATGAAAATATTTCATGCTTATAGCCGGCACTTTTTCTTTTAAGAAATGCATTTACTTTGGGATAATCACTTATATGTATGTTCTTGTTAACAGCTGAAGTTGATTTTATCATAGAAAACTTCGACCATAGGGTTGACGACTTCATAGTTTAAGATTTAAGAATGACAGGTTCTGATACCCTAGATATTTTTTTCTGAGAACACCAACTATCAAATGAATCATATTTTCTTTTGTATGGTAGTCTGGACTTTACTGGTAGAAGTGCAAAGCTAACTTCTTCCGCTGACTCGGAGGGAATATCAGATGTATCACTAAAATCACTTTCTCCATCCATAATTGAAGCGATATTTTATAAATGTACGAAAATTATCTGATTACGGTTTTACAGTAATGGCGACTTCAATGATTGAAATTGTTACTATGCACCCTGACAACCTAATATTTATTCTAATTTTTCCTGGTAGGTATGTATTGCGATTGACTGAAATAATTTGGCTTAGTGTCACTGTCACTGTCAAAACAATAAAAATTGAACGTTTGCTTTCAAAACGTTAATGATAAAAGGTATTTTAATTTCTATTTTAAAGCTTTTTTTTGCACTTGCAAAAAAAAGTCGCTTTATATTCTTCTTGTATAAATAACTATTTTCGCGTGCATTAATGAAGTTTCCAAGTTTGATTCTTCATCAGTGACAATACTATTATAGTTATATCAGTACTGATACGTGATGGCCGATACGCCATTTATACCGGGTGGCCAAATAGTATGGTGAAGTTCAATATATTCCTTATTTCGGAAAGCTAAGAAATTTCCTTTAGGAAGGTCATGAGAGAACTCAAGGCACATATTTTGAAATTATTCCGAAGCATACAAGTTGTTGTGAACCAAACATTTGATTTCTCAATGCCTTGTACATCATTGTGTTCTCGTATTCTACGTGTCATTTTTGATCAATCTGTATTAGATTCCTTTAATCTTGAAATATACTCTTTTTGAGTTATTTTGATTTATTCCATATTTTGTACACATGAATTTTTAAATGCACCACGATTACATTTTTGAAGCCGAATCGTTCAATTTCATATCATAATTGAGTGCATGCATAGGGCGCCAAGCTTATGTCAGTTTGATTTTTCATATGATTTAAAGTCCGTTTTGTTCAAATGGATCGCCGTGTAAATAGGTAGTCCAACAGATGTAGAATTAGATTCTGAATCGATTTGTAAGGGTTTTCCCCCTACGTATATTTCATAGGTTTTGAGTAATTTGAGATTTTATATCAAGTCGAGTTTTCTCTGATTTCTAAGTCATTAGAATTTATTTGAAAGGGGACTATTCGTTTGAATTGAATGATTATGTAAATTATTGTTATTCGCTGTTGAAATCGCTAAAAAAATTGCCAACAAAAACACTTGTTCATGAACACGGGCTAGCGATAAAAAATATTTATTGGCAACAGGGAATCATCAATAGATACTCGAAAGAGCTAGCCCATAAGAGAAAATCATTTGAGGGTTTGATGAACCGTTTCGATCAAACTGGTGGTGGTTATATCAGAAGTGAAAGAACCAAAACTGCTCTCAAAACAAAAACTCAATTGAACATTTTACTGAGTGTAATGAAACCTCCCACTATATACATTTTTGGATCATCAAGAAAGACCTTTTCCTTCGTCCATTTCCTTATTTATCATGTAATCGCTTACGCAGATGACATAAATTTTCTTGTCAAAGGGCAAAACGTGACAGCTCTCACAGAAATGACACAAACTGTTTACGATCGAATTATAAGGTGGGCAAACAAAAATAGTTTGACTTTCAACATATCCAAAACAACGTTGATGAAATTCACCCTGCACAATATCCTTGAAAATTTCAAAATCCATGAGAATGACGAATTACAGGTTGAATCATGCTCTACAACTAAAATGCTGGGTCTTACATTTGATCATGAACTTGCATGGACTGCTCACAATGAAACTCTATGCAAAAAAATACGTAAAAATTGTTACGCATTGAGTTTCATGTCGACGCACTGTGGTAAAGAAGTGATGCTAAATCTGTATTATGCGACCATACATTGTCATTTACGGTATGGAATTTTGAGCTAGGGTACAGGGTCTTCTGCAGAAAGAGTTTTTATTTTACAAAAATATGCAGTCAGAATCATTGCACAAATTGGGTGGAGACAATCATGTAGAAATAAATTTGGAGAATTGAAAATACTTACTATTGCTAGCATCTATATCTACGAATTTTGTATACACGTATATAAGAATAGACTCAAATTCGCACCAAACCAGCATCAGTACCTGACACGTTCTAGAGACCTACTGATACCCAAAACGAACAGAACTACCCTATATCAAAAAAGCCATCCTTATCTAGGGCCCATACTTTATAATAAGCTCGATGATTCCATCAAAACTGCGCCAAATATCGATGTTTTCAAATCAAGACTAAAGACTGTCCTCGTCGAAAAAAATTGCTACACTCTCGATGAATTTTAACTTTGATTTTAGAGTTTTGTAGATTTCCATGATATATGTTTGTTTTTTCGGACGTGATATATATGTATATGTGTGTGTGTATGTGTATATATGTACTTATTTCCTTTATGATATGATACGTTATGCTGTGATATGATATGATTGAGATATACCTTTTATTTCTATCACATAATACATATCAAGTATCTATTGACGCTTTCCTTGTTATTGTATTTATAGAATGTTCTTCACTTTATACTTTTACACAAGAGAAAATAATAATAATTATTATTATTATCTCCCCACGTTGCTGTTATCGCCCCGCGTAGCAGCGCCAATTATTATGATGACTCTGTATATTTATTATTATTGGCCCGTGTTGGTCGCCAATTATTATGATGGGACTAATGTTATAATAATGATTGTTATTGCTATTTATTTATTTTTATTATTTAATAACTAGTCATCATAATAAAAAAAAATTATGATAGATTTGTTTAATTGATATCCTTTATTACTTGTTAATTTTGAAAAGTAAATACTTATCATAACAATAATGAATATCCGGCTATGTTGTTCTTACCCTTTTTCACACTCTTTTACCTGAACTCTTCTACCTTATCCCAGCTCAGTTGGTACGCCTATGGAGTATGACGTTACTTCATTCTCACGGTAGGATTCAGTAGTACCAATTTGTTGCTCTGCTTGAAGTCAGAAGTTTTGTGGGAAGATTTGTGATTAGGTGATCAATAGATAAACCATGAATTTAGAAAATCGTCAAATAGTTATCCTTTTATTGAAATAAGTCCTTAAAATGACCTAACCTGCGATATCTAACTTATTTTAATCAAAACAGTGAAATAAAGTAGTACAAAACTTGCTTATGTGTGATGAAATAATTTGTGAAAATACGTTTCTAGGTTATGCTCAGTCTATGAGCATGAAAAAGATAAATAACGTTCAAATGAATGAACACAAGTGATCCAGATAACCAAAAGAAGTATCTGGCACTGATATGTTCACTTTATATAGTTCTGGTCCAGAAATACCTGCTATTCTTCCTCATGAGTGTTTACCTGACTCTTGGAAGTGTTCTCCATATATGAGAAAGTGCAGTTCCCTTTGTTACTGGCATCGTCACGGACAGGATTTTTGTTGTGTTCATCAGGTAAGTAGTTTTCCCTTGATGGTTTATATTCCCACTCCTCTCTGGATGCGTTTTATAACATTTAATGATTGATTTGATTGTTTTTTCCCAGTTGAAGTTTTTCACCACTTTCTTGTTTTAAACTATTATGAGTATTTTATTCACAATTTCTTATTCTATATCTTAAATCATATGTACAAAGTTTGTTAGAATTATCATTTGACACTTTTCCGTTTTCAAAATTTTTATTATTTCTATTTCCCTCCAATTATTTTTGACATGTCGCTGTTGGGTTTTTTCTGATATGATTAACCATACAGGATGTTTCAACTTGTATAGCATTTTGTCTACTGGAGATCCAAAGTTTTTTTCATGAATTTTGATTTCTATATTATTTTCATAAATTGTGCAAATTGAATGTATTGTTGGCAACATACTTATGAAAATAGAAAAACTTCAGTGTTGATTTTTTCAGACATATGCGTTGACTAGAACATGGTACAAGATTCCAGAACGGTACATAGATAAATTGGTAAACAAACATAGTATAAAACCACGAAAACATAAATACCTGCTTATAATAATGAATTATCAGTTTCATTATCTGATAAACATTTCCTATCATAACAATAAATATATATAATATATATATATATATATATATATATATATATATATATATATATATATATATATATCTCATATCTCCTAAATATTAATGGAAAGATTTTTCAGGAAATTGAAAATTCCACGATAAAAATTTTTTTTAAATATTAAAAAAAAATTTCCCAAAGCCTTGAATATAGTGACTAAAGTTCATCTTTCAGTCGCAGATGATTCCACATCTGATTTTATGAACACCCTGTTCATATGTTCAAACAAATTGATATATGCACCACAAAGTGGGATGAAATCTCACCAAAAATATTTTTGCAAAATTACCAAGAGCAGTTAACCATAAAATGAGCCCAAAGTTGGTATTCAGTTCATGTCTTGGTCTGAATATATTGATTCCATGTTTCGAATTGAATTAAAATGAGTTAGAAAACACTTAATAAATAAAACAGTTTTTGGAAACTAAATTCTAATTTGAAATATGAAATCAATAGACGACAGAGATCGACTAGTTAAATGAACTTTCTGTTTTTTAGATGAAAATACTATTTTAAGGTTCGTTTATGAGGCAAAGATGAACTCGACGACTCAATATAATAGTAGCCTTATTGTGCTCCGCTGGGATCTGGAATATAGAATGAACTAAAAATTCACCATTATTTAATGTCACATAGTTATAATCAATAAGTTTCTCATATAATATACACTGACTTTGGGGTAGTAGTGACATCGGCTGGATGAGGATGTAAAGTTTCATTGACAAAAGTATTCACACTAGTCACGATGCTGAGGGCAACATTTTTCACTATGCCTTCTATGAAAGCCGTTAAAATTGGGTGTATAACCGTGGTAACGAATTTGGATAGAATGTTGATTACTGAGTCCACAATGCCATGTCCTTGGAAAGTCAGACTGATGTCCCTAGAAGTGAGAAAAACAATTTCGAATGAGAATACAAATTTCACTGTTCACATATTGTTAAGGAATTCGCAATATCCAATGAATTTCCGAGAGTTTATTGGTACCTGATGAAAGTTGTTTTTTATTGGATTGAAAATATTTCATCAACAGTGAGCATGTTATAAAGTATTCTGTTCATAAACGTCTTATAGGGTCAAAAATATCAATGTGCCTTATGATCATGAGACACAGCGTCTGATTTTTTGATATTAAAAGTGAAACACGAATGCCAGTTAATTATTGACCCCATTTGTTCTTCCAAGAACAATTTTTCCTATCGACAATGGAAGAAATTATTAAGTCACAGTATTTTTTCACATTGACATTGATTTTTATTTCTTGTCAATTGTAACATTTTTTAGTTTCGTATCTGCAAATGAGAATGTCAGTGGATCAATTTCAAACGGAGCTGCAACTGAAAGTCCTGCATTATTGACTCCACCGAGCGGTTTGCAAACCTCATCTTGAATCTTATTAACTGTTCCAAGTCCATTTGACCGGTAATCCGCAATATAACCTTCTGCCACAGTTCATGACCACCCCCCCGTGGCGTTTGATAGTTCGCCTCCAGCATTAGCCGAAAAACGTCGCATGCTATGACCAATATAAATTGCAGCATTTGGTAAATTCAAGAAAGAAGCAACTGATGCAGTTATTTTTTATTTTTATTTTTTCATTTAGAAAAAAAAATCGCATCAACCATTTCAGTTATTAGCGAACATTATTGTATACATTTTCACAGTTTGTTTCTAATGTATATGATGTTAAGGAACGTTGTAAGATTGTGGAGCATACAATTTGGACCTAGGATTATTTCCAAAGTTCCCTGTATCTTGTTATCATTTCTCTGTGGAGTGAAGAGTGGACATTCTACCAGGATATGTTTGATTGATAACTTTTCGTTACACGTTTCGCATATGGGTTCATTTTTGTTATTGAGGAGGTGGTCGTGGGTGGGCCGAATGTAAACGGGTAAGAAGCACTTAGTCGCTACGATATTTTGGTAGATATGATGCAGGTATTCTTGACATGGTGTTGATCCCAACATACTATACCGTACACTTTCCAGATTTCGTCATTGGTTGAATGTATTGGACGTGAAAGCATATATCTCCTAAAGATATCAACAGCATTAATACAGATACCATCCTCAATAACGGCAAAACTCCGTGAAACATTTGTTTTTGTAACAAAGTATTGTAATAAACAAGTATTTTCCTTTGTCTTCTACGTAAGATATTATTACTGCAACCTCCATCATTATCAGCTTCGGGAGCTTTTTGTAGCAATTGCTTGAGGTGTTCTTGTTCAAGAATCTTGTCCTTTTTTGGTCTGTGGGTTCAAGATTGCAATTAGACTACCATTTCAAAAATGCAATGAGCTCATTAATATCTATATTTCTGTGCACTTTGAGAATTGTTTTCAACATGGAATATTTCTTTCGCAGTGATGAGCAGCAAACCTTTTACTAGTAGCGAAGAACTATGCCAGCACATCTTCATTCATCACTGTAACGCCTTCTCTCTTGAATTCACCGGATTCCTTCTCGTCAGCAAACTCATTCTTCGAGCACCTTCCAATATTTCTGGTGGAATATTATTTTTGTCATTGTAGATAAAAAAAATTGTTATTGGAATTCGATAGCGAGTTGGTAAACAATCTGAATTCAATTGCCTTGCAACGTTGCACTCATAAGAGCCTTTCAACGTTGCACTTACAACGTATATATATATATATATATATATATATATATGTATATTGTAACGAATTTTTCGTTACTTCCTTATACATAACCAATTTCTCATAATTTTCCGGTTATCTTCACGGTAGTACGGGTCAGTAGTCACTGCTAGATGGTGACGGTGAAAATGCGTTCTTTATTATCGACTCTTGACAATGTGACCATAACATTTCATTTTTGTGTCGATCAAGTTTGTCGAGCAGTTGTTTTTTTTTTCATAAGTGTTTTTCAATAGAGGAAAAACCAAGGTTAGTTTGTGGAAAAAACGGGTGAACTATGATTTCGTCTAACCTCTTCCTTGAATTGAACCTCGAGATAGGCAGGTGTGGTGAGTGAATTGATTTTGAACATTACGATTTGTAAATTGAATAGCGATCATTGTTGAATTTGGTGGAGTATAATTATTTTCTATATCTTGCAATTAATGTTGTAGTGATCAACATTATTTTCCGCTTTTTCTATGCTTGTAATTTTCGAATTCTTGGATGGTAATTTTTGAAGGTTACGTATAAATTCTATACTATCAGATTTTCGTCACTTTTGGAATTATCAGTAAATTTCCGATTAAATAATCTACATATCGTATATGATACTCCCTTTGGCTAATTTATATCAAGGTTGATTTGTGTTTTGGATTTAAGTGAAGAAAAAACCACAAAAAAATATATTTCGGCCATTTTGGGCAAGCATATTAAGTGCACATGTCTATGTGTCTGACGTAGAATCCGTTCAGTCCATTTGCAACTAATTTTTTTTGGAAATCAGTTCTACGCTTCTCCCATTTTTAGGTACCAGATAATTGGTAATTTTGAGTGAATTAGCGCTTACCTCACAGGACCAGGGTGATTATTCCAAGGATTCCGATTGCAAAGGGTGTATTCGACTATTCTGGGACGGTTATGCAGTTTACCTCATAGGACAGCTTTCTGGTAAGCAATTTTTTATTTAATTTCATAACTATACGTTTATGAGATTATTTTGGTTATCTCTTGAGAAAGAATTGATTCTGGAGAGGGGTGTACCTCTGGCTTAACTAGTCTCAGAACACTCGATTTAATATATTCCTCAAGCATAAAATTTGATTCACATTTAATAAGTTCCTTTTATCGATTTACTTCATTCAATTCACAGTGAGGGTTATTTTATTTTTGATCGTTGTAGAATCAATTCATTTCAGTTACTACCTTGTCGCCAAGAGCAGGGAGATTCATTAAATTTTTTTAGAATTACCTGGCTTATCGATTCGAAAAGAGAACTGCCGCCCTATTTCGAAAGTATCTTTATCTAAGAGAGTTGTGCCCACTGAAAGACGTGCGGTCTCCCTCTTCTGTTTATCTCTGGGAATTCTTCAATAAAAAGAACTATTTAACTTTATCTTTATCTAAGAGAGTTGTGCCCACTGAAAGACGTGTGGTCTCCCTCTTCTTATCTTAACTGAATAGTAGGTATACCTTCGCTCTAGTGCCTGATTAATATTTTGGTTCATGAACACAAGTTTTTTTGTAACTTCCCGAAGTATTTTGGTTCATAAAGCTATATTTTCCCATGGTACTTGCTTTAAAATACTATATTTTTCTCTGGCAACATTTAATTATATTGTTTTAAAATACTATATCTTTTTTCTGGCAACCTTCAGAGTATTTTTGCTTTAAAATAGTATATTTTTTCTCTGGCAACGTTAGAGTATTTTGCTTCTGAATACTATATTTTTTCTCTGGTTAAGTCTTAAGGAAATTTTTATATTTCTTTTTGAATATATTTACTCATTCATTTTTTTTTTACCCTTCTGGTACATTTGATCACCTTATCAAAGCTTCTTTGTTTCAAAATTTAAAACAACGTTTTGGGTGAGGTTTGTTTGTTTGGTTTTGAATTTTGCTCATTGTTAATAATTTTTGTAAATTATTAAAATTAACTTGAAAATTTTAATCCAGAATAGCAGATTTGATTGCTATTATCTTTGTTCTTTCACTGTTATCTTCCAGTCTAATATATGGACTGAGGCATATTTTTTTTTTGTGTATGCTATCATTTGTATCTATCTTTTGACTCTAGATTAAAATTTGAATCATAAAAACTTGAGGTTCAAAGGATGTCCTTCGTTCTCCCCTTTTGTACAAATTTTGATTCCTATCATCTTCTTCGCATGATATATACCACGGAGTGAAGCCACCTACTGAGACAGAAGGACTGGTACCCTAGGAGGTCATACAATACATCAAATTCAGCCTGGTCCGTGAAGAGCAAACCAACTCACGCTAACAAGGGGGTCTAAAAGTTAATATATAAATATCCCACGACCAGATTCGTCATCGTACTGCTGAGATCAGTTCTTTCGTCGTACCGCTGAGACCAGCTTCGCATAAACCAGCCTTCTTCATCTCCCTCCATTGACGACCTCCGCAGGTATATACTGTATATACTGTATCACCAACATCTAGAGGAATCTTGACATTTGTAAATGTTCAAATTTGATTATAGTCAAAATTTTCAATACCCATGTAATTTTTTCAATTGTTTCATTTAATTTTTTTTACTCGTCAAGTAGTCTTGTTGGTTATTTTTTAAATTCTACTCACTTGTTGAAGTTTTTATAATAACCAGTAATTTTTCTAATTGTCTGGAATAAATTTGTTAAGTTGATTTCTTGCATATTTATTTGCCTTCCCATACAAGCTAGGTGACATTTATTTAATTTTGTTTATCTTTGGCTTTTGTCTTTAGCAAGCCTGGCGCCCAACTCTTGAACTAGTCAAGTTAAATAATGTATAATTTTTTTAGTGGCTAATTTGATAAACTAAGAAAAGTCATTAATTGAACCTTACTCACGGCCTAACCGTATCCATCTGAGCAGCCTATCGGCAAAGTGATTTCACCTTCTTAAGTTTGAATCAGATAATTTCAAATTTGGGGTTCAAAAATAAAGGGTGTAAATATAAAATATATATATATATATATATATATATATATATATATATATTATATGAGGAACTTTTTAATTTCATTCAGATATAGGAAACTTACTCACATATCATATCCGAAAGTTTTTTTATTGCTCTTCAACATATTATTATTTCGAAAATATGATTTTAGTATATTCATAAATTGGACCCTAAATGACTGAACTCTGTCGTAGGCATCTTGATACCCCAGTTCAATTTCTGTATGACCAATCCTCGACTTCATCACATTGAAATTATTAAGTTCTACAGTCGGAATAGTCCAAAAGCATTTCTTGGTGGTTTTCTTTTAAAAATATATATGACCGAGGAGCTGGCAACAAATGATTTCTTATTCTGAGATGGTCGTTATATAAAAAGAATTGGCAAAAATTAACAAGACATATGATATAACCATTGTCTATATATAGAGATAATAGAGATTTTTTCGTGACAGAAATACTACCAGGAAACCGACTGTGCCATCATACGAGAGACGGTTATATCCTGTTAGGTTTCCTACTCCAAACTGTCATTGTTAAATTTGTTATAAACGTTTGAAAGTATTTTTTTTAAATTTGTTTTTGACTTGTAACTTGAAAACTAATAAAGCAATCCCGATACTCTCAATGGACAATTTGTAAAAAATCAAAATGAAAAAAAAAATGTTTAAATCGTTACCCCGCCATTTTTCGAATTTTGAAGCCTGCTCTCCACTGCATAGTGGTGATTGATATGTACTTTATGTGTGAAAAACTCAGGCACTGTTGGATATTAGTTTTGGCATAAATGCGATTATATTTTTTAAATGCACTTTATTGCAGCAGACCTGGATGCGTCATAGGTGTTACGATTCTGATTCTTCTGAAGGATTTTGAGAGTTGAAGTATAGTACCACAAAATGACTATTCTCATTTTGCGTTAAAATGCCGCGAAATAGGTGAGAAATACTTGTAAACATGACCGAAAACCGGCGAGTGCATGAAAGCGGCTGAGGAGTGGGGATAGAACAGCAGATTCCTAACGGGCGCAGCGTGCTTGTATTGCTATACATACGCTCTCCCGCGTCTGCTGCTCTACCCCCACTACTCAGCCACTTTCACGCAGCTGCCAATTTTCGATCATGTTTGCAAGTATTATTCACCTGTTTTGCAGCATTTTAACACAAAATGGGAATAAATGTTTTGTAGTTCTATACTTCTACTCTCAAAATATTTTTGAAAAATTGGAATCGGACCACCTATGACGCATTCAGGTCTGCTGCAATAAAGGGCATTAAAAAATTCAGATTACAAATAATCCGACAGCGCCTGAGTTTTTCTCACATAAAGTACATATCAATCACACTATGTCGTGGAAGGTGTGCACTACATCTTAAAAAGTGGCAGAGTAATGATCTTTTTTTTAAAGCTGATTTTTTCCGATTTCTCCGGTTTTTCTCCGTTACTAATAATCCAATACAATTTTGCTAGGGCTCATTTTCTTTGCATTTTGATTCTCTACAATATCGAGATTGCTTTATTAATTTTCAATTAACAAGTCAAAAATGATAAAGAAAATTGCTTTTAAATGTTTATAACAAATTTAGCAATGGCAGTTCAGAGTAGAAAACATAACAGGATATAACTACTACTATGATGACACAGTCGGTAGTATTTTTGTCACAGAATCAATAGAGCAGAACATCTCTATTGATTGGCCTTATATAGTAAGTCAACCATACGGGTTTATCATTGAACAAGATGGGGCCTATCAGTAGCTGACGTTTGTCCGTTGGTGCCCAAAAAAAAGAGATATCCAATGTTTGTGTAAGATGGAGCAGATTTAGCACGAATCATATTTTACATTTCTCCTTACCGTATTTTTCAAAGAAGAAATGGAATTAGAGTTTTGGACATTCAATGCGTTTTCCCTCAGACATTGTCTGACTATATATCTTTAGACAATCATATAACCCAAAAAATCGATCTTTGAATACTGTTGACTTGGAAGTCTTGTAGAATTGCAGCCAAAAGACTATTTCCACTTCAATCGGAATTTCTCAATTCGAATCGGAAATTTATGCGAAAAAACTATATTCCGATTTCAAACTTGGAAAATATTTTCTGGTGAATGATGGTTCATTCACTTGATCAATAGAGGGCCTTCGCGGATTGCATCCAATGCGTTTTCCCTCAGACATTTTCTGACTATATATTTCATATTTGAAGAAATTAATTTGTATTTCGTGCAGAATATTTATTTAAAAATTCATAAAAGAGCGCTTTCGACTGTTAAGTGATCATCAGTGCTACTCGTCAAGTTTACAGGAAAACCATAAAAAGTACATATACTGCATAAAACATCAATAAGTTCAGAGTAAAAACATATTACAATTCATCCTGGTCCAGGATTATTGTGGATTGCAAATTGTTGGAAATCGATTCCAATAATTTTCAATCCAGCAGAGATACTTTGCATGGTTTTCCTGGAAACTTGACGAATAGCATTGATGATGACTCAACGGTCGAAAGCGATCTGCTATGAATTTTTAAATAAATATTCTACACGAAATACAAATTTATTTCTTTGAATATATCGATACGTGCACACAGCAAGACCTTTGAATGTATCTTTGGACAATCATATAATCCAAAAATTCGACCTTTGAACACTGTTGACTTGGAAGCACTCGTTATTGCCAGCTTCATAGTCATCTAAGCCTTGTAGAATTGCAGCCAGAAGAATTTCCCAGTTTGAAGTCGGAATTTTATGCGAAAAAATTATTTTCTGATCTCAAACTTGGAAAATATTTTCTGGTGAATGATGGTTCATTCAATATTGGTCTATCTAGAATTTTGAGTTATGCTCTACCAAACTCACCCACTGTTCGGGATACTCAATTTCTGAAGTTTAGCTGTGTATGTATTGAAATCAAAAGTCAGCTTCACATTTGCCTTGAAGTCTTTAATTGTCCCTGTCATGTCACCATCTGGACCCACCAGGAGAAGAATCACATTGAAGTGGTAAGTGAACTGAAAGGAGAAGATTAGCATTATCTGTATCTGTATGGTTTGAAATGGCTATAAAATATATCGTCGGTCAGAACATGTAAAATTAAATATTTATAATTTTTTTAAAACCAATGGTTTGGTAATTTTTTGAGAAATATACAAACCAGTTATTATAACAAATGTTTTTTCCGGAAACTTACTCCCCCCAGTAATGATAACATATAATTTCCACAGTTCTTGTGGTAATTTTAAGTGACTTGAAGAGAATGAATCAAAGGACTCGGTTTCTGAAAAATGATAAAGAATAAAGCACCGAATGAATGAGATTTTTGTGGAAGAACAACGTTTCTTGACATTTTTTTTGGGTAACCTTCTATAGTCTGAAAATGAAAATATAATCAAGAAAATCTATACAAGTGTAGATAAGGCAAACTAATTAGTTCACCCCGATAAGTTACTGCGTTCACCAAATCATATTTTATATAGAAAAATGATTTAATTGTCAGTAACTTGTCGTTTTCTGAATTTCCCTATCAAAAATAGTAAAAATTCAAAAGATACGCCTCTATATAGTTTTCGATTGACGTTTCGGGGACTATATCTGCCCCCGTTCTCAAAATCTTCTAAAACTCCTTTAATTGTTTGAATAATTCGGATTTTTCTCTTGCAGAGTCTTTTTCACTTTCTCAGATGACGTATGTCAATTGAGATCTGCCAAAAAGTTTGAGAGTTACGTATTGCTCATTTGATATATGTATGGGAGTGTTGTTCAGATCAGTTTATTAGCATTCTACCATATCCCACTTCCTCTCTGAGTAGAGGTGGTCCATTTCAAAAGAATTTGTTGAAAAGCAGTTGTTATTGGAAAGAAGAATACAAGCCGTTTCTTTCAATTTTCTCCTCTCTTGATGTGGTTCTTTCATCAAGATTTTTGTCCTATTCCATTCAATCGTATGATCGCCATTGGATGTGAGGATTTGTTCTGCAATTTTTGATGTGGTTATTTGTCGATTTCTGATGTAACTCTGATGTTCACTTTGGCGCACTTCTAATGGTCTTGACGTTTCACCTATATAACTATCACCACACGAACAAAGTAGGTTTTAAACACAGTTTTTGCTACTTCCTTCGGCGTTTTTCGGTTTTGTTTGTGTTAGATAGATTTCACTGTGTTTGTTGTTCTGAATGATGTTCTCACATCATACCTATGTCCAATCCGTTTGATCTGCTCAGATAACCCTGGGATATAAGGTATCATATATAATTAGTAGGTGGTGGGAGTTCTATTGTTGGTTGTGTTAATTGGTTGTTTGGTGGATTGTTGTTTTCAATGTTAGTGATTGTTTTTTCCACAAACTGATCCGGAAAAAACAATCACTGACATTGAAAACAACAATCCACCAAACATCCAACGGGAGTAATTCTACCACCTACACATTCCACAACTAATATAATACCTGTTTATCTGAGAAGATCAAACGGATTGGAGATAGGGATGATGTGAGAACATCATTTGAAACAACAAACACACAGAGATTTATAGTAACACAAACTATACCAAAAAACGCCGAAGAAAGTAGCAACTACTGTGTTTACAACATACCTTGTGTAGTGATAATTATATAGGTGAAACCTCAAAACCATTAGAAGTGCTCCAAAGTGAACATCAGAGTTACATCAGAAATCGACAAATAACCGGCTCGAAAATTGCAGAACATATCCTCTCATCCAAAGGCGATC
Organism: Gonioctena quinquepunctata; assembly: GCA_018342105.1. Classification (NCBI taxonomy): domain Eukaryota; kingdom Metazoa; phylum Arthropoda; class Insecta; order Coleoptera; family Chrysomelidae; genus Gonioctena; species Gonioctena quinquepunctata. Next base: position 471,116 of record JAFIRS010000908.1, on the reverse strand, counting down.
ATATGATTGAATAAAATCTTGATGAAAGAACCACATCGAGAGAGGAGAAAATTGAAAGAACCGGCCTGTATTCTTCTTTCCAATAACAACTGCTTTTCAACAAATTATATTGAAATGGACCATACTCTACTTAGAGAGGAAGTGAGATATGGTAGAATGCTAATAAACTGATCTGAACAACACCCCATATATCAAATGAGCAATACGTAACTCTCAAATTTTTTGGCAGATCTCAATTGACATTTGAAAAAGCAAAAAATCTCTGCGAGAGAAAAATAAATCCAAATTATTCAAACAATTAAAGGAGATTTAGAAGAATTTGGGAACGGGGGCAGCAGATATAGTCCCCGAAACGTCAATCGAAAACTATATAGAGAAGTATCTTTTGAATTTTTACTATTTTTCGATAGACAAATCCAGAAAACGACAAGTTAATGACAAATTCAATCATTTTTCTATAGGAAATATAATTTGGTGAACGCAGTAACTTATCGGGGTAAACAAATTAGTTTGCCTTTTCTACACTTGTCTAGATTTTCCTGATTATATTTTCATTTTCCGACTGTGGAAGGTTACCCAAAAAAACTAGTCAAGGAAATAAAGCACCCTTATGGAATAATAACCCTCATGACTAGTGTAACAATTTTGATAGGGTTTCATAGGGTTTCCTGATCTATGTTTCCAAAAATAGTCATATTTTCATTAGAAGGTTTTCTGGAACTTTGACACGAATAATTTTCAGAAACAAAGCAATGGAAAAGGCTTCTTGATATTTTTAAATCGGTAGCGCTTTTTTGGGAGTAATTTCTGATTTTCCTTAATAATGACGTTATTTTAAAATTCAATGTTAGCTCGAACATTTCTCTCATTCGCTTTTTGTAGCTAATCTAGTTTATTCATCAATATATTGTATCTCTGCGAATTTTATGAATAAATATATATATACAGTGTGACCCATTTCAAAATGGAACCACCCCTGTAGAATACGAAAAAAATAAAATTTCAATATCAAGCATCTAAAACTGTATCTTGACACAAATTTTCATAACTTTAGTTCCATTTCCAATGCACTATATGGTTTTTTTCTTCGTCAAAAACGGAAAAAGTTTATTAGGCAATTTTTGTTTCGAAATTTGACTATACCACTCGAATTGTAGTCGTTATAAATCAAAACCATGGAAATTTCATAAGAAAATATTGGTTGACAACGAAGTTACAACAACTCTAATTTTGGAAACAAAGTATTTGATTATAATTTTTATTTATATTATAGACATATTTGAAATCTGGCAACACTGCCGATACAAAGTCGAACACCGGTGAATTTTTACAGCGAAAATCCTAAGTCAATAGCTCATTCCGTTCTACAGTTATAACTCCTGAAAGTATGGTAATGTGAGCGATTTGTGGTGGAAGCGATTTTGTAATAAAAATCTGACTACGCCACTGGATTTGTAAATTATATTCCCTCAAAATGATGTATTCAAGTTAAGGTTATAAGTTTATTCGAAAATAACAGAGAATTAAAAATTCATTTTCAAGTTATGCAGTCTTCCATAGCCGATATAAACGAAATGAACCGATTCAAGTTTTAAAGTATCAAAATTATTTATTGAATAATAAAACAGAGAGCAGGCCAAAAAATATTCCTTTTTAATTCTGCAAAACTCAATCGAAACAAGCTTTCAGAGGAGGTATCAATAATTTGAGGAAAGTTGAACTAATACGTTAGGCATAGGTATTGGACTAAATCAATAGTAGGCTGTGATTTAGTACACCACAAATCGCTCACATTACCATACTTTCAGGAGTTATAACTGTAGAACGGAATGAGCTATTGACTTCGGATTTCCGCTGTACAAATTCACTGGTATTTTACTTCGTATCGGCATTGTTGCCAGATTTCAAATATGTCTATAATCTAAATAAAAATTATAATCAAATACTTTGTTTCCAAAATTGAAGTTGTTGTAACTTCGTTGTTAACCAATATTTTTTTATGAAATTCTGTCGGTTTTTATTTATAACGACTAAGAATCCAGTGGTGTAGTCAAATTCAAAAACAAAAATTGCCTAATCAACTTTTGCTGTTTTTGACAAAGAAAAAAAAACCATAGAGTGCCTTGGAAATGAAACTGAAATTATGAAAATTTATGTCAAGATAGAGTTTTTGATGCTCAATATAAAAAAAAAATATTTTTGAGATTGACTGAAAAATGCGTTTTCTACAGGGGTGGTTCCATTTCAAATGGGTCACACTGTATATGTTTGTATATATATATATATATATATACATATGTAAATACAGTGTCCGCCAAAATCTTGGAAACATATGGGATTTTTTTATATCAATAGTTTCTCAGAAAATGTCATTCTTCATAAAAGTTGGTGCATTCAATTAGACTAAATACGCGCGTAGCCGTTATTATCAGTGGCGTGCGGCTAAGCGGGAATCGGGCGATATTCTACATTTACTATGAAGTAAAGTGACATTACTATGGAAAATATCGAAAAATGTTATAAAAATAAGTTGTTTGCAATTAAAACCTATTCCCAGTTATCCAGTTCAGTCTACCAATTACTAATTTCAATAACTGCTTGATGAGTTGGGCTCAATTTTTAATGGGAATTATCGACAATAATTTTCGCGTAGTAAATTACTAAATTAGCACAAATTGTCTGTCAAAGCACTGCTCTAACAAAATTTTTGAGATGAGTCCAAAAAAATAGTAATGGAAAGATGATGAAATAAAGCTAGGATCCTTAAAAAAGATGTTCATAAGAAAAATATTTGCTGAATAATAAATAACCACAAAATGAATATTTAAATTAAGACTTGGTAGGTAGGTGTACCTACCTAACTGGATAAGTGGGAATATTTCAATTGCAAACAACTTTTTTAATAACATTTTTCGATATTTTCCATAGTAATGTCACTTTACTCTATAGTGAATTTAGAATATCGGCCGATTTCCGCTTAGCCGCATACCACTGATAATATTTATCTGTTTGTATGCAGATGATTCCACGTTATTATTCACAGGCAAATCTGAGGTACAAATTCAAAACAACATTAACACTACTTTTCAGTCACTTCGTAAGTGGTTATACGATAATTCTCTATTTTTGAATACTACTAAAACAAATCATATAAATTTTCACACCAGACAGAATAAAAATAACCCAGCAGTAGAAATAACTATATATGATCAAATTATAGACAAGGCGGAATGCTCTACTTTTCTAGGTATTAGACTTGATCAGAATGTATCCTCCAATACTCACTGTAAAATTTTTGCCAATACACTGAGAATCAAATGTTTTCAACTGAAATCTCTCAAATCTATAATTGACATACAGGGACTATTGCTCTTCTATTTCGGGGAAATCCAATCCAGATTAACATACGGAATAACCATCTGGGGTAGTTCATCTGCAGTTAATGAGGTTTTTCTGGTGCAAAAGAGGATCATGCGATGTTATGCTAATGTTCCCAATGGCACCTCATGCAGGGATCTATTCAAACAATTCTTCCTCTCTATGGCCTACATATATTGGAACTTTCAACATATATACACAAGCAACGCGAAACTTTGGTCAAGAATAACTCACTACATGATCATCATACAAGATCAAAAAATAATTTCCATCTGCCCAATGTTCGTTTAACAGTATCTCAGAAATCTGCAGATATACTGGGACTAAGATTATATATAACGTTCTTCCTGAAGAAATAAAATTGATAGAAAGAGTGCACACATTCAAAAAAGAGATAAAAAAACTTCTCCTCGCCCTGTGCCCCTATAACATAAATGCATTTTTTTATAGTTTTAGATAAAATGTTTTGTTTGCCTATATTTTATATCTTATCTTATACACTTTATGTAAACCTTGTTTGTATCTGACTTGTCCGATAGCCTCACAGCTCTATGGATTGAATAAAAATTGAATTGAATGGAATTGAATTGAACAACGTACATGCGCGTATTTAGTCTAATCGAATGCATCATCTTTTATGAAAAATAAATTTTTCTGAGAAACTATTTAATAAAAAAAATCTCATATGTATCCAAGATTTTGGCGGACACTGTATATATATATATATATATTATAAAAGTTTTTCGGTTAGTGTCTACATATTTTATATTCTAAGACTAATTCACCCTTGAACCCATTTAATTACGCAAAACGAAATACCTTCAACAGTACTCCAAGGGAACAGCTTATATAGTTTCCGAACCTTGAACCTAATATATACTATAGTTCAATACTTACGTGAAGATCCGAAAATAATATCGGAAGACTCAATTCCAGCGTCTTGTGTGAATGTTCATAGGATACCTCGACATCGTCGTATCTCGCCAAAGTTGATATGCCGATCAGCAATCCTTTTGATAATTTGATAGATGCTCCGAGAAACTGAATTTGAACAAAATTCATCAATAAATTTCATGAAACATTTACAGCAGTTTTTACTTTATGACTATGGAAATAAAGGGATTCAAAAAAGCAGAAACTGAAGTTGCATTTTATTATCATGACGTTTGAGTAGTGACAATTGCATTTTAAGTAAAGACTAAACATACACAAAGAGAATACGGTTACTCCAATTCCTCAACTATTTAGATAATAATAATAATATTGATATTTCATTTCCCAAGAACATATACGTACAGTGTACCTCTTAACATAATAATAGAAATAAATAGAAGGGGAAATTGATGATATCGTTAGTGACCAGAGTTCTTCCCCAGATAGATTGGGTTTGAGAATTGTTCATTTCTAACGGGAACACTGGAAAAGTTACTCGATATCATCTTTCTTCAGATTGTAAAAATCAAATTGATACTGAGTTACATGGTTCAAGGAAATATAAACTGTTGTCAAATAGCATGAAAATATCCTGTACTTGTACTCCTGAAGGGAGTTTTACCAAATAAAATATTTCGAATTTGGTGTATGCATATGGTGATCCGACAATCTTCAGCTTTATTTCACGTCAGTATTTAGAAGAAAATAATGCCGATCACTGGATCCGCAAACCTGACCACACCCTTGGCCACACAGGTCACCCGACCTGACTCTACTTTCTAGCATTTCTTTCGACCAATCGATACGAGCCTTTTTTGAGCAATTATCAAATTATGTGGGATATAACGCGAACAAATTTTTTGGACGGCCAAATGTATATGCAATACTGAATGAATGCTGGTCCACTGATGCCTAATGATGCCCCAATCTCACGATAAGTCATATGACGATCTTGCAATATATGTTCAAGCACAGCATCAATGGAAAAACGATTTTGGACAACCTCCACGAAATTCGTCAGTGAGCACACGACGACCACGATTGAAATCGATATACCAACGATATATAGTGGTTTTTGATGGTGCTTCATCGCCAAAAGTCGAATAGAGTTAATCAATGCACTGTTGAATTACGATTGAATTGATGGGTGTGACGCAGACATAACTGTCGTTTATGGAATTCTACGGTACATGGAATCCCACCCCAGGATCGTTAATTCTCGGAATATAAAAGGCAACTCTCGTACGAACGAGTACAACTGGTATGGTGGCCGTCATCAACTTTTGGATGATAAATTTCAAACAAAAGTGGCAACTATTTCAGAATGTTACCAACGTTGATCAGTTCAATCGATCCGAATATAGCACCAGATAACAGGAAATTGAGGATATACCATTAGATAATTTAATCAGTTCCAAGTTTTATCTGGTATTTGAATCATATGTTCTTGTACGCCGAGTCATGACAGTTCACGTGACTTTCATGTTTAGAATGTGATTGGTTCTCCCAAACCACTGTCACAAAGTCTAGCTTCTCACTAACAATAATTTTTATTAATTACAATTTGAAATCACTGTTTTCATCAAAAGTGACTGCGTGGTGTGATTTTCAAAGCGTCATTAGTAACTCCTATAAAAGATTCCGTATATGGAGGTAGGTATAAATGTATTCTCAAAAAAAATCAAATGAAATAATGATGATTTATATTCTCAAACTCATCACTCACGCTGTATAACTAAATAATGGAAATTGTCTTGAGTAAACGGGCAATTCTGGCGACTTCGCAAAAAGCCGACAAACGACCGTTAGGAATTTTCTTGTTATTAATGGCCTATATATCAATGGGACGAAGTGATTAAGATACAGTGTCGTGTGCAATATCGTAGTTGTGGAATGCTACTAGATCATCCAAGTCAACAAGTTCAGAAGAACTACGAATAATCCGTCCATCAGAAAAAAATATTAACCAATACCATACATTGCCTAGAACGACCAAATAATAACACATGTCTTATCTAGTAGACCGTATCCTAGTGCATCTGAGCAAAGAGTTGCCGACATCAGACGAGCGATAGTGGTACCTGGACCACCACACACATGAGACAGTACCAAGAAAATAAACAGATCCAAACATTGGAAAGATAACGTAAGTGATAGACCCTCCGGGAGATATATTTCGGACGAAGATCCCATCTTCGAAGCAATGTGGGCACAATGGGATTCCCTGATTGTGTATTATTATGTCTCTTTCAAAGTGTCATTTCCAATGAGTCACATAAACACAGTGTATGATCCTACGATTTGGCAAAATCGTGCGGCTGTTCAGCGTTTTAAGTTCAAAAAGCGAAATTTTCAGGACAGGGGCCTTCAAAACCAATATTATCCTTAACATCTTCATGTAATCTGGGGATGTTGCATATGAATGTACAAAGTTTAAGTAACAAAATAGATCAAATTGTAGTACTCAATCTGAGATTAAACCTGATTTTTTATGTATAACTAAACACTGGTTAGAAGAAGAAAAAATTTGAAATTTTAACATTCAGGGATATCATAATGTATCCAAATTTTGTAGAAAATATCGCCTCCATGGTGGTTCGGGAATAGATGTTAGACAAAAATACTCATCAGTATGCGAGGAAATACATAAAATTCAATCACTCTCGAAAGAAATGTGTCTCGAGTGCTCGGCAGTGAGTTATATGGGTGAGTCATACGTTATAATTGACGAATTATTTGTGCGCCTTGAAAAAATCCTAACATTTGCTTCAAATAAATTCAAAAATATAATCCTTTGTGGTGATTTTAATATAGATGGTCTTGATACAGGAAGTATAGATTCAAAAGTATTTCATGATATGATAAATTCGTTCGAAATGTGTAACTATGTAAAAAATCCAAACAGAATTATGAACTATTCTAATGGCAGATCAAGCTCCACACAGCTTGATTACGTAATTTCAAATTTGGGTGAGACGGTCAATTTAAAATTATTGGATCCAGGTTTCTCTGACCAATTGGTACAACTCTTTGAATGGTCCTGTCCATTAAATCGTGTTTATAATAATTATATATTAGAGAGAAGAATATCGAACAATGAAACCATTTATGAATTCAGACAACATATCGATCTCGACAATATGCCTAACGTAGATGAACAGTTTGATAATTTTTGGCAAAACTTTTAATGGTGTTATGACGTTTCCCACCCAAAAAATAAAATCAAAATTAGTTCTGCAAAACCAATTGAAGTCAATAATTTCATGTGGTCTACACACAACAGGAAGAGGCTGCTAGAGTGAGACAACTTAACTGGTTTAAAAAAATTACTTATGATCCAACTGTTCAAGAACATTATGAAAACAAAAAAAAATCTAAACAGAATTATGAAAAAAGAAAAAAAAAATTATGCTGACATGATAAAGAGATCTGGAAATAAAGTGCAAAAAGTGTGGGTAATAATTAACAATAAACTAAATAGGAATAATGTTAAATCAAAAAATATTTCAATTTTCATCAATGACGTTATTATTGAGGAAAACAAAGAAATTGCAGATATATTTGTTAAATATTTTGCTACATCTGCCAAAGAAAAAATTAATAAACAGATACAATCAAACAGCACTACTTGTACAACTTGTAAAATGTATTTCTTACCTTTTAATGAAATAGAAATACCAAACATAATAAAAAATATGAAAAACAAAAATTCTGTTAGCCTTGATGAAGTAAATACTTCTCTAATTAAAGAGTGTAACGAATATCGAAAACCACTCCAATCCTTAAAAAAAGGTAACCCCTCAGCAAATTGAAAACTATAGGGAGGTATCAGTAATAAGTCAAATCTCAAAAATCTTGGAAATGTACGTCAAATGTATTTTTTAAACCATTTTATTCTTATTTCTCCATGCCAGTATGGCTTTCGTGGAGGATTTTCAATAGAAAGTGCCACCTCAGATGTAGTGCAACACATACATGAACAACTAGATAAAAACTACTTTGTTCTGGAATTTTTTTCGACCTCCCAAGGGCATTCGAACCCTAGATCCAATATTCTTGAGAACAAAACTTTATGCTTTGGGCATCAGAGGTTCTATATGCGATTGGTTGAACTCATACACAGAAAATAGAGAAACGCTGGTGAAAATAGAGAACAATTTTTCTGAAAAACTATCCATCGAATTGGGAACACCACATGGTAGTGAGCTTGGCCCACTGCTGTTTCTTCTTTTCATGAATGACTTTCGTGCCAGATTTCATTGAAGACGGCAAGTTGTTCATATATGCAGACGACACAGTGGTTTTCAAGAAGATTCTACTTTTTTATAACATATTTTGATTCAATTCCAGAATTTGCAAAATACTTGTGAAAATCAATTCCAATAACTGATGCCATGTCAACACTACGCGTTTCTTAACGAGAGTTAATTGAAAAAAAGGCATATTAATTAGTGCAAATGGAATTTTAATCAAAATATCTCATTTATTCTTTCAAATTGTTTATTCGTCATAGTTAATTTTCGGTGATGAATCGGTTGAAACGACGATGATTGAGACAATTCAACCTATCAAGCTAAATCCCATGATATTCCAATTTTCGACTCCCCAATTACTCTTTTTCAATACTGGTTAATCTGAAGTGAATATGACATAAAATTCAACTACGCTCAATTCAGCGCCGACCTATTCGGAGGTCAAAATTACGTCAGTTCAGCCAATTATAATGTTCGTTGAGATAATGTATTCTTAATGTATCAACACCAAACTTTTTTTAGTTTCGAGTTAAAAGTTCGCAAGAAAACAGTACATTATAAAATTAATTATGTAAGAAATGAACATTATAAAAAAATTCAGAAAGAAGTTTCAACCGCTTGTGATTCGAATTTTGGGAAATCCTTTATCAGTACATAGGTACCTATACCTGGAATGTTGGAAATTTCATTCTTCCATTACAGATATAACCTGGTTCATGATACTTTTTACTGCCGAATTTCAGAAATGAAAAAAGTTATCTTTGGGCAAAACTTAACATAAAATTGAAGTGATCTGCTGTTTTTTTTTTCATTAACAGCTACATAGATTGAAATCATTCAAATATTCAGGGGGTTATCCCAACACATTGGGATCCAAGCCCATTATCCGTTATTCTGTTTGCTGTCATCCGTTATCCGTTATTATCCCATTATTCCATTACCCCGTTATCGCATTATACCGTTATACAACGGAAAGATGTACTTGAAATTGGAGCTCACCTTATATTGGTTGCACTTGGTTGTGAAAAAATGAAGTTTAATTATTGTATCAAAATCGGTTAAGTAGTTTTTGCGTGATGCTCGAACAAACAAACAAATTTAAATTTTATAATAGTATAGATAGAAATATATATGTTATTGTTACATATATGGTTCCCGTCATCGGTTCCCGTCATCGTAGAGAGATGACATGCCAGTTTTTGAGTCCAATCATAAGCTTAAATGGATCATCAAAATCGGTCCAGTTGTTTTTGCGTGATGCTCGAATGAACAAAACACAACCGAGCTATTTCACATTGACTACAAAATACGAATAACACCATTCATTCTGAATCAAATCCAAGTAATAAAGAACATACCAACTCATACAGTATATAGAATACCATGTACAGACTGTCAAAGTACCTATATAGGTCAAACAAAACAACACATGAAAAAGCGAATACAAGTACTCAAAAACTGGCATGACAGCCTTATACAAACACGCAAAAAAAAATCAACATAAGTTTGACACTAACAACTAATTTCGACCAAAAAAAGAAATAAAAGAATGGGAACATTCCTTGAAATGATACATATAAAAAAAGACTTCAATAGTATTAACAATAGAAATGATATCGAAAACTCAAACCATATTTATAACAAACTTTTTGAATATGTTTATATTAGTAAAAATGAACACTGATCTCCATAAAAGTACAGTAAGGCTCATATAATTTAATCTTCTAAATAATTCAGTCTTATCCAAACACGAAAAAAAACAACATAAGTTTGACACAAACAACGTTGAGATTTCGACCAAAGAAAGAAATCCAAGAGTAAGAAAATTTCTTGAAATGATACATATACAAAAAGACCCCCAACAGTTTCAACAATCATGATATCACAAGGCCAGATTTATAAAAACCTTTTTTATCTTTGTTTATAGTACTTAATAATGGAAACAGATCTCGACATGTTGCCATAAAAATACTGTGAAAATACAATTTAATTTTCTAAATAATCCACTGTAGTACTGAAGTGGGAAAACATGAAAGATAAACCATTCCCGATAACATCACACAACATTCGTACAATACGAAAGCAGAAATATAAATAGAATATTTGTGTTTCAACTTGAAGGTGAAAAAAACCATGTCGAAACCTCGTTAAAAGGAATTTTACAAATTGACTGAATCAGACCTTTATTCTGAGAAATTGAACCCTCATTTGGTAGCCCTTGGTTGTGAAGAAATGTGGTTTTATTGTTACATATCATCTTCCCGTTATCGAAGCGAAATAAATTACATACCAGTTTTTATGTCTAAGCATAAGCTTTCAAACAAAGAAGTTTTATCAAAATCGGTCCAGAAGTTTTTGAGTGATGCTCGAACAAACAGACAATTAAAATTTTATAATAGTACAGATTATGTCAACTCATTGCAGCGTTTGAGTATTTAAATCAAGGAAAAACGGCCCCATTTGGTAAAAAGGAAAGTTTTGTTTCATCGAGACAATGTACATCCGTTATTTCGTTGCCAAAATCAATGAGTTAAAGTTCTAATTGCCTCCTCACATACCCTATTTGCCAGATTCAGCCCCCTCGGATCATTTTCAAACTTGAGAAATGACTCGGTGGTAAAAGATTTCCCAACAGAAAGAGGTGAAGTCTGCAGTTGATGGTTATTTCGAGTACTCGAACTCTCACTATAAACAGGGTATCGAAGCTATTGAACATCGCTGGAAAATGTGTATCGAGATAAAATGAGACGACGCTACGTAAAGATTTTTTTTACCAATTTTTTTGTGTTTTCTTTGTTAGCTCACATACTTCTGGGACCACCTCCGAATATTTCCATTACATGCATGGACATATGTAAATGGCAAATGCGAAATTCTTTTGACAAATATAAAAGTAATATTTTAAAATAAAAAACTATACACGATGAATTTGAAAAAATAATGGATCTTAAAATAGATGAGCCTAAACCCGGATTTAGTACGAACGATGACAACACAGCTAGAATTTAGTTTTCACTTTTACGGAGATTCTTCAGAAATAACAAGCGTTCATAAAAATTTCATTTATCGATTTCATATCATACTTTCAGCATTTCATAGATTTGAAATTATAGACAATTGCATAGTACCTTCAGGTTTTCTCTCAGAGAAATCTCAGGAAGTGAGGAATAAGGACCTAAAAATATATAGAAAGCATTATTCGGGAAAATTCAGTCGAGTCCAAAATGAAGAAAATAGAGTTGATAATCTTTTGATGTAATCAGATCCATACATCACAGATATTTCAAGAGAAATCACCAAAATTACCTGAAAAATAGAGTAACCCAAATAATTGAGGTCAGTATCTCTTAGACATGTATTTATACGAAAAATACAGATACGTTAAAGTTCTGTTTTTATTTATAATAAATTTTAATAATATTTTCCAATTTTTTCCAAGACATTTAAGCCATTTAAATATTCAATTGGCTTTCCGCTACGGATTACCGTTCAGACTTGAAATGCGGTGTTCTGTTTCATGTACGCGGTTTTACAAAGGAAGAGTAATTCGAAACTAGAAAATGAAAAAACTGGATAATAAAACATCACTTGTACCAGTTAACAAGTAATTCAGTCTCGAATATACAAGTTTAAATGAAATATGAGGAAAATTCAATTATATTGATCAATTCCATCCTGGAATTATTGCCTTGATACTTTCTCAAGGAGCCTTCTTCTAAACACTGATCATGACTATTTAATAAAAATATAGTGTAGGTCAAAAAGTTGTTTGTGGAAAAAAATATCTCTTCAAGTACCTATAACTGGACATATTTCGGGAAATAAAATTTATGATTACTTACGCTTTGACTAATGTCCGACAGGTTTGCTGGATCCAACTTATTGTTTACGCAAAATGGTCCGACGTGACTGAACAGTGTATCAGTGAATTCGTTCACAACGGCAACAATTTCACCACCATCTGATGATCTGTGAAAGGAGGTGCAGATGAAGAAATTGCATAAGAAATAGATCACGTGAAATTTAACAACCTGTGAACCTGCAAAAGAGGTGGAGGTAGAGCTGGATGAATTCCATACCGAATAAATCACATAAACTGAACATCCTTTGAATATGCATGATGTGTGTCAGATTTTGACAACTGATTGTCAAAAAGAAGACAGAGAACTTCTTAACAAAAAATTAAGCCGGCGAAAAAATCAACTGAAAAGCAAAAAATAAAATAAGCCTTAGTCTTAATGATAATTGAGCTCCTAAACTGATGTGGGTAACTAATTTTGAGTCAGCGCATCTCGCTGCCATCATTTTATGCATTATCTAATTCAATTGATAGTTTGTTTGGCGCCGACCCAAAATTAGTTACTCACATTAGTTCAGGAGATCAATTATCATTAAGACTAAGAAGGTTTATTTTAATTTTTGCTTTTCAGTTGATTTTTTCGTCGGTTTAATTTTTTGTTTAAAAGTTTTTATTTTTCAATTTTCTGTGGATGAAATCTACTAATTATAACCTACTTAATTTTTTATTACTTCCAAAATACTTACTTACCTAGCTTACTTCAACTATTAACCGTTAATTAATATGATTTCATATTATTAATTATTATATAATATAAATTATTTTTGAAAGTTCCGGTCAGTTAATTTCATCACTTCGTATAAAATTCCATCCTTTCATAGAATGCAATCATTTTTTTGACGGATGTAGAAAGATCTGTCAATGTCAACTACATATGTGTGCCAATATTCACAAGTGAAAAATCAATCGTCCCCTATTTTTCTACTCATAGGGGTGGATCATTCCATTTCAAATTGTAATAAGTAAGTAAGTAAGTAAGTAGCATTCATTTTCTTTGTAGACAAATATAAATTTGTATAAGAATAGTCAATTGTGTAACTTAACCTATTTTAATCCTAGAGCTTAAAAGATTCAACACAAAAAATAAAATGTACCTGAACATTCGGTATAAAACTCGGACAATAACTTAACCTAACTCAATCCTAAAGCTTAAAAAATTAAATACAACAACACAACATACCTGAACATTCGGTATAAAACTCGGACAGTGAATAAAAACTTTTTTCTAGTAAAAATTCTTGTAGGTTCTTTTTGAACTCATGAGAGTTACATTTTTTATGTTTTATTTCACATGGAAGCCTAATAAAAATTTGCAGGCCAAGGTGTGAAGGAGCGTTTGAGGTTATTTTATATTTACAGTAAGGCACATAATAGTTATTTTTTGTCTAGTTTCTTTTGAATGAATGTTTCTTATTTCTTTAAAAGATTTCTTGTTGTTGAAAATATATAGGCAAAGTTCCATTATCAGAAGACACGCTACAGTCAAAATACTCTGAATATTGTTCTACATGTTTCATTGTTCTACATGTTTCATTTTGTTTCATTCCAGCGATTATTTTCAAAAGTTTTTTTTGTGCGATGAATACATCATTGGATAGCGTAGAGTTACCCCACAAACATATACCGTATCTCAAAGTTGATGCTGCCAGGCTGTGATATACAAGAAGTAACTGATCTTGCCGCAAAATTGATCTTAGGGCCCTAAGCATATAACCCAATGAATTCAGTTTACTAATGAAGGCTTGACAATGACTCCTCCAATCAAGGTTTTCATCTATCATTATCCCGAGAAATTTTGTTGTTTTCGTATTCTGTATAGCTGAACCACTCAGTTGAATCTCCATTTGAGAATATGTTTTTTGTCGGATGTGGAAACGGACTAATTGTTTTTTTTTAATATTAAAAAAGAGTTCATTTGTCATGCACCACTCGGAGATATTATTCAGTACACTGTTACATTTGGAAATAAGGGTATCATCATGTTTATTGGAAATTAATAGAGAGGTGTCATCTGCATGAATGGTAAAAAATGCTTCATCGGTTATCGTATCCATTTCGTTAATGTACAACAGGAACAAAATTGGACCTAGTACGGATCCTTGAGGTACCCCTGTGACATAGTACATAGGTTCAGATTTCACTTTTTTTACGTGTCCATTCTCCACGGATGTCAGGCTGACATATTGTTGCCTATTTTCTGAGAAAGAAGCCACCCAATCACAGGCATTTCCACGAATTCCATACTGATACATTTTTGACAAGAGTTTACTATGACTGACACAGTCGAATGCCCTGCTGAGATCGCGAAAAATCCCAGCAGGATGATCAGTTATGAGGTATACCCTATCTAATATAAAAAAAAATCCAAATCGGAAAACCCACTACAAATTTATGTCTGATAGAATCGGTTAACGGACCAAAATTCAGAGGGTGAACGATCAATATCCTTCATTTTGCTACCCTGTGGGATGGATTTTCTGTTCAAATTCAAATGGAACCAACTTCAAAGTAGACCCTATCCAATGAAAAAAGAATCATCGGAATCGAACTGCTCTGTGAAAAGTTATGCGTGATCATACATAAAAAAAATATACGCGTCGACTAGAGAACCTCCTCCTTTTTGATTTCGTCGGTTGAAAAACTATTTCAATATATCATTTAAATTTTTGCATAAACTTCAATTTGATAAAGTGAAGAGAAGTGATTGGCGAAATGTCATCAAGGCCCGGTATTTTCACCTCCGGTTATACTAGGAATGAATTAACCAATGGTTAGAATATGCTTTCGTTCAACGTTAATCGATAATGCAAAAGCACATTCTAACCATTGGTTAATTTATTTCTAGTATAACCGGAGGTGAAAATACCGGGCCTAAGAGAATTTTTTTAAGTATACATTACTGATGAATTCGACATTGCTATTAGCTGATTCTATCTCTGATTTTAACGAAATTTGGGGTAGTCTCGTCTGCTGAACACGTAGCAAAACTTTGCACTCTCAAATGCGTCTTTCAAACTCTAACAAACTGCCTTTTTTTTAGAAAAAAATCACCCTTAAATAAAATTATTTTTACAATAGTTGCATTTTTAACAGACGAAAAGAAAAGGAGGAGGTTCTCTAGTCAACGCGAAAATATTTTTTATGTATGATCACGCATAACTTTTCAGAGTAGTTAGATTTCGATGATTCTTTTTTTATCGGACAGGGTATACTTCGAAGTTGGTCCCTTTGAATTTGAAAAGAAAATGTCACCTTTAAGGGTAGAAAAATTGCGGATATTATCGTTCAACCACTGAATTTTTACACGTTAACCGATTCTACCACTCATAACTTTGTACTGGGTTATCCGATTCAGATTATTATTTTTTTATTGTATAGGGTATACTTCAGAATTGGTCAAAGGAATAATCCACCCCTAAGGGTAAAAAATATGCGATTATTAATTTTCCATCTGTGAACCGATTCTGTTGAAACTTGGCATACATATATGTAGTTCTGATGACACTACAATATGATGGAGTAGATAGTTATTAGTAGATTTCAGCCACAAAAAAGTTAAAAATAAAAACTTTTTAACAAAAAATTAAACCGACGAAAAAATCAAGTGAAAAATAAAAAATAAAATAAACCTTCTTAGTCTTAATAATAACTGAGCTCCTTAACTAATTTTGAATCGGCGCCAAACAAACAATCAACGAAGATTTTATTACTTTGAAGAAGTAATCAAAACGCCGCCGTGGATGCCGCTGCCATCATTTTACGCTTTACCTAATTCTATTGCTAGTTTGTTTGGCACCGACTTAAAATTTAGGAGCTCAGTTATTATTAAGACCAAAAAGGTTTATTTAATTTTTTGCTTTTCAGTTTATGTTTTCATCGGTTTAATTTTTTGTTAAAAAGTTTTTTATGTTGATATTATTCTCATTGTGGAACAATAGATTTTTGTGTTCTGCTGTAGTACTATTGTAACTACCACCACTACCACCGTTTGACTATTGACGTTTATCATTATAGGAAAAGTGAGTTCTATCAATATCAACCCTCCAGTGAACGGTGGGCTCAGACTTGAGCACGCATGAGCACGGTAAACGGTTATGCGCGCATGCTCGTTTTGTGTTTTTCTATCCCCGACTAGCCGCGAACGCGATCCGCTTGGTGTCGGTCTCGAGTACATGCTCAAAAGAAATAGGTTTGTTCGCGTTCCAAACTTCGGAAATGTTCTAGGAATGCGCACAACCAGATGCCCAATGAATTGAATTCGAGATAGTTCTAGGACAGTCCAGAAAACAAATAAACGGAAACGCTATTTATGATTACGATCAGATTATAGGTTATGTCGAGGCATTCAACAAACAGTTAGCTGCGGGTATAGTTTATTATAAAGTTACATTAAATTTACGTAACCTATAATACCATTAAAGATGAATACTTATAGCAAACATTCAACAAAATAAATGGAAATGCCTGTAATGATCTTTGAAGTGTTTATCTAGAACAGGTCAATGGTGTCCTTTACGAATCCAACATTTTTGGGATGTGTTTTGAGGAGTTCCAGCAACACGATATTCAGGAAAGTTTCTTTTTCACCTGAACATGAAGAGGACGATGAGCTGGAGCTAATATCCATATTTTTCATTCGAATCTCTGACAAATTAATCGAGTAATGCCGTGTCAACACAAAAACGAGGTTAGAATGTCAGAAGCGTGTAGGTTGTATGAATGCGTACCCAAATAGTACACACAAGTCAAAACCTGTCCTTGCTAAGATGCTCGAAGTATTTTGGACCGATTCGTAACTGTCCCGAAATAGTTCGAATGGAACGAAAACACAAAACCTATGGAATATATGACAGTCCTGAAAAAACGCGAACACTTCTGTAACACTGCGCATGCTCCTGATGTTTCGGACCGTTTATTTTATGAACGCGAACAAACCTAATAATTGCTTCGCAAATGCTCAGTTCCTACGAGACTTCTCAACTTGCAGCGTTCGACGTGTGCGGTATTTTTCAATAATTTTCGTTTAGCCAAGGAGTAGAGCGATGATACATCTTCATTGCTTTTACTGGAATATCAAAATCTACCTAGTCCATGGAATGTGAAACACCTAGAATATTAGTCTAAAACAAACAAATACTAATGCATGGCAAGAACTTGTAAACAAATTAAATATTGAAAATTTAGGATTTGTTTAGGCTGCGGGCTGCTTTTAATAATATTCAGTGCTATCAAGCTTAGCAAGTATTCAAAATCGGTTTCGGATATTTTTGTAAAGTTTCTGAATTTTTCATAATAATTCTCTGACGTTAAATAACTCAATAAATCAATTTTTCTATCACAAAAAATTGGCATTTGCCACTAACGAGGACGTATACATTTTCTAATGTCTTTTTGCAAATTAAAGTATAATCATAATGAATGTCGCTTATATTTTGTTAATGTACCTCCTTCGTGTTTTCGAACAACTGGATCACCCCATCCGCGTATACTCCGAACCAGAACGTGACCCCAGTATTATTTAACCATTTTCAATCGCAGAAGCTGTTTCTATAGGGAGCAAATCAAAAACTCACTAACTACACGAGCGTATATGCGAAGAACCGGAACGAAAAATAATGTGTCGGCGAACGGTGGATCAGAAGAAGATAAAAAGAACCGATAGTCAACGTGGGTTTGAGTGACAGCTGTTTGAGGGACCGCAAGCCAATGATAATGCTTGTAGGTGTGTCTATACGTTGAGACTAATGAATCACCAGTTTCAGGAGGTCTCAGTAAATGAAAGCAGTACCCAGCAAACATGAATGAGCGGTAAATAGACGGGCCGTTGCTGTTAACTGCGGTCAGATGTCGGCAGCGGCACACCGATGTCGGTAAATAATTGGAATGATATCAGTTTTGCCGCTTTGGCTGAACATACGCATATTTATTATGGATGTTTTCAATTTAGCCAGAAATTACCCGTTAAAGATTTGCGATAATCGCGCCGATGTCGTTTTGATACAGTATGTGGCATTACACGCGCCGCTCCCCTGCGACTTCTGTAATGAAAATGCAACATTGGCATTACTGAATACCACGTTGGCAGTTGGCCCACTGCTGATTTCGTGTAGGATGTCAAATCGCGTATTTTCTAGTTTATCTGATCATTGTCATTGTGGTATATGGTCGTGAAAAATAATCACAGTGGCGAGAATTTCTTCAGATTTGTGTGTTGTTATTCTATCTATTCGGTGGAATATTTTTCCAGGCCAGTTTGAAATGCAATATCTGGGAAACCATTTGAGATACAATAAAAATAGTTGAAATGGGGAAAAAGTTATCTTTTTAGGTAAATAGGAACAATCTGGCTCTACAGTTTCAGAAATCCTCTCAATTAGTGGCTTTGGAGAGTGAAAACAGTGAATTGTATTTATCTAGTCCATGGATCAGTCGATTCTGAATGTTTTGTGAATTTATTGTGTATAATAATGACCTATCTTCATTGAAATTCCACTGTTTCCAAAGGTATAATGCTAGATTGTTCTTGGGCGCTTATATGGACCATTTTGTTTTCATTGAAACCGTCTTCATGCTCATTGCCTTCCAAGATACTCTATATATAACTGGGCGCCCCTGTATATTTGCATAGATCATTGATGAAATCCCAACAGTGGAATGACGCGGTTGATTAGCAGGATACCCACAATCGCACCATAATCTGTAACATGCAATATCAGTTCATCTTAACTCTGTCTATCCGCTGAAGTCCCGCTATGTATCAAAGCGGGTGGTAGTCTGGAGGCCTACTGGTGGCCGTCGCGACACGGGCTAGCCGGGCCGACGACGTATCATGATTATGGCTCGCTTATGTTGTATGTCGGCTGTTTTTAAAGTGCCTCTAGAGGCCCGCTGGTAACATGTTTGCTGGGTAGCGTCTCCGGTCTGGGATAGAAATAGGTTTGAAAATATTCTATAGTTGTGATGTGTTTTGTTGAAAAAAAATTTTTTTCGACCATGGGAAAATGAAATCGTGATGATCCGATTGCCAATTAATACATACTTCCTCGTTTATGGATTTTTTTCAACGTATTCTTGAAATATTTAAATATCTAAATAAAATTAGTCATCTCCGCCTCTGCTGCTCAAAGGATTGCGCCTCA
This sequence comes from Gonioctena quinquepunctata, assembly GCA_018342105.1. NCBI lineage: Eukaryota > Metazoa > Arthropoda > Insecta > Coleoptera > Chrysomelidae > Gonioctena > Gonioctena quinquepunctata. The sequence continues at coordinate 451,554 of JAFIRS010000908.1, read as the reverse complement.
AGATTGGGAAACTTGTTTTTTATGCTTCTGCAATTGATAATGGATGAACTATAACTTCCTGTGTCAACACTCTAAGCACGTCGACAGATTGGTGTTTCATATTATTGATTATTGATAGTTTTGGTCTGTGCGGCCCAACCCATTCTCTCGTGAGCCCCAACCCATGCTATCGCTCATTTAGAGTTCATCGAGAACAAACATGACTGATCCCTACGAAATAAAGGTGGGGAGACTCTAGAATCTATTTGACGAGGTGTCAAGTGGTGTTGAATATGCGAATGATTCGGATTCTGAAAGAGAAGGTCGTGTGATCGTCAGTGACCACTTCTCAGAAGCTGAGTAGCGGAGATGAATGAACATAACGATAATGAAGGTGAAGATGATGGCGATACCAACATCTGCTCGTACTTGAGGTATTACGCATGATCAAAAAATTAAAATAAATGACATTTATATTATGTTGGGAGAAATGGGTTCAAGAGCCGCAAAATGGGCCAACCGAAGAATGCTAAAACCAAATCACACAATACTTCCCGGAGTCATAGGCGAGGCAAAGAATGCGAAGACTGTTCTCCATTCTTGGGAGTTATCCATAAGCCATGATGTACTACAGGAAATTGTGAATTGTATTAACAAATACATTTGTAAAATTTTCGATGTCAAGCTAACTGACTCAGTTACAATGAGAGCTCTTTTGAGACCTTTTTATATGGCTGGCATGTTTTGGAGTAGCTGCCTTTCAATTTACGAATTATAGGCATTATATGGTACCGGGGTTGAAATTTTCCTTGCAACCATGGCGCTAAGAAGGTTTCGATTTTTATTGAGAAGTTAACGTTTCTATGATATCAATACACGAGCAGAACGAAAAGCCACAGACAATCTGGCTGCTATAAGAAATGTTTCAGAAAATGTCAACAGTACTTTTCAGAATTATTATTGATTAGGACAATATGCGCCCGTTGACGAAATGTTGTTAGGATTTCGTGGGAGATGTCCGTTCAGGAAGTAAATTCCTAATGAGCCAGCTAGATATGGGCTGAAAATATTATCTTCGGTGGATGCGAGAGTATTTTACACATATAATTTGGAAGTGTATGTAGGAATCAGAGCTGTGCCGAGTATTGACGAAAAGTGTTTCGGGCACTAAGCATTCTTCTGGAGCACTAAGCACTTTTATTTCTGAAATGCTCGTGATTACTAAGCATTTTCAGAAAGTAATTCTAAGTTCAATTATTTTCTAAACTCAAAAGGGTGAGACTGTTAGGCACTTAAGTTACTCTTTGATATACAATTTGTGCAAGTAAACAAAGATTATTTTTGGGTTTATCACGTCGAATTGAATCCAGAACAGCAATGGCAACAGAATAATTATGTAAAACACAATGCTTAGCCCTGTATGATATATTTTTCATGGGTGTGGCGTGTGATATTGAATAAGCTGGTGTGGTGGAATAAATACGGCTCACACGGTAGTGCACTTCAAAATGAAAACTTTATTCATATAATAATGAATATTTTGCAGCTGTCTCCGCGAATTATCGAATTTTGATAAATCATTATTTTCGACCCCAAAAACCCCTACATACCAATTTTCATTGAAATCGGATAATTAGTGAAAAATCTCGTCCGCCATATCAAGTCCTCCATCCATCCATAAAATCATAATCTGCGACCCCAAAAACCTCCAGATAGCAATTTGAATAGATTCGGACCATCAATGATAGAACACACGTCAGTCATGTCGGAGCCGCCATCTTGAATTCCTGATTTTTTTTTACAAATAATGATCTCTGATACCAAAAACTCCCACATACCAATTATGAAAAGAATCGGACCCTAAACACATAAACACAGCACATGGAATAAAAACGTCTGAAAATATAAAAAACAAACTTTTTCGTAAAAAATCTTGGGGAACAGTTTCCCGGGCCCCAAAAGTGTCCTAGTACGCGCCTGCAGAGAGTTCAGCACCTAGAGCTCCGCCAAAATCATAGTAAAATATAATTGAACTTGAACTTGCTGTCACTGACGACTGGTCTGGTCAGAAGGCCCTCCGAGTCACAGAGAGTCTTACGAATATTAATTTTCCACCTATAACTGATCTAAAGATTTTTTAATAGAATATAATCGTGTATAAAAGACAAATTCATTAAGTTTTTGCACTCGAAGAAAAATAAACTTACTTTGCAACGCAAAACATTAAAAACAATGCTTATATCAACACTGTAATCTCTCGAATATGCATAATATAAGGACATAGGTGCGTTAGGTAGTTCTTGGGGGTGCCGCTGGCCGCGTTTTCATGTTTCGGAAATATTTATAGATCCATAGGTAAGGGAAGGCTTAGTGCTTAGTAATCCCAAAAAGTGCTCCGAAGCACTGAAGTGCTTGGGAGCACTTTCCGGGATTACTAAGCACTAAGCATTTTCGTAAAATGCTCGAAGCACTAAGCATTGGATCAAGAAAGTGCTCGAGAGCACAGTGCTAACGAGTACGAAAGTGCTCTGAATGCTTTCACGAGCATTAAGCACAGTGCTTTGGGACAGCTCTGGTAGGAACTCAACCCAACTATAAAGTAAAAAACGATGTTCTAGAGGTAATTGTCAGATTGACAAAATCAATCCACAACTCAAACAGGAATATGATTATGGATAACTGGTTCACATATATACCATTAGCCACAACATTACGAAAAAATCATAAACTCACCCTTCTGGGTACCTACAAGGCAGATATTCCTCCAGATTTACTACTTCCAGAACGACCTGCTGAATCAACTATGTTTGCCTTCACAACAGATATGACATTAATATTATAGAGACCAAAACAAATTATTAGTTTTGTCTACGATGCACCAAACTGATGTGATTGATCAATCTACTAACCAAAATTGATAACCCTTTACAATGTGATAAAGGGCGATGTCGATACAGTTGACCAGATGGTTTCATCCTATAATGTAGCTAGAAATAGCAGGAGGTAGCCAATGACTATTTTTTATGTTGATGTTGCCGGTGGGAATTAGTTCATTTTATACAGATCCAACAACAAAGATAAACCTATTTCACGAAAAATTTTCCTGGTGGAGCTTGGGCTAACTATGACTGAGGAGCAACTGGAGAGGAGAGCGAATGACAAATATATTGTAGGACATATAAAGCAATCCGCAGGCAAACTCTGTAGCACACCTATTACTGGAGTTGCACAGCCAGTGGATGGTCATAGAGGTAGATGGGCATTCTGTAAGGATCGTAAAACGAGATATCGCTGTCACTATGATGGAAAAATTAGTTGTCTAGAACATTCTAAACGGTTACCGAATTACTTTTTCATTTTCCATGTGTTATCAGTTATATTTTTTTTTTGTATATTTAAATGAATATATTTTTATTTTTACACTGTTATCTTTCTTCTGTTTCTTGAGTACGTGTAGAAAATTCAGGAGCATGTTGCCGACGTGAAAATAAGAAGAAAAGTTCATATAAACATATTTCCGCAAGTTATTCGATTCTGAGATGCAGGGTGTCAAAGTTGAATTCTTATTTTTATTTTTTGTGAATACATTCAAAAATAATTGTGATATTCGAGTAAATTTTGGTAACTGGGAAAAATGTTCAATGACAAAGTCAAATTTGATGTTAGTTCGTCTCTTTCGTGGGAGTGGCGCCATCTACATGTCTTTTCAGTCATTTGCAATGTCATAACTTTTTTGTCGGTACTTGTATCACGTTTTCTAAAAATTGATTTTTCTAACATTTTTGTGTAAAAAATATATTTTTGGTGGAGGTCACTGCAAGCAACTGTTTTCGAGTTATTGGGATTTGAAATAATCGATGCATTTGAATTATTTCCGTGGGGCTCGTAAGTCGCCTCTGAGTAGTGAATATCGGAAAAGATACGCCAATGCAATTGTTTTCTTTCATTCAATGGTCTTCTACATTCAACACTTGAACTATTCAAAAAATTATTCTTGTTTTTTGTTACATAGTTTTTTTGGTCTCTTTTCCGATCTAAACAAATAACATTCAGGTAAGTACTTGTCAGCATACGCGAATAGCGAAATGGCTGATATGATTCACGTATACGGTTTTGCCGATGACAATTGCTACGAGGATAGACGTATTTTTGAGGAAAGATTTTCTATTCAGAAACATTTTTCAGCGGCTTATGGAGTCTGGATCCTTCAAAAAAGCTTCAGTGGCAGGCAGACCGTTGACTACTATGGCACCAGAAGTTGAAGAAGCTGTTCTTCAGGCAATCGAAGAAGATCCACAGACAAGCCCGAGAAAAATTGCTCAGAATCTGAACGTACATCACAAATTAGTTTGATTAATTCTCATACAAAATCATCCTTATCACATACGGCTTGTCCAAGCATTGTTGCCCCAAGATTTCCTTTCCCGTGTAACATTTTGCCAATGGATACTGCAAAAAATTGCCTAAAACCCTCAATTTACTGTAGATATATTATTCACTGACGAGGCACATTTTTTAAAGAACGCCATGATGAACTTTCATAATAATCATGTTTGGTGTGACGAAAACCCTCACGTGATAGTTTCAACGCCAGTTTTCATTGAATGTGTGGATTGGTCCCCACTTTTTTCCAGGGACTCTTAATAGAAATTTCTATCATGATTTCCTTGAAAAATTTTGTCTGAATTACTTGAAGACATTCCACTTTTACTGAGACAAAGAATATGGTTTATGCATGATGGAGCGGCAGCGCATTTGACTTTAATAGTTCGTGAATTTTTAAATCAGGTATTTAGAAACAGATGGATTGGTCGAGGAGCTGAAGTTCCAAATCAATTCCGGCCTCCTAGGTCCCCGGATTTAAATCCAATCATTTTTTTTTGTGTGGTCACTCGAAGGCCCTAGTTTATACGGTGACAATAGGAACCAAAGAACAACTTCGTCAACGAATCATTGCTGGAACGTTTACCTACGTGGGTCCATGAGATGACGAGCCGACCCATGCATAATGGTACAAGGTGGCCATTTTGAACAATTACTTCAATTATCACCCTCAACTAACTGTTTTAGTATTAAATTGGTCTTAATTACTGTTATTATTATTAGTATTGAATTGTAATAACACATTCCTATTTTAAAATGAAATTAAAGTAAAATAATTTCTTTAACTAAATTAACTTTGAATTAAAAAAAATTGTCATTCAAAATCACTTGCATCGATTATTTCAAATCCCAGTAACTCGAAAACCGTTGCTCGCAGCGACCTCTACCAAGAATATATTTTTTACACAAGATTCTTGGAAGTGTGGAGTATTAAATAACATCTAAATGGAGGAGATAATAATATACTTTCCAATAAATTTATAGATGAGTGAACATAAAAACCATCAATTATAATTACTTACATCAGACCATCTTCATATTTCTGTAGGAATTCATTTGCCAAATCTTCGTCTATTTTAAACTCGATCACATTAGCCAGTGAGAATGTTAGAACCGTAAAAATTATGAAAATGGTTTTCATCTTTGTAACCTTGGATTTCTACTCTGAAAAAAAATCGATATTTCCTTTTTTATACCGCCGGTTTGAATCGATAAACGATCTTCAAGTACTTGATAAGACTGGGTCTTTACAATGATTGTATAGTCTGAAGATACGAATATATTGGTAAAGGATTGTACAATTTTCAATTCAAGTGGTATTCTAATCACAAATATATATATATGTATATATATATATATATATATATATATATATATTAAGACATTCTATATTGGTTATTATATTGATGAAAGTATGCGTAACTTTTGAAGATATGAACAAAAATGTATATTTTATATCATATTATTATATGAGAAAGCTTGAAATTAATTGGTTACATATAATTTTAAATTATTCAAAATAGGTTCGAGAATGGTGGACTTTGGAGTATCTTTGTTTCCTTTCGTATTTTTTTATAATTTATGACAAGAATAATTATTTATTTTTCAAGATAATGAAATGAAGAAGCAATTTGTTGATTGACAAATATTATTGTAGAATGGTTTTCTGAGTGTTCTAATTCTAATAATAATCGCTTAATTATTGAGATGTAAAGTGAGTTTATACAGCACGTAAAATAAAATAAGAAATAAAATAAAGTAAAATAAGAAATAATAATTTTCAGAGTGTTTATAGAGCTGAGTAAATTAATGTAAAAAGTAAGAAGCTGTCAATCGAAATTTGGGATTTTATGTTGAGGTTACCTCAATTTCAATGATGTATATACTTGTAAAATTGGCCCCTGTTATTGTTTATTAAATAAAAAATAAGCTACTATTGACATCACTAACAATATTATAAAGTTTTCGTCATCTAACGACATTATTGCCCAAAAACGAAATTTAAAAAATGGCACTGAACATACCCACCATTTTCCAGTTATGAAAACAAAAACATATACTAGGACTGAATCGCTATTATATCATGTTTGTCTATCATCAACTTTCGTCAATTTGTCTAAATTATTCAGTGTGTACATGTGCCTAACAAATAGTCAAAGTAAAATAAAAGATAAAAGTTAACCATCTTTTATTTTACTTCTTATTTTATATTATTTCTTATTTTATTTTATTTCTGTATAAACTTGTTATGGATGTTGTGTAGTTTTAACTTTTTAAATTACTTTATTTTATTTCTTATTTTATTTTACTTGCTGTATAAACTCACTATAAATAAAAAATAAGCTACTGTTGACAACACTAACAATATTATAAAATTTTCGTCATCTAACGACATTATTGTCCAAAAACGAAATTTAAAAAAATGGCACTGAACATACCCACCATTTTCCAGTTATGAAAACAAAAACATATACTAGGACTGAATCGCTATTATATCATGTTTTCTATCATCAACTTTCGTCAATTTGTCTAAATTATTCAGTATGTACATGTGGCTAACAAATAGTCAAAGTAAAATAAAAGATAAAAGTTAACCATCTTTTATTTTACTTCTTATTTTATATTACTTCTTATTTTATTTTATTTCTGTATAAACTTGTTATGAATGTTGTGTAGTTTTAACTTTTTAAATTACTTTATCTTATTTCTTATTTTATTTTACTTGCTGTATAAACTCACTAGTAGTTTCTGTAAAAAAAACGTAGACCTAACAATATCGTTTGGTGCCTGCAATTCTAGGGAGCCTAAAATATCAGTCTTCCATAACGTAAATGTGCTCTAATTTTTCGGCAATGTATACAAAATAGAGAATAATTTCGTTGTATCGATCATTATCGATCAATATTATTCCCAAGTTGGGCGATTTTGAAGTTCCGAACCATTATTTTAGTGTCTATATATCTCCATAGCAACAGCCAAAGCTCCGTGATACGCATATTTCTCAGGAAAAGAAAACAAGATGTTGATAATACCAACCGCTCACCTATACAAGGTGTCCCCCATGAGTCGAAGGACAATTATTTGTATAGGAGAGCTGCTATCCTCCATGATACTGATGAAATGAAATAACAATAAAAATTACAATAAAAATTACCTATAACTAACCTTGAACCTATTCCCAACTAAATTATGGGAAAATTATGCCAAGTACAGAAAAAGATCCAATAATTTTCAAGTAAATATTCACCTATAATCTCCCTAGTGCTTGAATTATTTCCGGAATTTTTTTCGAAATGCGAATTTTCTTAAAAAAATCGTATTTGAGAAAAAAAATCCGGAATTTTTATTCAAGCTCGCGGACGATTCGGCATGAAAATTGTATGCCTAAACTATTTGAAAATAAAATTAAATTTGTGACATAGCCATCCACGTAAGGGATATCATAGTAGGCTGTTGTTAGTGTTGCATAGGAATGGTAAACTAAGATGGCCATGGTTAGTATTTTGAAATTTTATAGTAATAGAGGAACGGAGACAAATTGTATGTCTATTTTTATCGGACGCTAATGAATTCATATCGGTGGTACCTTTATTATCTAATCACGGTTTTGATGCCAAATATTATAATTTTACTGTGCTCTAGTAGAATTAAGTTCAGTTAAATAAATAGGGTAAAAACATTCTACTTATGTCACATAACTTTATAGTACTAGAGAAAAGAGAAAAAATAAAAGCCTGTATTGTAAATTATATTGGTGAATAAACAGTTCTAGTTGCATTTCTTTACTTTCTCTGTGCTCTAGTAAAACAAGGTTTAAATAATAATTCAAAATAAATATTATTCTTTATACGTTCCATAATTTCATTGTACTAAAAACAAGGGAAAATTATTAAAAGAATTGAATAATAACCCATCTATATAATAAAAAGGTCTTTGTAAGCGCAATACGTGAGAACGGCTGTACGATTGGACTATTTTTCTTAATGTTCGTAATAGCCCGTAAAATCAGGAAAGTTACCCGGAAATTGGAAAATTCGGGAATATAAGAAAAATTTGGCCAACAAAAGGAATATCGCCTGAGCTCTTAGTAGAGGTCCGAGTAGCTCAGTGGTTAGATCGCGTGCTTCATAACTCCAAGGGCTCTGGTTCAATCCCCGGTAGTGGTAACCCAAAAAAATGTTTTCGTTTTATTTTTTAAAATTCAAATTTAACACAGAACATATTTTGTTGTTTGTAATAATCCGAATAATGTTGTTAGGAAAAGGAAGGTTTTTAAGAAAAGTTTATATATATATATATATATATATATATATATGCGTGTTCATAACTCCAAGGGCTCTGGTTCAATCCCCGGTAGTGGTAACAAAAAAATTTTTCGTTTTATTTTTTAACATTCAAATTTAACAAAAAACATATTTTGTTGTTTGTAATAATCCGAATAATGTTGTTAGGAAAAGGAAGGTTTTTAAGAAAAGTTTATATATATATATATATATATATATATATATATATATATATATACAGTGTCCGTCATAAAGTTGGCTACATATGAGAAAAATATTTGTTATTGAAATTTCTGGTTTCTGCAGGTCTGACAAAAAAAATCCGTTTCGACTTATATCACGTGACCTCAAATTTGGCGGGAATTTTGAAAAAAGTTCTCAGTGGTGACGAAAAATGGGTCAAATTGACAAGATATCGAAAGTTTCAAAGGGAAAATGTGTTTGGAATCCAACGAGGACCCTATGTGTCAATTTTGAACCAGATTGAAAAGAAAACAAAAATACCATTTTATTCCTCTACCGTTACTAAGAAACATTATTCGTATTTGAAACTTAAGAATACATTATGTATACTAATTAAATTTGGTATCGCTTAGGTGGATGTGAAAAAATAAAAGAAACTCAATAAACAAACAATGTACAAATTTTCAATATTCCACGTGACCACCTTCGCGCTCCATATTGAATTTAGCAAGGATAAATACCTAATGTATTATTAAGTTTAAATTACAAATTTTAGTTGATTCAGATTTTATTTACGGGTTGAAAATACTGAATAAGCTCAAGTGCATCAATATACAGGGCATGACTACACCTAGCGATAAGACTAAATCGTGTTTTCATAATTAATCTCCCGCAAAATATCTATTCCACAAATATTTGATTAGTTTTGACCCAAACTTATGTGATTTAGGTTATTAAAGCTGTGTCCATATAACAATAATGTATAATGTTTCTTAGTAAGGGTAGAGGAATAAAATGGTATTTTTGTTTTATTTCAATATGGTTCAAAATTACTACATGGGGTCCTCGTTGGATTCCGAACACATTTTCTCCATATTTTTTTTTCTCGATATCTTGTCAATTTGACCCATTTTTCGGCACCACAGACAACTTCTCTTAAAGTTCCCGCCAAATCTGCGGTCACGTGATATCTGCGGTCACGTGATTTTTTAGTTGTCATACATGCAGAAACGAACCGCCATTAGAGTTATTCAGAAATTTCAATATTTTTTTTTCCATATGTCGCCAACTTTATGTCGCACACTATATATATATATATATATATATATATATATATATATATATATATATATATATATATATATATTGTAAGGTAGTTATATTTTGTAGTCACCTGGTATCAATTGATCTTGTCAGTTAGTTGTCAAACTAAATAAAGTATTTTCCAATTGTACGAACCAAGTTTCTCTTAGAAGCTGATATATAACAAATTGGCGACGAGCCATTCGGAAAGTGAGGCAAGGTGCTTCGTCAGAATTGATACCAGGTGACTACAAAATATAACTACCTCACAACTAGGTGGTTCGGACGATTCTATAGGAAAACGAGATAAATCGTCCGCTCCTCCATTTTCTTTACCTTTGATATGACTAAATGTATAATTGAATCCACTCAAAAATATTGCCCATCGCTGTAATCTACCAGCTGCCATTTGTGGTATTCCTTTCCTTCCCCCGAATAATGCTAACAACGGCTGGTGATCAGAGCATAAAATGAATTTATTTCCCATTAAATACTGGTAAAACTTGCGTACAGCCCAATAAATAGCTAACGCTTCTTTGTGAATAACTGAATATTTCATTTCGCTTCTACTCAAAATTCGTGAAGCAAAACTGATCGGTTTTTCAGTTCCATCATTCAAAATATGTAATAATACACACCCAATACCTATTTTGGAAGCATCGTAAACTAATTTAATTGGAGTATTCGGATCAAAATGTGCCAAACTTTGTTCCGCTGATACCACCTCTTTGGATTTCAAAAATGCTAGCTCACATTCGTTAGTCCATTCGAACTTAATGTCATTTCTCAACAACTTGTATAATGGTTCCAAAATTGTTGATAAATTTTTAACAAATTCACCATAATAGTTAATCATGCCTATATATGCCTTTACTTGAGATACATCAGTTGGACGTGGACATTCTACCATTGCACGTGTTTTTTCGGGATCTTTATGCAAACCATCTTTATCAATGGAATGACCTAAATACTTGATTTGTGGTTCAAAAAATCTACATTTTTTCAAATTCAAGCGGAATCCTGCCTTCGAAAACCTTTCAAAAACACATTCCAAATTATTCAAGTGCTCTGCCCTATCTTTTCCCGTTACTACTATATCATCCATGAAATTGATTACTCCTTGTAACCCCTGTAAAGTAACTGGTGAAACACCATCAAAATTGATGTTTTCACGAAAAATAAAAACCCGCTTAGATTTTCTCACTCGTTCAGCATCTGATGAAGCCAAAGAACGGCAGATTAGATATCATCATGGTGAAAGAATGACTTCTCTTGAGGAAGGAGAGATAGCATATGTGAGAGATTATAGAAATCCACAAAAGCCCTCATGGACAAAAGCAGTCATTGTTTCAAAATTGGGTTTAGAAAATTATCTTTGCAGGCCTGTAGATGACAAAAGATTGGATTGGACAAGACATCTCGATCAAATAATAAAAGTTGAAAGTTTTTATACTAATGAAAATTCTGAAATTTTGAATAAAGACTTTTCAGAAAATGTATCTTCAAACAGTAATTCTGAAAGTTCTCAGATCAAGACAACTTCACCAACAAATTTCAGTAGATTTAACAGACAGATCAAAGCATCCGACCGCCTAAATCTATAATTTAAGATTATGAGAAAACATAGGACGGAGGAGTGTAACATCTGTGGATCTAGTTGTAAGGTAGTTATATTTTGTAGTCACCTGGTATCAATTGATCTTGTCAGTTAGTTGTCAAACTAAATAAAGTATTTTCCAATTGTACGAACCAAGTTTCTCTTAGAAGCTAATATATTACACATATATATATATATATATATATATATATATGGAATGCACAAAATTATAGAAGTGACACCTATGATTTGTGGGGTGAAGCTTAGACCTAATGAAGTGGAATTCAATGACATGAAATTTCGTGAAACATTGATAGGTCACCAACAGATGTCAGTATAGGCCAATTCACGACACCAAAAGTCGTACTACTAGTGCGTTCAGAGTAGCGCAAAACAAATTTTATATATATATATATTATTATGATTGGTTGTTTATATGATTTCAAATTTGTATATATTTTTGTGAATTTATTTCACAGATTATAATTTCTGAATCCCCATCATAACAAATAAAAACTCCGGCTATGTTATGTTACCTTTCTCTTTTTCAACCTCTTTTACCTCTCAGCTCAGTCAGGTACGCCTATGAACATGAGTCACTCCATCTCAGCAGTCGATTCCTCCGATCTGTATTGCCAACTTGGCACTGACGATTCGATAAGAAATGCTGTTTATTGGGGAGAAAAGTGAGGTTAGATAAAAAATAAACACAGGTTGCAGAGAATAATCAAATTAGTTGGTTTTATCCAGATCAGAACTTAAATATACCCTACTCTGCGATAGCTACCTTATACTAGCAAACAACTACATAAAATGGTGCGATTTGGATGTTTGTGACAATGAATGATTGATGAAGAAAGTTTGAACTTATTATCAGTCTTTTTGCATGGAATTTATGATGAGTGTTCTACCCAAAACAATATAACCAGTGGTTTAAACACGTAAAGTAAAGTTGTTTTAATGTGAAAGTTGCACTTTGATGAGTTCAGTTATTGAATACCTTGTGGCTGCTTTTCTGTTGAAGTTTCCAATCCCGTGGACGTATTTCTGGGATCTCAATGACAGCTTACTTGCTCTCCTTCCAAGATTTATCCTCTAGACCAGGTAGGTGGAATTTTTATTTACTATGTACTCCTTCTGTTGAGCCTTTCAATAATTTTTCCTCGTTCGGGAATTCCATAGCAGGTTTTCTTATATTATCTATGAAAGCTTCTTTTAAAATTTTGTACGTGGCTTCACCCTTTGAACTTTTTCCAATCTCTTTCCAAACTTTTTATCCTCTTCCATAGCAACACTCACAAATTTTCATTTCTTCCTACCTAATTATTTGCTGTTCTAATTATTACTAATGATTTTATGAATGACATCTAATTCTAACTCTTACATACTATTTACAAATTCCTATAAAATTATATTTTTTCAATTTCTGCCATTACATTTTATTGTATATTATCACTTTTCTCACACAAACTCTTTCGAGTCCCATTGGTGGGTTGTCATACAGGATGTTCAAAACTTATATATCCGTTGATCTTGCTTTAATTCAATGTTTGCTGTAAATTTCGTTTTGGACATGATTTAATTGTGGATTTTCATTAGATATTTGGTTGGTCAATATACTTTTGATAACAGAACTACTTCAGGACTGCCCTTCTTGATACATATGCATCGACTAGACTAGTGTTTCACAAAAGACGTTCGTAATTCCATTTGATTTTTCCCCAACAAATTGAATATTTTGAGGTTCCCATTTATATAACGTGAGTGAAAATCAGAAGAGTTTGTATTGCAACTACAATTATGACTAGGAGAAACTCCCCCCATTTTCATCCTCCTCCGACATTATATCTGAGCGCTATGTTCATATCATCATGTGTATCGTTCCCAAGAATATCACAGTAAGAGGTAGTAGATCAATATTTAAGATGAAATACATTGAAAACTCAGGTCTTTCTCTTCTAAAATGTTTTGATCCCTTATAGTTAACTTTAGGTCATGAATGGGGAGAATTATTGAGGCAAATTAACTTTATACCTTCGACCTATTGGACAAAATGTTTTGATATCCCAATTTTCGACATCTAAATTACCTCCATATTTTTTCCCATATTAGTAAATCTAACCTTAATATTACATTAAATTCGCTTTCGCCAAATTAGAAGACGGCTTATTTGGAGTTCGAAATGACGTAAATAGTACCTCTAATGCTTTTTGGGTTATCCACTATTCAAATTGAAGGAATGGTTATGTACTTTTTTTCAAGTAAATATTTTTTGACATATGCTTCGAACCTATTTTGTTTTTATTCCTGCCTGATCTGTATGTCTAATGAATTGTAAATTGAAAAGGGAAATATGAATATCATCACCGGAACAAGGCCGTGCGATGTTTTGGCATTGTCAGAAAAATTGATAATTCGATATTTCTGTCAGGGATTTTTATTCTGCACAAAATCTAACTTCATAATTGGGGAGATGAAGATGAATCTAGGATTATTTTCGAAAAATTCATGGAAAAATATTTGAAAATATGTTTGATGTTGAAACATCCTATATTATTGATAGACGTGGTAGCAGCATTGGTTTTAGATTGTAGGGAAATCGATATGGCTCTTCATTCCTTCCATACCTCGATCTATAAGATCTCTTGTACATTACCCTTCATCTATACAAGACCAGTTTCAGCGATGTTCTAGCAGTAACGGTACAGTTCACTGTCTGATCTATCCATGTTTTTGAGGTGATACCTTAGAGGACAATGTCTGGTGAGCAGTCTCGTTACGTTTCAAGTCTTTCTTGTCCAACTCCAGAAACTGTTTAGTTTCATTTGGCGATGGGCTCAGAAGCTTTTCTGCTTGTCTTTGTCCTGAAACCTTATTCCAGTGGGCTTTAATTTGGTCAGCTTCCCAGCGCCGAAATTCTTCCTTGATGTAGGCTTTGGAAACACCACACGAGGGTTCTGGACCAGAAAATTGAGTATTTGCTCCTTCCTTGGCAAGGCTGTCTGCTTTCTCATTGTCTTTGATTCCCTTGTGACTTGACACCCACATCTAACCTAATTGTTCGTAGCCAGTCCCAAGTCAGTCTAGACTCACAAGTATGTGACTTTGGAGCTTTCAGTGCTGTTTGGCTGTTTGATAGAATATACATCTCTGCCCCGTTGTAGCCTCTTTCAAAGCATTATTGGTAGCAAATTTCTATGGCATGAGTTTCTGCTTGAAAAATCGTTGAGGCTTTGCCTAGGGGTTTTTAGAGCCTAAAATTGGGACCCATTACTTTAACTCTAGCCCTTTCGTCCATCTTCAAACCATCAGTATACCATAATGATGCATACCTTTATAGTTGTTAATATATGGTGGTTCTTTACAACCACTCCATAATTCACTTAAAAGTCGTGCCTAGCTGGCATAATATTTGATTACTTGTACCTGGATTCTGGGGGAATACATTTCAGAATTTGCAGATGTCCAATCAGATTTCCAGCTTTCAAGTTTGATGCCTGATGCAGTCTGGATGCGCTCTCTACCGCTTCCTTCATTACACACAATTGCAGTGGCAGAAGTTTCCACATCTGAAGCTGCAGTGGGACACGTGAATATTGCCCCTGTGATTCACAGACAGGCTAAACGCTGCACTTTCTGCAGATTGATTTGTGCCGAGTAGTGTTGGGTTTTTGGACCTCTACTAATGGGTTTGATATGACCAGTTTTATTTTATTTAGCGTATGGATTCTTCACAATACGATGATAGGAAACTTAAAGTGAAAACAGAAATGTAGTCAATCTCTGTAACGACTCAATATATATCATATCATATCACAGATTAATGTCCGAATTGCACAGCCATTCGATTACGTCTTGAGAGCACTCCACGAAGTCCTGAAGGTTTCCGCCATAAGCACGGTTTGGGCAGTCTGAAACGATATGGCGAATCGTTTGTCTCGGTGATCCACAATCGCACCGAGGGCTATCGGCGAGGCCCCATCGGTGTAGGGAGTCGGCACATTTACCATGTCCTGTCCGTATTCGATTCAGCTGAGACCAGGTGGAACGTGGGAGGGTTGAGCCATTGATGCCGAGTTCAGGATTGGTTATTTGGATGTAGTCAGATTCTGTTGTAGGCAGCCATTTTTCTGTCCGTTGCTCTTTCATATTGAATTCATCAGTCATTTCGGAGGCGGTTCTGATAGGAGGGTGTCTGGATTTCAGCCGTTGGCGGCCCTGTGTGATGAGTGGGGCTTCCTCATGGATCGGTAAGCGCTCGTTTGACATGATTTTCCGATGTTCTCTAGCCAGTGCTGCCGAACGACGTATATCCGGCGGGGCGATGTTACTCAGAGTAGGGAGCCATCTCACTGGGGTTGATTTTATGGTTCCAGTTATTGTTCTCATTGTTTGGTTCAACTGAACGCGACTTTATTGGTATGAGCGCTATTAAGCCTTACCGGTGCGCAATATTCTGCCGTAGAGTATACTAAAGCCAGCGCGGAGGTTCGCAGTGTGGGCGCGGCAGCTCCTCATGACGTTCTGGCAAGCTTAGTTATTATATTATTTCGTGTTCTTATTTTGGCGGCTATATTAGTGAGAAGGGCTCTGAACGTCAGTGTCCTGTCGAGTGTAACGCCCAGGTATTTATGGGTATTGTTATGTTTTTATAAAAATAATATTGAGAGTGTCGTTCGCATATCGGTTAGATAAGTGAAAGAGGCAGGCCTCAGTCTTGCTGGTGTTGGGACAAAGACACCATTTTTTTAAGTAGTCGGCAAGTACTATCAAATCTTCGTTTAAGGCCCTCTCTCCTGTCGTCTTAGTTCTATCTCGAAATGCAATGGCCAAGTCGTCGGCATAAGCAAACTTTTTTTATTTTGTTCAAGGTAAGTCAGCTGTGTAGATGTTAAACAACAATGGAGCAAGTACCGAACCCTGAGGGAGGCCATTGTGCAGCTTTCTGACGTCGCTCGTGGTGCCATTAATATATACCTGGAATAATCTGTTGGTCAGGAGTCTGTTTATTAGCTGGCAAGTTTTAAGACAGGGTATGACCCTCATCAGTTTGAAGAGAAGGCCTTCTCTCCATACAGTGTCGTAAGCAGCCGTAAGCCGTGACAGCTGTTTTTTTACACTTTTCGAAACCAGCCTCAATGAAAGTTGTTAAGGACAACACCTGGTCACAGCAGCTGCGTCCACTCCTGAAACCAGCCTGCTCGACAGGAACAGCAGCGTCAATGGTGGCATATATTCTATCATATACAAGTCGTTCTAGGAGTTTATAGCAGCAGCTAAGAAGGGCGATCGGTCGGTAGTTTTCGGGCAAATCGCTGTCTTTTCCAGGTTTTAGGATTGCAATAATCTTTGTCCTCTTAAATTCCGGGGGTAGCATAGAGGACTCCATTATATCACTGAAGAAATCCTTAAGCCATTGTCGTGTTTTTGCGCCGCTATGAACCAGAAATTCGGGGTATATTCCGTCAAAACCAGCTGCTTTTCCTGCTTTGGTCTGACTAAGTGCTTTGTTGATTTCATCTAATGTGAAGCCGTTCGAGTACTCCGAAGTTGGTGGGGTATTTGCTTTAAGGTGTTTTAGGGCTTTTTTTGTAGACACCGTGTGGGTCTTGTCAGATGGAGCGCGGGAGACCTCAACTATTCTACTGGCTATCTTATTCGGGTTAATAGTCGGGTTGTTCGAGTGTTGTCCTCTGCTGGCTTCACCCAGTCTGCGCAGTAGGCTTCACGCCTTCCGGCTAGATCGAGAGAAATCGAGGTGTTCTACAGTTGATTTCCACTTATTCAATCTAGTTGAGTCCAGGGACGACAGCAGGTTGTCAGCAATCTCCGGGTCTCCCGACTCTTCAAATTCGTCATATAGTTGTTGGCTCTCTTCCGTCCAGCCCGGGATGTATTCCTTCCGGAAACCTCGTGGCTATAGCGAATACCATTCCCACAAAGCGGTGGTAATTCTTCTTCTCAATGAAACGAACGCAGGTGTCGAGCTGCCTGGCATATTCGGGCCAGTTTGCCTTGGAAAACTTCCAGTGTGGTCTCGGTGTGGATTCAACGATGGGAATTTGTATGCCTATTTCAGTTACTGCGGGGCGGTGTTGGCTGTGGGGAAAGTCTGAGAGCACTGTTTGGGAACTAGGAAGTGGCCGCATCTCTGAGTTGCTTGAAACCCAGCAGAAATCAGGATTATATCCTTTACGCCATCTTCTGGAGAAGAAAGTGTGTTTATCTTTGGAGCTATAGGCGAGGTGGAGGTTGTTACTTTCAGCCCATTCTAGAAGTTTTTTATCATTGTCGTCATTGTTTTCATAACCCCAAAGGTTATGATGGCTGTTGAAATCTCCGATGTATATTGTAGGTAGGTTGTCTGGGGTTTTAATCACGTTTGACGGCCAATTGACCATAGGGGGTTTGTAAATATTCACTATGTTCAGACCATTTACTTCAGTAGTGATCCTGAACACATCATCCTCACAGCTCCATTCCGTCATCTTGGCATCTTGGATCCCATTGCGTACATATGTTGCGGTCCCATAGACATCGTTCTAAGTAGCTCCAATCATGCGGTATCCTGAGACCTTACCACGCTTGGAGAGATCTGATTCTGTAGCTGCATGTGTTTCTTGGATGGCTATGGCGTCTATCTCATTTTCGGTCATTAATTTTGAGAGGTTTTCCGATTTTGACCTACTAATTCCCTCTATATTTAATTGGCATATGCGAAGGGTCGGTCCGATATGCCTCGTCAATTGGTGCTGAGAAGCACCGTTGCAATTCTCCATGTTATCTGTATTATCTGAATTTTCCGTGTTCCTGTAACTTACTGCCAGCCAAGAGAGCGTAATAGCTAGTTTGGCATCCAGTAGTGATAGATCTTTAGCATTACCCAGGGTGCACCACGAGGAGGCGATCTATCATTACACCCTATATGACCAGTTTATCATTTTCGGCTGAACCCCATGTCTTGCCAAAGACTCTGCGCACGTTCAGGTTGCCGCTGTAGCCTTGGAAAGAATGTTGTTGATATGAATGATTCATGTTAGTCTTTGGTCGATTATAACGCCCAGGTATTTGACTTCCTTGGAAAAAGTTAGCTGAGTTTCATTCAGGGTTAGGGCTTTCAGTTCGTACTTTCACCTCTTCGTGAATGGAACCAGCACGTTCTGCTAGGATTTACATTTGGTCCCTCTTTTGCGCACCATCTTCCGATTATATTCGAGGCTGTCCTCTTGCGATTGAATATCATTTATGTTTGCCCCTAATAGTGACGACTATGTCATCGGCGAAACCATGAGTCGTAATCCACTATTCATGTAGCTTCACTATCTGATTATCGACGGTCAGTGATCACAGCAAAAGCGATAGAACCCCGCCTTGGGGACAACCTTTTCCCGCTGTCATCCTGACCGTTTCCTCTTCAAAAGCAGCTGCAATGATTCTGCTTTTCAGCATTGCATGTATCTATCTGATCAGTGAGGTGTTTATATTCCTCTTCCTCAGTGATCTGATGATGGACTCATGTGAGGTGTTATCTATGAATGCACATAGAGCCATTTCTTTGGCCAAATATGTCTTTTCAATGCTTTCAACCAGGCATTGTGAAGCAATGATCGTTGATTTGCCTGCCTGATAGGCGAACTGTTTTTGGTGAAGCTGTCTTCCACTCCTTATATAAATTCAATGAAACAGTCTATAATTTCATCAATTGTTTCCAGGAGAAAGCGGGTGAGACTTATGAGTCTGCAGTCATTGGTATGAATACCACTACAGCCCCCCTCCGGGCTTTCGGCATGTGACCAAGAATGTAACGGGCCTTGAAGGGCTGTATTATCTCAAGGCCATTTTGTTATGAGGCAGGGAATATTTAGCTTCAAAAGTTTGGAGCTCTCAATGGCCCATTTGATCTTTTGGGTGGTGAAAATTTTGCCTCCTCGGCTCCTGCTTGATTGGTTGGGGTTAGTCGCAACCCCTCTGCAGGTTGTCTTCAACAACCTTGGACCCAGGAAAGTGTGTCTGGATAAGAACACTCTTGCTTTCCTTCTGGTTTTCTGCATATTCACCGTTCGGCTTTCTCATCAAACCGATACAGTTGGTATGTTCTTTAGTTAGAACTTCCTGGATGCGTTGAGCTGGGGCTAATTCCGAAATCGTCTCACATATTTGCTCCCAAGTGAGTGCATTGTTGTACTCAGAAAGAGCGCTTTGTAGTCTTCCCAGTATCCCAGACCTCTAACTCTATTGGAGATATTTCTAAGTTTTTTCCTAAGTTTGGCTAAATCTTTTTTCCACCAAGGCACATCTCTGTTGACTGCCTTCTGGTTCAATGAGCAGCTGATTTCATTTGCTTCTTGGATGCTGTATCAGCTGAATCGATAGATATATGTTGGTCGCCCAACTGTCTCTCGAGATGCTCCTTATAAGTAACCCAGTTGATCGATTTGGGTATCCTCTTTTCTTCGAAGCGTGTTTCTGATGACTCCAAGTATATATTGATGATCCGAGAACTCATCAGATACATGCCAGTCGTGATTGTGGTTTGATATAAATGGATCAGCAAGGATCAGCTGAAGAACCTCTTTTATGAAGGTCGGTTTGTTACATTCATTGACAATATCTATAATGCTCGCAGACAAATATTCTAAATTCAGCTCACCTTCTTCGTTTGTATCCATGCTTTCCCATGTGACATAGCGCATTCGCAGCACATAATGAAGTGCCTGTTTCCTCTTCAACACATCTGATGAGGCTTTGGACTTCTTATGTTAATCCTGGGCTCTTGAAGTGACCCCACACTGAGATTTCCTTCAACAATCCTCTTTTCAATCACTCTTGGCCTGCTTCTGAATGTAAGAGGTTTATTTGAAGAGCCTTGTGCTTTTAACTAATCGGGATAGAATTTTTAGCAAAATATCGTTGTAAGGCACTACTGCCTCTTCAACGGCCCTCAGTTCTACATCCTTTCATGGTCTCTGGGGAGTTCCCCTCGCCCTGTTTTTCTCTGTGATATCAACCATGATAAGTCGCACGAGAAGCTGGGGGAAGACAGTCACCAGCGGCAGAGCCCCGCATGCCGCAGGAAGACAAGTAAACCCGAAGGGCGCCAAATCAATCAACCAATCAATTCATTTATCATAAAATAAACATATAAATTCGATCACAAGGACCAAAGACAGATGCATGTTTATGACGAGTCACAAATAAATATCAAAATAAAATAAATAATATCCCGGAGTTCGCATAATCGAACTAATCCACCCAGTAGTCATGCAGTCTTCGGCTTATGCTGTTCCACCTTGACATTGGCCCAAGCCCGCGTTCATGCCATGCAGTGGGGCACAGCAGCAAGCTGAGCATTGAGACAAAGGCCCAATGCAAACCAATTGGCTGTGATTCGAGCCGAGCAAGAATTATATTTGATACAGTAGTAAGTCTTCCATATAACCAGTGTTTCACATGAATTTAATTTGGATCCGACGAAAGAGTATATTGGTGTTGGTGTGAAGTAGTTTGAGTCTCAAATAACGAGTTCATAACATACTTCTCAAATCGTTAGTCTTGTTAATGTATACCCCCAAACCAATCAAGGGTAAGTCTTCAATTTCCTTAAATCGTAAATCCTCAGCATATATTTTCAATTCATTTATTTCGTTCCATTTCTGCGACCAAGGCTAAACACCGCGCGACGCAGGTGAACACACTTCCCCCTACCAGAATCCTTTGGTGTTTCCAACCAGAGGTAGGGATCTTTAACAAGCTCGACGTCCATGAATTCGGGACCTCCATCTCAATATCCCCCCAAAGGACGGCATATCTATCGCCATATCTCATGCTCATTGATATGACGCTTGCAGCTGTGACTATGTTACTACACTGCATGTATTCGGGGCTTTCAAACGCGAGTCTTCCCTGGCAGGAAGTCACCCATCCGAGTACTGGCCCCGCCCAGCAGTGCTTGACTTCAATCCTAAGCATTATCGATCTGATGCGTTGCTTCTGCAAGATCTCCAGGTGGAAAGTTCAACAACAATTGGGATCAGCATAGCAAGTAATGATATAGGTTTTTTTCTCCCCGGATGTTAGTCTCGTCGCCGGCTGCACCTCAACCTCTTGGGCTTTCTGGGCCATCCGGTTTTATTTTACAGCTCCCACTCCGTAACCCTGATTTCCTGTACCAGTCTGTATAGATAATTCACCGGTTGGCTCTGTATCCTTCGGGAATTAGGCCCGGCTGTCTGAATATTACTTGTCTTTTGCGGTCTAGTGCCTTGCATTCTGACAATATATGTTTGCCGTTTCTGTCCCTTTGCCACATTGTCTGCAGGAAAGTTCTCCGTTGTACAGTCCCATTTTGTGCAGATGTCCTCTCATTGGGCTGTGACCAGTGAGAAGACCCGTTATTGTTCTAGCTTGGTTTCTACTCATCTTGAGTAGTTCTTCAGTTCTTCGTTTCGACGGTTCTAGGATAAATATTTTTTCGTGGTGCATGAAAGGGGCTTCTTTCCAGCGCTGTCTTCGTTTTTGTTTGACCCAGTCCCGTATGCAGCCTCAGGTAGCTGATTTTTTCACCCCGAGTACAGTTTCTGGGCCATATATAGAGTGGATGAGCCCGTCCTAGCAAGTTCATCAGCTTTTTTGTTGCCCTCGATGCCACAGTGTCCTAGAACTTGATTTGTTGTGTTCTGCGAGGGCACTGAGTTCTTCTTGGCATTTCCATACCAGTCTTAATGTCACTTTCCTTCAGTGCCGCCTGGCTGTCTGTGCAGATTTTGATCAGTTGGCGTTAAATGCTGAGGTAATTACGTCCTGTAGTCAATCAATAGAACAGAACAGAAAGTATACCAGGAAATCGATTGTGCCATCACATAGAAAACGGTCCGAAGTTATATCATGTTATGTTTCTCACTCACAACTATCATTGCTTAATTTGTTATAAACATTTGAGAGCAAAAAATCGTGTTTTTTGTTTTGTTTTTTGATTGTTACATGAAAACTAAAGAAGCAAACTCAGTGCTTTCACTGTAGGAATTGTAGAGAATCAAAATGCGAAAGAAATGAGCCCTGGCACGACTCGATGAGATTGTTTTTACACGCTTCATATTAGCTTCACTTGTATGTTTGTTTGTTTGTTTATTTGTTTGTTTGTTTGTTTGTTTGTTGGTTTGTTTGTTTGTAACCGACTCTTTTGGGCGCGATTTTGACCCACTTCCAGACGTCCGAATGATTTGAAATTTGGCAGGCGTACATAATTCCGGTGACAATGCATTAAGAAATTTTTGTTTGAAGAAAAAACAAAATGGTGGCTCCAATATGGCGAACGAGTTCTATGATTATGGTCAGATTGGCTTCAAAATTGGTATCCGAGGGTTTTTTGGTCGTAGATTATGATTCTTTTGTCAAAATTGGGATATTCAAGATGGTGGCTCCAAAATGGGGGACGAGTTTTGTGATTATGGTCTGAGTCTATACAAAATTGGGATGTGGGGGTTTTTGGGGTCGAATATTATGATTCTTTTGTGAAAATTGTAAAATTCAAGA
This sequence comes from Gonioctena quinquepunctata, assembly GCA_018342105.1. NCBI lineage: Eukaryota > Metazoa > Arthropoda > Insecta > Coleoptera > Chrysomelidae > Gonioctena > Gonioctena quinquepunctata. Next base: position 428,514 of record JAFIRS010000908.1, on the reverse strand, counting down.
TGGCGGCTTCAAAATGGCGGCCGAGTTTTGTGATTATGGTCTGATTCTATTCAAAATTGGTATGTGGGGGTTTTCGAGGTCGAATATTATGATTCTTTGTGAAAATTGGAAAATTAAAAGGCGGCTTTAAAATGGTGGCTGAGTTTTGTGATTATGGTCTGATTCTATTCAAAATTGGTATTGGGGGTTTTTGGGGTCGAATATTATTATTCTTTTGTGAAAATTGGAAAATTCAAGATGGCGGCTTCAAAATGGCGGCCGAGTTTTGTGATTATGGTCTGATTCTATTCAAAATTGGTATGAGGGGGTTTTTGGGGTCGGAGATTATGATTACCTGATTTGATAAGATTATTCCATTTTTTAATTTGCAAAGAAATAATAAAAATAATAGTTTAAAAAAAACTTTAAAAACACGCTTCTTTAAGTAAACCACACTAAAAAGTAGGAAATAAATAATAGTTTAAAAAACTAAAAAACACGCTTTTATAGAAAACCAGACTAAAAAAATAGAAAATAAGAAAAAATTTTTTTTTATTTTAAAAAAAGCGTGGGGTGCATGGTATCAATAATTATATAGTACATTACACACCGAGGCGATACCATGCACCCCACGCTTTCTCGAAAATAAAATCCATTTTTTCTTATTTTCTATTTTTTTAGTCTGGTTTTCTATGAAAGCGTGTTCTTTAGTTTCCAAAACTATTATTCATTTATATTATAACACCGCTATTTTTCGAATTGAAGCGCAGGCTTTCTGCGATATAGTAGTGATTGATATGTATTTCATGTGTAAAAAACTCGGGTGCTGTCGAATCAATGGTTTTACGTAATTGCAATTTGAATTTTCAATGGAGCAAGCCCGGATGCGTCATAGGTGGTCCGATTACAATTTTCCAAAAAGATTTTGAAAGTATAGTATTCCAAAATGTCAATTCTCATTTTTCGTTAAAGTACTGCGACATACTTTCAAACATGACCGAAAACGGGAGTGGGCGTGGAAGCAGAGTTGTGGGGGTAGAGCAGCAGACGGAGAGTATATATAGTAATACAAGTCATATAAATGCTGCTCTACTCCCACTAGTCAGCCGCTTTCACGCACTCGTCCGTTTTCGATAATGTTTGCAAATATTTCTCGCCTATTTCTCATCATTTTAATGCAAAATGGACATTTCGTAGTAAGATACTTCTATTTACAAAATGATTTCGAACAATTGAAATCGGACCATATCCAGGGTTGCTTCAATAAAGTGCGTTAAAAAATTCAAATTGCAATTATGCAAACACTAATGATACGACAGCTCATGAATTTTTCACATATAAAGTTCATATCAATCACTACAATGTCGCAGAGAGCCTGCGCTACAACTTGAAATGTGGCGGTGTTATGATTTTTTTTCAAACGCTGATATTTCCGGTTTGTTTCCGTTTCTAATAATCCGATCGAGACGTGTCAGGGCTATTTTTTTGCATTTTGATTTTCTACAATTTTTTATATTCGAATGAATAATAATTTTGCATTTTCCAAGATTAAGGTGAAGTTCATTTTTTGAGGTCCACTCATATATCTTGTCAAGATCATTTTGGAGTATTTAGTATTCATTAACATCTCTTATTTCTTTGGAAACCTTAAAATCATCGGCATATAGTGGACATTTTGATTCAATTACTGAAGGAAGATCGTTTATGAAGATTAGAAAAAGTAACGGCCCTAAAGCAAATGAGATTCTTCACCACAATAACCGACTGACTGTTTACTGTTTCTCAAGTATGAAATGAAAAATTCAATCAGATGGTCACTGAATCCATGAAGTTTAAGCTTGGTTAGAAGTATTTCGTGAGTAACTTTATCAAATGCTTTGGCGAAGTCTGTGTAAACACAATCTAATTGGGTCTTACCATCTATTGCTTTTTGTGCATTATCCATAAAGACTAGAAGGTTGGTATCAACTGACCTTTTACGTCAGAACTCGTGCTGTTCATCTACAATATTATTTTTCAAATGCCAATAAATCTTCTCATATAAGAATAATTCAAAAATGTTTGCTGGTAAATTGAGAATTGCGATTGGACTATAGTTACCAATATGCTGTTTGTCGCCATTTTTGTGAATAGGCGTTAACCTTGTCTTTTTGAATTCCTCGGGAAAAACACCCATTCTCAATGAGAGATTGAAAATAACTAACAGAGGATATATCAGGTGTTCTTTGCATGCTTTGAAAACATATGCTGGAATATTATCAGGACCCGCCGAATGCTTCGGCTTCAGTTTTTCTAAAGCAAATTCTAAAGTTTCATAGCTCAAACTATCAAAATTCAAAATTTCATGATAATACTGTGGCATGTTTTCAGCCTTTGCATTTATGTTGTCGATATTATAATTTGAAACGTCTTCAAACACTGAGCCAAAATTTTCAACGAATTCTTCCACAATTATTTTTTTTATCCGGAACTATCCTACCATTAACTATGAATATGTTATCTCTACCCTTCTTGTGTTTTTGGTTTCCTACGTAACTCCAAAAAGCATTACTATTCATATGTATATCACTGTGAACTTTCAGGATATATTCATTATAAGCTTCAGATATTTTTCTTTTGAAATTCATCATGAACCATTCTGAAGTGTTTTACCGCTTTCTGTAATATTCTTTTATTCTTAGGTCAGATATGATATCCACAGTGAACCGAGGTCATAATAATACAACTCTGACAATACAAAACTTGTTTTTAACTCAAAATGCCTTCAACTAAATAGAATTATCAATTCAGTAATAATAATAATAATTTTATTTGCTCAAAATACAATAAAACATTGAATCGTGCAATACATTCAAATTATAGCAAATAAATGGAGTAGAAAACCCATAGAAGATAAAACCTTGTGCATGGGTATACTACTTATGATATATAAGCCTTAACTATAATATATATATAATATAATAGGATAATGTTAAATTGTAAAACAGTAGGTAATTTTGAATGCATTGACAAATACATTCAGTATGTTTATTGTAGTTTGAATAGAATAAAATAAATAAATAAATAAAATATTTCTGCTATTTAATGTTTTGGTTTTCATCTTTGTATAAGAGCTATTTTGGTGCAGAGCTGCGATAAATTGAAATTATTTCGTAACTTTATGTCTCATATGGAATACATGACTCGGTTTATAGAATATTTATATATACGGGGTCTGTGGCTCAGTGGCACCAGCGTCGATCTTGTGTCAACTGTTTCCACCTGGCGCGGGTTCGATTCCCGCAGCTGGTGAAAAATTTTTTCAAGGTCCCAAGTGTGGTTTCGGATCCCACTATAAAAGGTAAGGTCCCCGTGATCTTAACTCGTACAAGTTTTCATTAACTTCTGAGGGTTGGTCAAACAACTAAGAAAGCGGTTAAAAACAAAAAAAAAAAATATATATATATATATATATATATATATATATATATATTTGTGTTATATAGGGTTTGATTTATGATTATCTCTGAAATATTTGAAGAACCTGGTTGGGAGCTAAATTCGAGAGCCATATTTTTATTTTATTTTTGAAAATGCCAGAATTATTGATGTTTTTTATTTCATTTGGGATTTTCTGTAAATTGAAGGGCTCAGGTAAAAGATAAATCTTTGGTTTTTTGTCGTTCCAACCTTTGGTATTTTTGTAGTTTGATTTTTTAGTCTAGTGTTGTATGGATGGTCAATTTGGGAGAGCTCATATTTGTGTTTATGATGGTAACATGCAAGGTTCAAAAAGTATAACTGATGGATTGTGAGCAGTTTCGATTCTTTGAAAAGTTGTTCTGTTGGGAACCTGTAATCTTTTCCAAACATTATTTTCATCAGCCATTTTTGGGTAACTTCGAGGCTTTCAATGTAATTGTTTGTTATTCCTCCCCAAACAAGTATACCATAGTTAATATGTGTTTGGGCTAGACTGGTGTACAGTATTTTCATTTGTGGTATGTTGAACAATTTTTTGTTTAATTTAAATTTAGTTATTAATGATCTTAGTTTTTTGGTAACATATTCAGCGTGTTTATGCCATCTGAGATTTTGATCTATGATGAGACCTAGGTATTTTATACTCTCTTCCATTCCAATTTCAATGATGTTTTTGTTGATGTTAATCATAATTTTATTATATGTTGGTAAGTTATTATTATATATTGCGAATGGAATGAAGTGGGTTTTGGAAAAATTAATTGTTAAACCAATGTAATAGGGTTACCAAATCTCTTTAAACCCTAGTTTTCAGGTTGTTCCAGTCATTGCCTCGATATAGAAGTGCTGTGTTGTCTGCAAAGCTGGTGATATTTGCCTCCACACCAATATTGAAGAGATCAATTATATAAATATTAAATAGGATCGGTCCTTGGGGCACTCCATACTCAATAATATGGTCTGAGCTATATGAGTTATTGATTTTCACCCTTTGTTTCCTGTTAGATAGATAACTGGTGAGAAGTTTCAATGGCCCATCTCTGAAACCTATATTTTCCAATACTTTCAGTAATTTATGGTGACACACCGTGTCGGAGTGGGTACACAATTTTTCTCTGTACAATAATACTCACACAACTAACTGAATACGTCCGGGATTAGCACGACTTATATATCGTCTTTCTTATCTTCTCGAATCTTCGAAAGGCGGCTCTCGAATCTTCTGGACCATTCGATGACGTCATTATTATATATATATATATATATATATATATATTGCAAAAAAATTGGTTTTATATATTAAGATTGCTAATAGTTTTAATGCTATTCTTTGTGAGCCAAATTGATATGATATAGATAGATATTTTCGCCCTGTATATGTATTGTATGTTGTAATAATAATTGCTAGCGAACGTCACTGTTCTCTCGTCACGCTGCTGCCAATTGTTATCACTTTTCTCACCACGGCTAAGCAACAGTTGGTACGCCTCTTATCTCAGATAGCCGGTTCAGGCAATAGAGCCACTTGCCACTGCTGTCTAATTTCAGTTTATTCAATGGTCATTGTTATGATTGTTGATCATTGTAAGAAAACAAACAACAAAGTATCAAAAAGCAATTATTTCCTTCATTCAGGAAGACTTAATTTTACCTGGCCTACGAGAAATAACTTATACTAATGTGAATCTACAAATATTCACGGATAATCATTAAAATCAAATCATGGATAGATAGACAGAACCTCACTTTTTCCTTGAAAGTGAATTTTTCTATTATAGTTCAAAATAAAGTGAAATGAAGTTCTTCAGATGTGAGATACGTTATTTGTGAAATTGTTCAGGACCGGATGTGCACTATTAAAGTTTTTATACCTGGCTGGAACTGTCGGTGTTCAAGATATGCCCTGAAATTGGATCCCTTCTCACTACATGCGCTATCAGGAACTCCAATACCATAGATCAGGAACCATACATATGCAGAAATCAGCTTTGGACAGTTGGATATGTTGTATAATTAAGGTAATATTGGTTTTGTTCTTCAAATGTTGGAATTATTTCATTTTTCTTTCTCTCAAAATGTTGCGTGGCATTCCCTTGTAAATTTATTTTCGATCTCCTTTCGCTTTGTTTGTTGCTCCCTTGGATACCAATTTTTCCTTCTTCTTTTTCATTTGAATTTTTGAATTCGCGTACCAAATTGTCAAATTTCACTGTTTGGGTTCATCTTATATAATATATATTTACAACTATTTTTCCAATCTTATTACTATGTACAAATTTCAATAATAATTGCTTATGATACCACCCCGTTGTTATTCTCTCACAATTTTCAATTCTACATATGACCATCTATTCCCTGATTGGCTATTCTCATCAAGAAGTTTGCTGTTCTACCATTGGCTACTTTTAGTTAGCTACAATTTCATATACTGTATGTTTCAAATTTATAAATGTGTTGATCACTTTTTATTCATGAAAATTTTGTAAATCTAGACTTTGTGTTGTCTTTTTATCAATTATGGGTTTTAATCATTATGACAGTGTATGCAATTGATTGTGTTATAGTATTTTAAATTTTTATTATCCATATTATACATAGGCTAATAAATAAATAGAACTTCCAAAATTATGTAAAAACAATCTCTTGAAACTAATAACTATTTAGTAATTATTCTTTTTGTGGGTTTTTTCCTTTTAAAACTTATAACTGGCATAACATAACATAACAATATATATATATATATATATATATATATATATATATATTTATATATATATATAGAAAGATAACCATTAAGAATCCCATGAGGTCCAGTTACTACTGTCCAGTGAAAATTGTATATTGTTGTTACAAAATCCTTATCTGTTTACCTAAAGAAGTCTGAGATCTTATGTTAACCCCAAGGCACGGTACTAGGGTCAGTACTGTCTTTGTTATATTTCGACGACCTGGCTTATATCGAATCTAATGGAATGTTTACAATTTTTGCAGATGATACGACCATCATGTGGCTTGACATCAATGAAACAAATCTTCACAACATGATAGCTCAATTGCCAGTGTGAGAGAGTGGTGCAACTCAAATCTGTTATCCCTCGAAATAGACAAACTCAATCTCATATCATTCAATTGCAACTTATCAGACAACTTATTCACTAAGACATGTTATGAGTAATGGCCATAACAATCCACCTCATAGGATCTTACAGCGCCTCACGAATTCCAAACGCAGGATCTCGTATAGTATTTCTAGTCCCAATTGGACCGACATAAAAAGTTTCGAGAAGGAATTCTCTTCCCCACGACAGAACTTTTTTATGATTGTACCAGGAACGCTTTGAAAGTAAAAACACTGGTAGTATATACATTTTCCATTTGCCGGGCAGTGCATATTAACCTCGTAGTGCTCTTATTTTTATTGCCGTTCCAATTGGGATTAAAATAACTATATCAATGAAAGAGGACACACCATACATATACCACACTCATACATATAACATGAACACACATTCTCACAGACCCATACATACGGAAAAATTACAGCTTGGATTCAGTATCATATACTTATAGTTTGAAAAACAAAAAAACACGCAATAATTACTGAAAAGTTGAAAATGATAAGAATAAAATAATTGACCAAAAAAATTTTTCTCATGTAAAAAAGCGTGAGGTGCTTCAAATCAGCTCCAAGATACCAAATTTCATTTCGTTACAACAATACGTTAAAATTGACTTCCAAGATTTTATAACATTGTTTGTTAGTTACAAGTGAAGCTAATAAAAACGTGTTAAGAAATTATTGCACAAAATATACCTAATATGAAAACTCCGAAAACAAAAGTTTGGGGGCATCCATACCTAAATATACTTAAAATCGAGTAAATTAAAATCTCCATAATATACAATATCAAAGTAATAAACAATATTGAAGTATGTGTTTTCTTCATATATGTATTATCATGGAAATTATATTGGACTCAAAATGGAATGATAATTAACATGAGGGACACAATCCATGTATGTTTTTTTCTGTGATGTTTACCTCTATTTTATTTCGATTTTACAATCATTAGTTAACCTGTAAATTATAGTTTGCTGATATTTCATGTATTTCAATAGCTTCATTGAATCATTCCATTTGTATTAGAAAAAAAAAGAAGTAGGGGATATCAAAAAGAGTATTTTATGCTCCACAAAGACTAGTTCTGAACTAAAAATTATTCAATTTGCTGGCATCTGCATCGTTTAGGAGTGAAAACATAGGCAGGAATATACATTCTTCTTTCGAAAGACAAAATCTTCTTGTAGACCCCATTTATATTCAAATGTTTGATGATTGTATAAAATTGCCTTGATGTTTTTATATGGAATTTTTCGATAATAAACTCCCTAGACTTATTTCTTGATATCTCTAAGAGCGATGGCACCCTAGGCAAGTGTAGAATTTTGAAAGTAACATAGTCATCTTTATTCAGATTCAAATATCCCATCATCAATTTGGGATAAACACAGTAATCTAAAATTTGGTAGATGGAATTATGCATATATTCTATGTTGATCACGTCTACAAGTTGATCAAGTAGAACGTTCATCTTATTTCCAACGTCATAGATAATCCTTGATGTATCTGGAGGTCTCCTACCAATGAACTTGATATCCATGTGGAGCATAATTTTGAAAAGCTCACAGTAACCAAAGTGCAAGAACACTTTACTCATGTCGAAACTGGTAACACTGTAGCCGTAAGTTAGTAACCGGCAGGTCAGTTTGGTCAATTGATCGATTGAGAGCTGATGGAAGAAGTCACAAAATCTAACGATGACCATATAGAAATCGTCTGCAGTACTTATGGAGTCCACCACATGTGACATATTATCGCTTTCAATGATAATATCGACATATTGCTTGAAGAACTCTTTTCTTAAGGTTCCACTTATCCTCCACAAGACACTCCCGAGTGACATGTCATCTCCGTCGTATTTGAGTCTGTCCCAGACTATGCTGAAGTTTTTTGCATTAGGATACTGTAAACAAAGTGAAAAAGCGTCAACTAAATCATAGCCATAACCGTAATTAACATCGGCACCTCCCTCTATAATCTCTTCTACGAAAGGTGATTGATGTCTCAATGCTAGAGCCAAGGTACTTATGTAATCATACGTTTCGATATTGAAATCGTCCACATAGTCAATCAGGGTCGCCTGAATTTTGAAGTTTTTAGTGATGATGGCTTTCATGAAAGGTGTGAGATTGTTTACTCCCCTCACATTGGCATCTGAATTGTAGTGGAGTAACATACAGACTGTTTCTAAGCACTCTTCTGACACGGCATCATGAAGAGGGGTATCACCGCTGTAGTCCCTTGCGTCCAAATATGATCCGTTAAGTATAAGTTGGTGCGCTAACTTGGGGTAGCCAACAGAAAGATGGAGAGGTGTGATATTTTCGTAGTTCTGGATGTTGACATTGGCTCCGTGTAGGATAAGCTTCCTGGCGGCATCAAGAAAGTCTGTTTTGATGGATAATAACAAAGGAGTTTCGCCACTGAAGTTGCGCACGTTTACGTCAATGGTTGACTGAGACAGCAAGAAGTTCAAGATTTCCAAACTGAAATAGAATGGGATTATTAGTGGAACTTCATCCCTATGAAGCATTGGACATGCAGTTATTTATTCCCCTGGCAAATGTCGGAAAACCCCAAAATGAGAAAGTTCAAATGTATTCCAGATCTCAGTCAAAATATACTTTAAAATATTTTGGCTCGTATCAGAAATGTTTCTCACGATTTCCACAATTCTGTATCTACAAGGTGTATCTACGGGATTGTATGCAAAATCAGTTTCAATGTATTCTGGGGATTGTAGATTTCATAGTACTGTGATAAAAAGTGTGACGCGTTATCTATTACAAATACGTTCTGTCTCCAGAGAATCCGAACGTATATTTTTTTGATTTGGATGATATTATTACCACATTTGAATGTATCGACACTCGAACGGTATCACAGAAAGATGATGGCTAAAGTCACAAGGGTCACGGGGCGTACCATCGTAAATAGATAATATGGATTAATTGAAGTAAGAAGGGCGGCTTTGATATTTTTCATAAAAGTAAACAAACTCAACTTCCAAAGCGATACCGGAATAGGGGTAATAAATGAGTTGCATAACGTATACACAACAACATCGTGAATAGAAGTTATCAGAAACCAAAAATAAAAATGTATTGTTCAATGGAAGACAATGCTAATAGGTACTCATTCACGGAGCACCCACCCATCGTTTTTACACGCTTTATATTAGCTTCACTTGTATGTTTGTTTGTTTGTTTGTAACCGACTCCTTTGGGCACGATTTTGACCCACTTCCAGACGTCCGAATGATGTGAAATTTGGCAGATGTACATAATTCCGGTGACAATGCATTAAGAAATTTTTGTGTGAAAAAAAAACAAAATGGCGGCTCCAATGTGGCGTACGAGTTTTGTGATTATGGTCCGATTCTATTCAAAATTGGTATGTGGGGGTTTTTGGGGTCCACTATTATGATTCTTTTGTGACAATTGGAAAATTCAAGATGGCGGCTTCAAAATGGCGGCCGAGTTTTGTGATTATGGTCTGATTCTATTCAAAATTGGTATGTGGGGGTTTTTGGGGTCGAATATTATGATTCTTTTGTGAAAATTGAAAAATTCGGAGATTATGATTACCTAATTTGATGAGATTATTCCATTTTTGATTTGCAGAAAAATAATTAAAATAATAGTTTAAAAAAAACTAAAAAACACGCTTTTATAAATAAACCACACTAAAAAGTAGGGAATAAATAATAGTTTAAAAAAACTAAAAAACACGCTTTTATAGAAAAACAGACTAAAAAAATGGAAAATAAGAAAAAAAATTATTTTATTTAAAAAAAAGCGTTGGGTGCATGGTATCAATAATTATATAGTACATTACACACCTAGGGCAGTAAAGTAAGAAATGTCTCAGATCACAGGTAATTGTTGGTCGAGGCGATACCATGCACCCCACGCTTTCTTTAAAATAAAATACATGTTTTTCTTATTTTCCATTTTTTTAGTCTGTTTTTTAGTTTTTTTAAACTATTATTCATTTCAACTGAACCCCAGTCCGTTATTGATGTGATATACTACGGTATGCAAGCGATACTCGAGAACAGACAGTTGAAACAGAACAGTTAAACAGTGACAGTCGAATTAGTTGAGTAGTTGAAGTAGTAGGTCGGTTAAGTTATCCCAGTAAATCATTCAATAGTGAAAGTCAGTGTTAATGAAGTTTTTCCGAATAATTTTATAACAAAGTCAGTTCTTCAGAATAACTCGCGAATTTAATGAAGGTTTTAAATATTTTGGTAATTGATAACGGATGCGCGGTTGAACGTGAAGTAATGAATAGTGGTGCAGATTAAATAAAATATAATGGTACAAAAATGAAGATAATGCATGAGGTAATACGTATTAACCCTTTGTGTCCTCAAGGGTTTTCAAATTACCTGCGAATTCCCATCCACTACCATTATACACTAACTCACTCCAGTCAGGACGGGACTTGCGCAGTCGCAGTAATAATTGCAAACAGTTAGTTTCGTACCAAATGTCCAAAATGCAATAATGGTTGAGATATGTCACGGTGCTGGTGTCTCCAATGTGTGCTCTGTGTTTAAAGAATTACCACTGATTTATATTCTGTTATAGACGTTATATTTCCACAGAAATGATGAGATTAGTGTTTTCGAAAATATTCTGGATGAAAGTTTGCACTTAGTAATGGAATATTACTTAACTAAGTGTCATTTCATACAATGGACTCAGGAGTTCCGTCAGGTCCAAAAAAAGATAATTTTCTTATGTTTCTATGTGCAAAAATAATAATAATTTTCAGGTTTTGATTTTGATTGTAATGATATGGCAGCAATGTGGATACGTGGGCAGTTTCTGAGCCACTGAAGCCGCTGCTACTCAGCTCGAAAAAATACCTTCAGGCAACGAATTGCTCACAGATGAAGAACCGAGTGAGGATGGAGATGCAGATAATATCGATTGAGGCTCCCAAAACATCTCAGAAGTTGATGAGACACAAGAAACAACGATATAGAGTATGACGCAAGATTAGAAAGAGACCTTCGATCCTACGGATAATAAACTGATGGGTGAAGAAAACGATTCATCAGATGGAGGGGCCAACTCAGTTCAAACTGAGAAGAAAAAAGGCAAGGGAAAGAAAATTAAAAAGAAAAAAGAAAAAGCGGATCGAAAGTGAAAAAAAACGAGAGATTGATACCGTCGTCCCAGAATATACTTTGAATGAAAATCATGTTGACAAATATTTTCATGACTGCGATACTTATACCGATATTTTTCTCAAGTTTCTGGCACAACAATGACATCTGACATAGTTTATCAATCCAATTTATACGCCACCCAAAGAGGGGGGTATCGATACATTGAGGCAGGCCTATTGTGTCGATAGTCACTCCAGAAAGTGTCGATAGACACTTCAGATTATCCTTTGGGTCCCCAATATAGCATTGGTCAGTGCTTACGAAATCAATGAAAAGTTGCATTCCGAAGGAGAGGTAACTTTACTTGAATTGAGACGAGGTGTGAGTCTGGTCTTGGTGACAAAAGTTTCACTGCCTCTGAGAAAACTAGTTTTTTTCCTCATGCGTCAAGCACTCGCTCCAGCACATGCGAGCAATGCTCTTCACTATCAATGAAGTGTCAGCCTTATTCAGTGTGCATGCAATGCAATGTATACAGTGCTTCTCAAAAGTCCCCTCCCCCCTCTTATTTTCGGAACGAATATACATAAACAAGTGAAATTTGGAAATTGAATATTAAAGATTGTAAACTTCCCTACTAGTGATGATAGATGACGAAATCGTCAAAGATGACGTCACAAGGCCATTATGACCAATAATTTTAAATGGAACCCTACGGCAAGCGACACCTTTTTCAAAAGGTATCGAAAAAACCTATTCAATGATACTAATTTTGTTTGTGTTTATGGCAGTTTTAATGGCTCATTAGTGAACATTAAAATTTAAATTCCATTCAGTATGATATTAATTACAGATTTAAGAATCAGTATCTACTTGAAGAAATTGCTCGAAGTGACCCCATTCACTTCCTGACAGTGAAATATCCTAGTTTTAAACTCCTCTCGTACTTTTGCAAATGTGTCTGCGGAAACAGCCTCACATTCTGCAACAATACGTTGTTTAAAAACGTCAATATTATCAGGTTCAGTGACGTAAACCTTCGATTCAAGGTACCCCCACAGAAAAAAGTCCAAAGGTATGAGGTCCGGTGATCGAGCTGGCCATTCCGTTGAACCTCGTCGTCCAACCCATCTACCACGATACTCCTCATCCAAACACCGTCTTACTGCACCGTAATAGTGTGGGGGAGCACCATCCTGTTGGAATTTTATTTCCAAATTGCCGAATTCATCTGGATTATCTTCCAAAATTTCAAGGATTAACGGTTCTATTGCGTTTTGCAACAGCTCCAGATAAACCTCACCAGTTGAATTAGCATTTGAAAAAAGAGGCCCAACGATGTGGTTTCCCAGGATACCTGCCCAAACATTCACCTTCTGGGGAAATTGGGTATGTGTTTCGCGAAACAGGTGAGGATTTGCGTCACTCCAATACCTCACATTCTGTGTATTTACATTTCTATTCAGATAGAAAGTACTTTCGTCACTAAAACAAATTGTTTTGACATAGTCTGGCTGTTGGTTAATTTTAGTTTCCATATTTTCACAAAACTCTAGTCTTCGGTCTGGGTCGTCGTCTAAGAGTTGATGAACCATTTTTAATTTGTATGGATGAAATTTGTTTTTTTTCAACAACGTGAGTTATTGAAGAAGTAGGATTAACTATTACTTCTGCCAGTATATCAATTTTTTTCTCATCAGAAATTTGTGGTCTGCCAGATCGTTTCGCATCATTAATACTACCCGTTGTTTCAAACTTACGAAGAAATTCCCTTAAATAAGTCCTCGAAACGGGGCGATCGGGAAACCTCTCATTAAAAATGCGTTCTGCTGCATGAATATTTCGTCCAGTTTCACCAAGAATTAGGATCGCTGCTACTGCGGTGGACGGCGTGGTGGATGGTTGTGGTCTGTAGCACAACTGATTCTTGCAATTCTCTTTCGCTAGAGGTTACAAATTATTTTCCCTTCTGCTATTCTGCTAGTCCGGCGTAGTGCAGCCTTCTCACCTGATCGGAGGCTCGTTACCTAGCGGGTGATGTAGCTGGTGGCAAATTCTCTCGGACAACAGTGTATCTTCGTCGACGGCTCCCTCGCTGTCACTTCACGATGCAGGGTGGGGTTTGTTCGTATTATTTTATGTTCACGGCTTGGCGTCAGAACATCGTTATACAATAATTATAGCAGAATGAATACATTGGTCTCGGTAAGCTCAGTTCGAGGATTCAAACCCAAAACGAATGACGTTCCTACGGCTATTTATAAAGCAGATGTGCTTTCAAATATATTTAGGGCTTTCATTATTTCATTCAAACGGGAAAATAGCAACTCCGTCACAAGGTTATGAACATTATCAATTTATTTTCGAAATTATTAATATAATAGTATAGTAGCGTAAAACTAAACATTTATAGATCATCAGATTGAAAACGAACCTACCACCTGATCGACGATTAACCTGCATTTTCGTTCTCTTTTATTCAAGTTTTTTTTCTCTTCCTTCTTTCTTATTACTCCTTCAGTTATTTTCGAAAAACTTCCTCTCCCAGATATCAATCTGCCAACCTTTATATGCTCTATGAAGAACACTGCTGTGAAATTTTGATGGAAATGGTGTTATCTTCTGAAAGAACTAACATTTCAATATTTTTAGATTTCAACTCAATTGTTTTCAATATTTTGTCGTTATAGATTACATTATATATCCCCACATCTTCATCAAAGTTTATGCAACTTGCTTTTGATCTGGGAAAATGAACTATCTTAATCCTGCAACTAATAGAGTCCCAGCTGAAAATCAGCAAAGGAATTTCAATCAATTGATCAAAACCAAATCAATAATAACCTACGTGGTGTCACTTGTCAGCTACCGTCGGAACTTTGTCATTCGACAAATATCATTGAGGAATAAGACCTGAAAGAACCGCGCATTTGGGATAAAACCGAACTGAACAACCATACACAGTTGTTGGTTGAGTTTTCAGCTTCTTCTAATCAGCTTCAAAATTTCGCATCCTTCTTCTGGTATCAATACTTCAAGACGATACAAATTTTTTGCCCCTTTTCGTGTTCTTCGCACTACCATACGCTCACAGAACTGAACTGATCTTTGTTGTTGCTCTATGTTACATGAACAAGAGAATATACCTTTGTTAGTCAATTGGGTAAAATAGCTGTGGTTGATTTGGGCTCCGGTAGTTTTATTATCCCTCCGTCGGAAACCAAACTTTTGAATATGGTCACCGTGACATTCACAAGAAATGCCTTTCCAAAGCATCCTCCTCCAAATTCCAGCTACTTCATTTTCGGCGCTTTTCGCCAGATAGGTGGAGATTGTTTGTGAAAACTCAGAAATTATGAGTCCAAGAATTATTGCTATAGTTTTTATGTAATTATCTGAATTATATTTCAAACGAACACGTTGAGCATCTTTTGAATGAGAATTGCACTTTGAAAAGCATTTTTTCAATGGAAAATTTCACTGAGATATAGACATTCAATGATTTGGTTCCATAACAACGACAGTAGTGAATTTTATCAAGCAAAAGCATACACCACACTGATAGATTAAGCGGCGATCAAAGGATATCCGTCGTTATCAAAAACTTCATGCATTACCACGTGATACCCAAGTACATAACTTATTTTTGAAAAACGAGGAGTTCCATCCCTCAAACTCTTTCTCATGCCCAGTCGTAACTTAAGGTCAGAGACATTCGGCAAACAGAAGCGCCCCTTTCTTTCGGAGATACGTTTAAATACTCTCTTGGAGCAAAACTTTTTTCAGATTTACGTCATTTGAACTATTCATCCCACTGATGCTGCCCTTGGAGTGTCCAGTTATAATGCCTGCCTGCCAACAATCTCCCCAGGATAACCCAGGGTGATCCTGATGATTGAAAATACTCTAAGTTTTTTTCACATTCTACATAACTCTGGTCGAGCCAAATGCTATGTATATATCTCATATAATATATATCCCAGGGTTGAATGGAGTGTACTATGGACTTCGTTCTTTCCAATGTACCAATGAATTTGAAACTTTGTAATACTATTTTCATTATTAGTAGTGGTATTAATATCATTTTATAATGGGTTATATTTCTTTTTGTTTCGATTAAATTTTCTAAATGTTCATTTCTTAGGAAAATGACAAAAAAAATTTTGTAAAGAATACTCATATTGTCAGGAATATGCCCTCTGAAGATGATCGGCCCATATTTTAACGATCTGGGTCAGCACGCTATCATACTCATTTTGTTCAAATGTTATTCAATCTCGAATATTATTTAACCTCGAACTGTTTGGGAATGGATCACATCCGACAACGTGTGTTCGATTAAAAAGAGTGGTGCTAGCATTATCGAGAAGTGAGAAGTTGAAATAACTATTTTTGAAGGAAGTTCCATATTTGCAAGAATGTAGTCTCAACTAGTGAGCTGCCATTCTGGCAGCGTTGTATACTTCTAGATAAGTATAGTTATTGTTGTTTATATTTATCAACTCATTGAATGTTGTATGTTGGTGCATATATATTCAGTTGAAGCTGGTAGAATTTGTTCACTAACTAAAAAGTTCAAACATATCGTGGGCTCCCTCCTCTGAACATTGATCTACCCGAACCGAAGCCATCACGAGACATAATATACGACTACGAAAATACTTTGTAATTGCCATTTTCGGACAAATTTTCCATTTATTCAATGAGATTTGCAATAATGCCTTTTTCAGCTTATTAGCTTACTAACAACTGTAAACAATAGCGAAATCAAATAAATATAATTATCAATATAACCTCACAATCCTAGAACAGGGGAAGAACAACACGACGGTTCGGAATCGCATGCAAAACATGGATGGACGGACTTGGACTGAATATCTCAAAAACCACTATAGTAACATTCACTTGGAGACGAAAACTAGAAAGCCTAGCGCTTATAAAACTGGAACCAATATCTAACGAAAGTGACCAGAAAAGCGGGGACCATACTAATTGTTGCCAGATGGGAAAATATGTGGACGAAGACACACTGGCTGAACAACATGGTGATAAAGCCGGCAATACCGTACGCTTTCTTGGTGTGGTGACCAAAGTCACAACAACAAGCGCTTCAACAACTAGACAACTTGACAGGATATAAGGACTTGTCGCTATAGATATCACAGGGGCAATGAGATCAATAGGGGATAGACGGGTGAAGTGGCCACTCTTTTGTTTGAAGAATTTTAACGGCACCCTTTCAATCCACACAGTAAGACATATGGTGCAAGAAATACCAACATATACTTCAACAACTTCAGTTTAGGACTATATCGGGTTTTTGTGTTAGTTTTATGTTTTGAAAGGAACATGTTAGTTAAAAAAACAACAAAGTGGCCACGTTTCCCGCATTAGTCGGGTAAAGTCGCCTGACCTTGGCCACTTTACCCGCATGAATAAGTCAACGAGTTACACTTGCTCAAAGTTAGTTTTTAATATATATGTTTGAGTTTTCATGAATACTCAATACAGATAGAGTCCTAATGGATATCGTTACTTATAACATAACTAAATTGATCGCATCGGGCTCAGTGTATGAATCAAACAGACTATTTATAAAACTAATTTACAACTAATATAACATAATATTCTAGAGATTAAGTTGTCTTGAATACAAAATGAAGTTTTATATTAACTACAATACTGTTAGCTGATAAAAGAATGTCTCTAGGGAAATAAAGCATAATTAGTAAAAGCCAAACAGACTATTTCTTACAGTATTCATCGTTATCTTCTTCACACAGCGGCTTTATAGCTGATAATTATAGCCCTACTTATTACTCAATTATAATCATAAATATTTGCCACTTACCAAAACACAGACATGCAAAAAAACGGAAAATTAGCGCTTTACAAAAACAATAATATATTTATATTTTGAAGTGACGGATAACACTGAGGCCATCGATTGGTACAAGTTCACATGATTTCCGCACAGCTGCAGCACCTTCCAGCGGAATAAACTGGAATGTCCACTTTGCCCGCCTTTCCCTGCTCCCTGCAGCCATGGATACAATGTTGCCTCCCCTCCACTTGGTGGTACAAGATTAGGCAATACTTGTTGCCTTCAGACTGAGAAAACCTAGTGCACAGAATAAATGTTGAAACAGGAGCTATGGGCATCGTGAGAATTATGACCAGGGACAAGGTAGAGATCAGATTACATTGCGAAACGATTCTCCTCTGATAAATCATTCAGAGTAACTATACCTATCAGAAACTGAATGGAATAATGCAAAACTCATCACTATTCTACAGGGAAAGATCTGTGGCCAGGAATGGACGTACCAACTGATATAGACATACAAAGGGGAACTGAGATCACTGGCAGAATGAAACCTCGTCAAGCTGATTTGTGTGCCAGTATATCACCGAATTGCAGGAAAAGCCGACGAAGCTAACCCTCGGGGAACCAAAGTATACAGTACGAGCATAGGTAGAGAACTAGAACCAGGGAAAAACACTGGCATAATATCCCAGTAAACAAATACGGAAAAGTGTATATCAAAGGACCTTGTCAGAAAACAGTGGACTTGTTTAGTTTAAACAGAGAGCAATTGAAAATCACTACGGTGTTCATGATTGGACATGCGCCAGTAAAATAACACCTTAATGAACAGGGACAGTACAATGGCGACTCAATCTGTAAACTATACTCTCAAAAACCAAAAACTGTGTCACATATACTGCTCAACTGCGGAGACCTGGATCGCAGAATATAATAAAATTTTGGACAAATCGGTGAAACAAAACTTTACAGAACATACCCAGTAAAAGACTCGTAGAAACTCGTACAAGGCACAGAATTACTCAAGCGGGTACTGTAAGAGTAAACAACATACAATGGGCCAAATGTCATCGGAGACCATGGCCAAACGAATCTAGTAGTTTTTAGTGGGTACATCTGAGGTGACTTAGAGATTCCCACCCCACCAAGGTGTGCACATAAAGGATTTTCTCCACCTTCCCAAAAAAAAACTCACAATCACTCCATAATAACACGCTGAGACGTGAAAATCCAGCGAATGTAAGGAAGCCTTCAGCGGAGCCATTCTTATCGATTCGGCGTCCCTCCCCCACGTACCTTTCTAATTGTGAATACACTCTTAAAAAATATTATTCGCCAAGGTCATTTATCACACGAACGGAACAATCAAGAATATTAGATTCAATGAAAAACAGTCACTTGTAAATGATGAATGTGAAATATGAACATTTCCTGAACAAAATTTTCATAGAATGTTTGTTTTACTCAATTTTTCAGCATTCAGTATTTTCTGGCTACCTGAACTATAAACCATAGCCAAATCAAGGAATTAATGCGATAATAAAATTCCTACAAAAAGGGGAAACAAAGAGTATTATTGTTGAAAAGGGAAACATTCTCAATTGAATATTGATAGAAAGATTTTTCTGTGAATTGAAAAATCCACGATTAAAATGAAGTTATTTTTTGTGAATGTCTAACAGAAAACAACTACTTCCCCGGCTAAAGCCACGCTGGACATTGAACTACATCTGATAGATATTCTGAAAAGGCCCTAACTCAAAAGAAAAAATCTGAAATTGAAAATTTGCATTTTCATTCAGATAGTTATTTGATTTTTATTCCAGTCTTAATTAAAAAAAAAAAAAAAAACTATTAATCGTGGATTTTTCAATTCACAGAAAAATCTTTCTATCAATATTCAATTGAGAATGTTTCCCTTTTCAACATGAATACCCCACAAGAGGTTATCTTGACGATGGAAGATAGTGACTAAAGTTTATCTTTCAGTCGCAGATGATTCCACATCTGATTTTATGAACATCCTGTTTATATTTTCAACAAATCAAAGAGTATTAATAATTATTTTCTGCAGTACATTGACCTCAAAATTAATTCCATATGGATAAACTATTCGTCTGCTTATCTAGATGTTCAAGGGTGAAAAGGAATTTAATCAAAAGATAAATATTGCCTACCGAGTTTTAATATAGATAATCAAATGATTTAATTTGAAAAAATGTAATCCTTGTCGAAATTACACGAAATCTCATACAGCAGATTCCCTCCATTGGAACATGACATAAAAATTCATTGACTTTTCATCTGATTTATCATCACTCCTGACTACAGTGCCAAAATACCAGATGTAGACATTTGTCTATGGGCCTTATGCTTCCTAAGGGTCCTGCGATAAAGTACCAAAATCAGTGTTTTATTATACTATATAATTCTAGATTTTATATAACTTAATAAGACGAGATTTCCAAAATATCCTAAGAGAAAAAATGAGATAAATGGATGTTTGAACTTAGTTCATTTAGATATATGTTAGCCTTCAACTCTTCTCCTACATTTATCATTGTTTTCACCATAATTATTGACCATTATATTTCACCAGTTAGTGGTAATAAAAAATAAATAATAATTCATTTTTTATGAAAGGTGATTGAATAAATTAAAATTATTGACCATTATATTTCACCAGTTAGTGGTAATAAAAAATAAATAATAATTCATTTTTTATGAAAGGTTTATATATATATATATATATATATATATATATATATATATATATATATATATATATAATTTTATAAATTCATTAATATAAATGCATGATGTAGTAGAACACGAATAGAAACGCAGAACATATATTGCCAACACAACAAAATACACATCAAGAATTAAGCATGGACAAACTCTGACATTAAGGAAGAAGTATGAAAAAACATCACGGTATAATGAAATAGTAGATATAATCAATGCAAATTATATGGATACTGCCAATTTATAATAAAGGCGATGAAAAGGAACTACTGGGAATTCATTATTGGACAGCCAAGTATTTGTTTTAATCAATGAAACATTACAACTAAAATTTAAAACACATCAGAAAAGTCACAAAATGGATTTTGGAGTGGACGTAGTACGTAACACAACAAATAACACAATAATAACACAAAAATCAATACAAGATGATTGACTGAATCTAGGCAACGTAAAATGAAAAAAATTATAAAAAAATATTTTAAGACAAGCTTTTATTTATACAAACGCACTAAAAAGGAAAACATTATTTTTTTCATCGTTTGATCTAGGTTCTTCGGTGCGCAAGATTACCTATTTTGTATCCGCGGCAAGCTTTTGAATCTGTTACTCACCGGATAACCTAGATCAAACGATGAAAGAAATAATTTTGTTCTTTTTAGAGCATTTAAATTAGTAAAAGCTTGTCTTTGAAAACTTTTTCTTTAATTTTTATTTTCAACTTTTTAGTTCAGTTTTCATTTCCAACTAATAAAAGCTTGTTTTCAATTTTTCCTTCGTTTATTTATTTCTTCATATTTTTAATGTTAAATAACTAGTTTAGTAATCTCTATCTAATTTATTTTTGAATTTCGACAAAAAAAAACATGATCTTCGACCCTGAAAACCCTAGACACCAATTTTTAATAGAATCGAACCATAATCACAAAAATTGTCCGTCATATAGGAGCCTCCATTTTGTTTTTTTCCCAACAAAAAATTCATAATGCATTGTCACCGGAATTATGTACACCTGTTAAATTTCAAATCAATCGACGATTAGAAGTGGGTAAACAGACACCGGGACAGGATATACTGAAAATAAAAGCATGTAAAAAAATATTCAACCCCAAAATCCCCACATACCAATTTTGAATAGAATCGGGCTATAATCACAAAACTCGTCCGCCATTTTGAAGCCGTCATATTAAATTTTGACGAAAAAATCATAATCTCCGACCCTGAAAACCCCCAGATACCAATTTTGAATAGAATCGGAACATAATCACAAAACGCGTCGGCCATTTTGGAGCCGCCATATTGAATTTTTGAATTTTGATAAAAAATCGTGATCTCCGACCCCGACAAACCCTAGAAACCAATTTTGAATAGAATCGGACCATAATCCACAAATTGACCGCTATTTTGTTTTTTTCCTTAACAAAAATTGCATAATGCATTATCACTGGAATTATATACACCTGCCAAATTTCGAATGAATCGGACGATTAGAAGAGGGTCAAATTTAACAAGATTGTATTACCGACACACAGACACCGGAACAGGTGAAACTAGATAAAAGTTTGTAAAAAGAGTATGGAATTTCCTGCAGTAAAGGGGTGGAAAATAAAACAAAACGATTTACAAGAAATATGTGCAAGGTAAATGTTGAGTAATAAGCAATATATGAGGTAATCAATATTTAATTTGCAATGAGGACTGAGACAAGCAGAGTGGTTACGCCCATAATTATACATAGTTTTCATGAACAAAGTGATGAAAGAATACAAATCGAAGAGTGAAAAAAAATATTATATAAAAACCCACAAAGAATTATAATTTGCTGATGATGTTCTCAATGCAAGAAACGAAAGAGAGCTTCAGGTGAATTTGGAATATGAGAAAAACATATTAAAAAAAACTTGAGAGGTGTCAAGGGACACCCGGATGGAACGAACTTCCTTTCGATTAATTAGTGAAGGAATTGTAATACATTTTTTTTTAAGTTATAATCAAAAGCGTTCAGAGAAATTTGAACTCTTCTCCAATTTTTGATTGAAGTGTTTGAGGTTTACAAAAAAATAAAAAACTGTTTTGTGTTTTCCAGTGAATAAATGTATTTGTAATTTCTTTCTCTCACGATATTCTCTACATCTTTGTGCATATGTCTTTTTCCTTGATGTTATAGTTTGTACCTCAGTAGTCGATGCTTTAGTTGATTCGCTATTGAAATAAAAAGCAAAAAAACTGTACATATACATACACACACACACACACACACATATATATATATATATATATATATATATATATATATATATATATATGTATATATATATATATGCACTCTGTCTGTCTATTCTTTCGTACACGTCATAGATGCGCGGGACTTTGTAAACACAACGGAGTGTGTGTATATATATAATTACTCTCTCGACTTCGTAAACACAACAGCGTATAGGTTAGAACACGCACGGCTTGCTAAATACATACGCATTGATATTGTAATATTAAAATATAATTTGCTTTTAAATTTATCAAAGTTATGACTCGTACACTTGCTAAACACACAATAATGGAGAGATTATAACGCGTATGACTTGGTTAGCACAATAGTGAAGAGAGGTTATAATGCGTACTTGCTAAAAATACATAAGCATTTATTATTGTCTGTATAAAATCTCTACTTACCTAACTCTATCAGCAATATCCGGAACTTGTGCAGAAACACTGTCAGGATTCATTATTGTTATTATTTTTTATTATTTATTATGTACAAAAAACCTGTATACACTCAACAAAACTAATCGTCGCGACACCACACTGTTCAATAGAAAGACGAAATGAAAATAACTGGCTTGCTTTATATGAGAGAGAGAGAGAGAGAGAGAGACAGACAGAGAAACACGCGCACGCCGCACGGCTCAAAACCATAGCGAAAGTCTCGTTACACATTTTGGTCTTAATTTATTCCGTCTAGCCCTCTTTCGCAACGCGCGATAAGGAACTACGTTCCAAAATTAGGATGAGGATAAAAACACAACTAAGGTAATAAGGATAGAGGAAGAATGATGAAACATCAACATATCCAGATAAAATTGAAATAGAGCAAGTGAGCACATTTAAATATTTGGAAACGACTTTACTAGAATATTTATTATAATGCGACCGTTGGGACTCTCAGATGACGTCATAATATCATCAAGATGATTCCAAGAAACCAAATGTTTCCAATAATGACATTTCCTAGAATTCTGGACTTGTTTTTGAATATATAAGCGGGTGGCACGCGACAGACGAACAGTTTAATTTATTGATGTGATTTATGTGATTCATTCGAAGTTAGCGCGGTATTTTGGAACTGTGATTATTTAAGTGTTAGAGTGCATTATTGTGTTGTGTTTGAAGTTAAATGAACAAAAATTGAAATTATTCGAGTATTTTGATGAAAAAACAAACCCAGTTTCATAACAGTTGGTGTCAGAATTGGGATTTAGTGACTATTCGAGAACAATTAATGGTGAATATGGGATATTCACTCTACGACGAGAGACAGGTAGGTCATAATGGAAATGATCAAACTGCAGGTTGCCGAGCAAGAGAGACGATTGCTGGAAAAACAACAAGCTGAGGAGGAACGACGGAAGACAAAAAAAAGAGGAGGCAGTCCGGAAAGACGCAAAGGAAGAAGTGTGGGTGGTGCATAAGAAAACAAAGCAACATTTAAAAGAACTATAAAAGGAAGTTGCTTCGTTGGAAATCTGAAACCATCGCTACAGGACTGCCACATCAAACAATTCCGTAAAACCACCGACTTCCGATGGACAGGCGCCATGGTCCCGATATCGTAGGCTACTGCTCTTATATTGGCTTTGGGGCGCCCACTTTGGTATCATTACAGACCATGCCGGAAGACCAGCATCGCAAGAATAGAGATCTGATTGCTGCTTTAGAATTGAGATACGGCGACCAACATCAAGAACAACTTAACCGGGTACAGTTGAAAATACGAATGCATAAATTGGGTGGAAGTCTACAGAAGCTTGAAGCAGACGTCCAGAGACTCATCCAGCTTGTTTACCCAGATGCTCAGGAGGCTTTCAATGAACAGTTGGTAGTGCAGATATCTATTGATGAACTGAGAGATACCGAAATACAAAGTCCGTGAAATTGACACACTCCAAGAAATGCAGTGAAGCTCTGTTTCATTCTTCGGAAGTGGAAGGACTTTCAATATCTCAAGACGGAAAGTAAGAGCGGTATCGATTGAATAAGAAAAACAATACGACATCATGAAACACGTAGAAACGGACATTTCCTAGGAGATTACAGGGTGAGGTTACTACCACGTTCATCATCACCTTGGAAGACACCCCTACATTCCTACACAGGACAGGATCGCCAGGAAAATCAAGAGGGAACTCTTTCTGGAGTGGTAGGTACGGACATTCGCAAAGAGATAACAGGGTGAGGTTACCACCACCCTTGTCATCGCCCCATGTTCCTACTCACCTACGGTGACAGGATTGTCAGGAGAGTTAAGAGGGATCTATTTGAGATGTGGCAGAGGAGAAAATTTCCGAAGAGATCGCAGGACGTACGTCATCACCGTGGAGAACGGATCATCTAGCTTTCAAGTAGGATGCGCCTTCAACGATTAAATGTCAAATGGAAAAAAACTAGTTTGTTACCAAAGAATAGCTCTCCTGCTGACAGCAGCAGGGGCTGTCTCTTCGCCCCCTCGGGAGGACAAGAAAACATTCATGAACCACCCCAAACTAAGAGCTCTAATCCCTTTTCCTCTCTCACCCTTCTACCCTGGAAGAGGACACAGGAAGAGATTGATGGTTTACTTCAAGAATTGTACATAGTAGTTAAGTTTTTAATGTATTTGAAACTGTGATAGAAATATATATTTTTGGATTTTTGGATTTTGGATCATCCAGTGAGTTTTTGGGGAGATGTCAAGAAACTAGAATGGTCAATACTTGGGGAAGCATGAGGGCTTATTGAAGCGAAGTCAACAGAGTCAAGAGAATTTCTGATAATCAGGAGAAAAGTAACAAGTATCATGCTAACACCGAACATCGCCCAGAACGACCAATCTGTATCCCAGAACGACCAATCTGTATATCTTGGCCATGAGGAGTCATCGATATATGACGCACGAGACTGTTAACTGAAGATGAATACACATATCAAACAGGACCAGGAAACAGATCCAAACATTGGGGACTGTCTACATTGGAAAGAGAATGGAACAGGCAGAATCTCCTGGAGAGATATTTCGGAGAGAAATCCCATCTTCAAGGCAATGTGGGTACTATGGGTTTCCCTGCTTGTGGAAAATGGACTACCTAAACGGTAATAGGGGTCAGCTGATGGGAGGTCTCAATTGGTTTTGTCCAGGAAGAGAATAAGTGAAGTCTTGAAGGAAATTCACGAAGGAGAATCAGGAAGACACATGGGAGTCAATAAAGCTTTGGACACAATCAGGCTACTGGGTTCAATGTTGAAACCTGGTGAAGAAGATGTCCAGAGTGCAGCGGCGCTACTAAGGTCCCAAGACAAGATCCAAGAGTGAAATTAAGAAATACAATATAGGCGCATCATTCGAACGGATTGCCATTGATGTAGCTGGACCCTTTCCTGTAACGGACGATGGCAACAAAATACATCCTTGTTGTTATACATCCTTGTTGTTATCGACTATTTCAGTGAACGGCTGGCAGCCTATACCATTTCAGACCAGGAAGCATCCACAATAGCTAGGTCATTGGTGAAAAATATGTTCTCAAGATTCGGAGAACCGATAGAGCTATATTCCGACGAAGGTAAGAATTTCGAGTTATTCAAGGAAGTTTGTGAGCTGATGGGTACCAACGAGACCAGAACTACGGCGCTTCACCCCCATTCAGATGGCATGGTTGAAAGATTCAACCGAACTATGGAAGATCATATTTCCAAGGTTGTAGAAAAACATCAAAAGAACTGTGAGAGAACGATTCAACCAAGCTTAACCCGGCTAGCACTATCTTCGGAAGGGAACTTCGATTGACTTTGTGCTCGGATTACCAAGCAACCAAGAGGAAGACGTGCAAGATTATACTGCCAAACTGAGGAACAGCATGTTGAAAATCTACAAAACAGCTCGAAAGGATTTGATTCTGGCAAGTGACAGGATGAAAGCTAGTTATGATTTGAAAGCTAATTCAGGAAGATTCACAGAAGGTGGCCAGGTTTGGCAGTACAACCCACGTAGGAAGGAGGGCGTATCCACCAAACTGACACCGTTTTGGAAAGGAGGTGAAGAAGAGGATCAACCACCTGGTTAATAGAATCTAGCGCAGCCCTAATATTGAGATAAATATTGTTCACTTCGAAAGACTGACGTCTCATCACGGTGATTCACGGGACGATCAAAATTGAAAAGGGGATAATGTTACGAGAATAAGTAGAATATGCCCCTGATAATCCAGCACTTGATTGAAGAATGCGACCGTTGGGACTCCCCAATGACGTGATAGAATCATCGAGATACTTCCAAGAAGCCAGATGTTTCCGGAAATGATATTCCTGAAAATGATACTTATGTTTTCGAATATATAAACAGTTTTATTCATTGATATCATTTGTGTGATTCATTTGAAGTTAATTCAGCACGGTATTTTCGAACTGTGATTATTTTATTGTCAGATTGCATAATTAGGTTTGAAGTGGAATAAACGAACATTGAAATTATTTGAATATTTCAATGAAAAAACGAGCCCGGTTTCATAACAATACTGAAGGAAAACATATACTTATATGAAATAAACTAACTGCAAATGAATCTCAACGTAAGGAGATAATTCACATAACTGCTTCAATCTTCCTACTCTCAGGAGTCTACTTTGGTGGAGTTGAAATTTTCTTCATTGGCGGAGGATGTATACCCCATAGGATGGCATTATGTTCTGCCGGTCATTGCCCCTGAAGCCAGAAATAATTTCATTCCGAAAGATATATAACGAAAATTGGCAAAAATACTTTATATATCAATACCTCGACTGAGTTCGAAGATGAGCTAAATCGGTCCCGTAGTTTCAAAATCGGTCCAGTAGGTCAAAGACTGCAAAAATTATCGAACTGTCCTTTTATACCAATATTTGCAAACCATATTTTGTTTGATAAAACTTGTATTTGAATAATTTTCTACTGAGATGCAAACAAAAATTATTGTCGATGTTTTATTTTATTTTTTGTTGCCCTGTATGCTCCTTTTATTTGAGGTGTGTTCGTTCGTTCTTCATCCTTCTAGAGTAGAATATGAGGGAACCAGCTACCCCGTGACAAACGAACAAAAAATTTATGTCAGGTCAGAACGTCTTCATTTGTCGGCAATAATTTGTAAAATCATATACCTCTTCCGATTAGACACGCCATCAGATTTTTTTCATGTGCCCCCTCATAATAGGAATGCTTTCATGTAAAATTAATTGATAATGCATTATTTGAAAATCGTGCAAAATTACTCCTCAGGTAAAATTATATCAAATATGGAGAAAAAATCTATGAATTTGACTAACTTTAACAACTTATTTTTTTTATGAAGATTCTCATGGATATTTATGAAATGATTGACTCACTGAACTTCAATTATCTATACCATTTGAAAGGTGAATATAATAATATAATTTTATCATAAATGAATCAGAACAACTCAATTGATTACAAAGAGTGCTTTGATACGCATAATATGGATAACATCTTGATCATTATATTTATCTCTTGGTTCTTATTTGTTTTAATTGAAGATTGTATATATACAGAGTGTAATCTAAATTCCTTCACACCGGTTAATAACGAGTGTATGATGCCATTTCAAAATGAATTACAGTGGTTCAAAATTTAAAGAAATATTGAAAAAGTGTATATATAAAATGGAAAAAACTCAATGGACATAGCCCTCAAAAAAATGTGTTAACCGTGTTTTGGGATTGCGGCCTTCATCAGTACGGTGAAGAAGTGCAAGGATGAACAACACTTTCATAAGGCCCGAAATACGGTTTACACTTTTTTTTAGGGCTATGTCCATTAAATTTCTTCCATTTTGTTTTTTACAGTCCCCTCGATATTCCTCCCTTTCATCTTTATAATCCTTGACTCGGATGTCACGCAGGTAGCTATAGATGTTGGTTGTTGCCCTGGAGTGCAACCGAAACCACAAATGTGCGGCTGGGTTCAGTTTTTAACTCCGTTGATTTGTCGTTTACTACCAAGTGTTGTTCATCCTTGCACTTCTTCACCGTACTGATGAGGGCTGAAAGCCCGAAACACGTGTCTACGGTAAACCCTTTTTTAGGGCTATGTCCATTAAATTTCTTCTATTTTGTTTTCAACAGCCCTTTCGATATGCCTTCCTTTCATCTATATATATACCGGATGACAATGGAACTAGGGACATGCCTATATTTCCTTCACTTATCAACCGATTTGCATGAAATTTTGTACATAGATATGAGACACAATTTTGGATTGACAAACGTATGAAAACAAAATGGCCGACTTTCGGTTTCGCCAGAATAGCCACCAACTTCAATTTTTCAAACGGAACATCCTATATGTTTGATGTTTTACGGATTCTACGGCTCAAATTACATACGACAGTGTTGCCAAATTTTTATTTTACAATTGAAAAAAAATATTCCTCAATTATTTTTTTTGCCCAGGAGGCCTTGATCAGGTTAAAATCTATACTAATTTACATCAGTAACTCACAGTAATAGTCATTTCATCGATAAGATCAATTACAAATCCATGCCTATATCTCCTTCACTTATCAACCGATTTGAATGAAATCCTGTACATGGATATGAGATACAATTTCGGATTGTTAAACATATGGAAACAAAATGGCCGATTTCTGGTTTCACCAGAATAGCCATCAACTTCGATTTTTCAAATATAACACTCTGTATGTTTGATGTTTTTCGGATTCTACGGCTCAAATTTCATAGGACAGTATTGCCAAATTTTTATTTTACAATTGAAAACAAAATCTAAATTTATTTTTTTGCCCAGGAGGCCTTGATCAGGTTAAAATTTATACTAATTCACATCAGTAACTCTTAGTAATAGTCTTTTCATCGATAGGATCGATTAAAAATCCTACAGCAATAAGTTAAATTTTCAACGAAAAAATCGTTTTTTTCAAATGGTACCTACCGAGGGCCATCTTGCCATTCAATAGAAAATTCAATTACAAATTCAACGATATACATTATGTACCACTTTCTTTTTGTTCAAAACTAAAAACGATCAATTATTGAATTTGTACAATATTTTATACGATGCCTACAATTTCCAATGAGTTATCCGTTTAGGTTTGATGAAATAAAATGTAGCCGTGGAATCATGGAAAACGGTAGATGATTAATGTCATGTCAAAAGTGAAATACCAAATTTACTTTTCATCTCGTATCGTTTGTGAAAAGTTTTTTTGAAATGGAAAATAATAATCGTTTTTCGAAACGAAAAAATCGATATGATATTGATATACGGAGAATGTCAGAAGAACGCTGTCATTGCTAGTATGCTATACGCTGTTCGTTATCCGTTGAGACGGCACCCATCGACGACCTATTTCAGTAAATTAGAAATGATGCTAAGGAAAGAACCAGCTGATCAAAACATCCACTTCATCGTCAGTGAAGAAGCGAAAACTAATGTTTTAGCATTTTTCTCCATCTGCCTGAGTGCGAGAATTAGAAATTGAATGTGGGATCAGCAGGAAAAGTTCCAGAAAAGTATTGAAAAAACATAAATATCGCTCGTCTAAATACAGTTTGCATCACCATCCATATGAAAATGACTCAGAACGGAGGCTAACTTATTGTAATTGGCTTTTGCGTTATCATAATTTTAATAATGGTTTTGTCTCGAAGATACTGTAATGGTATATTCAATAGGAATAATACAAGGTATTGGGTTCAAGAAAATCCTAGGTTGCTGAGAGAAGGTAATTTTCAAGAAAGATTTGGATTCAACGTCTGGGTAGGAATCATAGGGACAAGAATCATTGGACCATTTTTTTTCGACGGGCCTTTGACGGGCCAAAGATATCTACAATTCTTAGAGAACGATATTCAAAATAGTATCAACGATTTACCTGAGAACCATAGGCAAAATATGTTTTTTCAGCAGGATGGTGCAGGACCACTTAATGCTAATATTATTCGGCAATATCGTAGTGATGCCTATGGGCAGAGATGGATTGGAACAAATGGTCCAATCAGATGGCTAGCCAGATCGCCCGATTTAACCCATATCGATTTTTATTTATGGGGTCACATGAAATCCTAAGTATACTCGAGGAGACCAGTTTCTTTGTAGGACTTGAGAGATAGAGTTGAGCGCGCATTTCAGGAAATTCCTGCTCACGAACTGATAAATGTGATGAGGTGTACAATAAATAGATCTAGTCTATGTGTTAGGGGAAACGGGCGAAACTTCGAACATATCATTGGTCATTATTAAATAAAATGACTTTTTTTTAATTATCAAATGAAGGATTTTTTGTCGATGAATTCTTTGAACGACATAAGCGATCTAGGTACACAATGAAATTCAATAATCATAAGCAAAAGAAAATAATATTTCAATTTATGAACACAATTGCTACAAATTATTTATAAGAGCCCTGTGCTCATTCCATAATATAAAGGTTGCAAATTCTGTTGACTATTTTTCTGCCGATTCTACGAACACTTTGCCCATCTTTGCCTGTCTATACCTGTTCTTCCTATTTCTTGGCGTTGACAAGTGTCCGCTGAGTGGCGCGCTTGTAACAGGGGAAATCTGAATTCACATTACATTGTCTATTGTCCTGAGTGTGAGTCTAAGGACGACATTCCGCAATAAATGTAAATCCTTCTAAATTACCGTAATCCGGGGTGAATTTGAACACAGTTTCGTGTTTTTTTGCTTATAATGTTTGAGAGCATACTCCAAAAATGTTGAAATAACTGTCATTTTCATATATTGTCAAAATTATACATATATAGTATATATATATTTTTGTTCAGTGTTCGAATCCACCCCGTTGGGTGGGGAGAATTCGAACATGCATTAGAAAAGGCTATTGTTTCATTTTAGACACAGATAAGGGTAAGTTCTAGCAGTGTTTATTGAAAAAAAAATTTATGAAAATATACGGGGGATGTTAATAAGTTAAAGATAGGTAAGTAAAATAATGTATTCTGCACAATACATAAAAATCCGAAAATAAACTTCTTGTATAAAATATTTAAAAAACAAATGGAACGAAAGTTAAAAATTCAAAATTAGCTTTAAACAAGAAAAGGATATTTAACTACCTAGGGTACTACTCTAAGATCACATCTGGCAGTTTAGAGATTTCTACGTAGGTCAGTTGGAGTCTTCATTTTCATAATCACATCTTCTATATTCACAATACTTTCATCCCTTATAACAGGATAAAAGAAGTACCTTTCATGTTTAAGTGAGTCCTTGTTTCTCAAAACATTAACAACCAACAGATTATCGTCAACAACACTAGTAATTCTGCTACAAAAGTTATGTTTTCTTTGTCACGATCTTCGTTGCTGTAGGTTTCCACTTCTTGCTCTTCAGCCTCTGCTTCCCCTAACATCTCATCTGCGAGAATTTCATCGTCCACAGCAACACTTGAGGATAGAGTTTCAGCATTTAAATGTTCGGCTGTAACGCCTTGACCTGCAGGAACGTCGAGTTTTTTCCGTGGTTCATTTTCAGTTATCCGGCTTGGACACAAAAATGTTAAAAATGTTGTGGACCAGTTCTTAGATATATCATCCATATTTGTGGTTTCTTTTGGTAGTTCATTAAGAACAACAGTACTGTTTGAAAGGAATAAGGCTAGAAGCTTTGAAACCTGATTCAATATTGGTCTGTAACTTTAATCCAGTTTCTTCTAAAGCCTTTGCGAGCAATCTTGGAAAGTCGGATTTTGGTATAAACCCTCTATTCTTTATTTTCCAATCGGTCAAAATTATCCTAGTCATACTTTTTGTATTGCGCCAGGCCTATTTGCCTTTCATATACTCTGGGCATATTGTTCGAATTCAACCCTAAAATGAAATATTGTTTTCTAAAATCAAATTTTTGAAAACCTGGATTTTATATAAATTGTTTTGAGGTTACATACTGGTTCAGTAAACAATGCTTCATAATGAATACAACTACACTCATAAAGAGATTCATTTAAAATTATAATAGATACAAATTTTTTTTTCAGCTCTGGTTTTTTATACAAATTTTAATTACACAAAAACTTAAATTCGGCTGAAACACTAAAGACAACTTTCACGTGGCTGTTATCTATTTACTATATTCAATAAACATCTGGCAATACTAGCGATATCTATCTTACAGGGGTTTAAACAAAAAATAGCGGAGTGTTCGAATTCAAACCATGTGTTTGAATTCACCCCGGATGACGGTACGTCTGAATTTGTATGGACACACGTAAGTATTTTCATATTCATATTGTGATTTATAATATAAATTGAGTATCATATTTAATTTCGCAATAAAGAAAATATGATATATTTACTTAACATATAAATTTGCCAGTTTAGAAAATAGAAACATATAAAGAGGTTATAGAGGGAGTATAATGAATGAATTAAGAATTCGTTAACGCTGTGAATTAATTAGATTTGTTCCGCAATAAATTATTCAAACGGTTAAGAGAAAAAAAATGGTTTAACTTGTTTGAATGATAATTAGGGGCCGCCACACCTTTTAATCCGGCCCTGAATCCCAGTTCATCAGGTTCTTTGTTGTTTTAAGAGCTATCGAGATTTTGTTATAGTTTTCCCAATATCAATTGCCGAAGCATAAAAAAGTCTTGCGGCGGAATCCTGTGAGCAGCAGTGGTGGAGATAACTGATTTTATTTAAATATTTAAAAAATACGTTTTAATGAAAAAATATGCCATAAGCGAGGAAGTATGTATCAATAGACAATCGGATCATCATAATTTCATTTTCCTATGGTCGAAAAAAGCCATATTTTCCAACAAAACCCGACAAAACTATAAAATATTTTAAAACCTATTCCAATCCCAGACCAGAGACGCTACTGGCTTTCATTTACTCACTCTTGAAACTGGTGATTTGCGGTCACTCAAACCCATGTTGACTATCGGCTCTTTTGATCTTCGTTTGATGTTCCGCTCGCCGACGGATAATGTTTTACGAGTAGTACACATTATTTTTCGTTCCCTTTCTTCGCATATACGCTCGTGTTAGCGAAGTGAGTTTTTATTTGCTCCCTATAGAAACAGCTTCTGCAATTGATATTGCATCATTGCATCAAACTCTATCACCACCCATATGTCAAACTCCAAATAATCAATAACCTTTAAGCTGGGTGACACTGCAATGTCATTATTCATTGAAGCAGTTCCCACCTCCACCTCCAGCAGAGTATTTTAAAAAACATTTTATGCTTTATACGTGAAGCATGAGACGAAAATAATCGACCAAGAAAAACATATTGTTATTACGCCACTGACCAACCACCCACACGGATTCCAAGAAGACTGGTTGACGACCATAGAGAAACTAAAAATAAAGAGAGTTGTCCAACCTGCAGTAAAAGTTGGCACCACGTTTAGACAGTTGCGACATATCTCGCAACTGGCCGAACTAAGTACAATTGGTAAAACCGATTGAGATAAGGCGGGTTTTTCAAATGTGTTACTTTTATATGATTGATATGGTATATATTTTATAAGTGATCGATTTGCCATTCTTGTATTCCATATGAATGGTTGTATCATATGAAATACATGAATGGCAAATCGATCACTTATAAAATATATACAGTAATCGATTCGTAGAATATGTTAGTTCGTTCGTGGTTAAAATAAAGTTTCAAAGTAAATCTTCATTTCATGATATCAAGAACAAAATTAAAGATCTTATAAAACAAGAATAATAAGTTGAACACTATAAAAACACATTTTATTGTAACTAGGACAAGGTAGACAACTACAGACAACAATAATAAAACTCCGAAAAACAACAAAATTAAAAATATTCTTCATTCTTCATCAAATCAACCAAAATAAAAACAAATTACATTTACAACAAACCTTCAATAATTTTGTTCATTTATTAGCACAAAGGAGAACGAGTAGGTATAGTATTTCTAATCCCAATTGGAACGACATAAAAAGTTTCGAGAAGGGATTCTCTTTGCACTTGTCGCATTGACATAGGCGTTCGAATATTATTTTTCAGAGGTATTTCTTCAGTTACTTATTCTTACAATCATAGCAATTGATCACCCCATGTAAAAGTAGACACATGTTATCTCAACTGGATTTTATTATTTGTTTCAAAAGGTCTCCAGGAAGCCATAATGATAAAATTATTTTCAATGGATAATTCCTAACATAAAGGAATATTGTGAAATGAGGATATTATGCAGCTGGAGATAACATATGTCCAATCCAGCTAGCCGAGCTTTCATTACTCAAATATATTTGATAGCGCCTTTACTAATAATCTGGGCAACTGGAGACACGCGCCAGAACTTTTGTATGATTGTACCAGGAACGCTTTGAAAGTAAAAACAGTGGTAGTATATAAATTTCCCATTTGCCGGGCAGTGCATATGAACACTCCTCGAAGTGCTCTTATTTTATTGCCGTTCCAATTGGGATTAGAATAACTATATACTCAACAAATACTCCAGTTTGATGATAATCTTCGTACTTCCTCAAATGGTGATAGGAAATGGAAACTGATGGACGGAAATAAGTATCAGTTTATGAAAAAAATTCTGCAACTGATGGATGGAAATAAGTATCTGTTCATGAAAAGCAGCTTATATTTCACCTTGTGAAAGAATATTTCGAGGAATTTCAGCGTCAACTCGAATAACAAAACATTCCATTTTCGACGTTGGGTTCATAATTCAAGTCCATAGTATAATTTCTATAATAAATTTTTCGATGACAATTAACACTAGAATTATTCTGAAATTATTACCACAGTAGAATGCTCTATAGCAATTCTACTGTGGTTTGTCATTTTCCGACAAATGTCGAAATTGGAAAATGATCATGTCAGTCGTCTGTTGATTACGGGCAGCGCCTCCATGCGCGACTGGCCGTACCAAAAACTTGGTAGTCAAGATCGCCAATGTTTCAAACAGTCTCATTATTTTTACTTTGTCTATGTTGACGACACACCGAACAACAATCGAGAATTTTCCAGTGAGTACCTACTCGATGCGAATATTCTAGCATTAATGGCCTTACATAAGCGACGCTACGGCGCGGCGGATTCATTTGAAGAGTTATTTGGTTGGTCAGCTGGAGTATAGGAGTCGGTTGCCATCGGACAGTTGTCGCGTGAGATTGATTTATTTATTGTGTTGGAATTGTAAAGTATAATGAACGATTGATAATTAATTTGTTTGAAAATGTCAGTCAGATGGGAAATTATCTGCGACTCAAAGATAAACTTTAGTCGCTATCTTACATCGTTCAAGATAACCTCTTCTGTGAATTGGAAAATCAACGAATAAAATGAAGTTATTCTTTTTAATATCCAACGGAAAACAACTACTTTCCCGGCTAAAGCCACGCTGGACATTAAACTACATCTGATAGATATTCTGAATGGACCCTAACTCCAAAAAAAATATGAGACAAAGAAAAAAGTTTTCCAAGAAGGAGCACTCACCAGAAATTATTTTTAACATTGATGCAGAAAATATATTTCACGCTTCCATGATCATCAGGAAGACCGGAAGAATTGGGAAACATTTTCTAGAAGCAATATCTTTGCAATGTGAGATGTCAGATGTAGTTCAATGTCCAGCGTGGCTTTTGCCCGGGAAGTAGTTGTTTTCTGTTAAATATTCACAAAAATATTTTAATTGTGGATTTTTCAATTCACAGAAAAATCTTTCTATTCAATATTCAATTGAGAATATTTTCCTTTTCAAAGTTAGTAATTAGTCGAGTATTTCAGATAGACGAACCCCAGTTCGATAACAATATTTTTGTGCAACTGTGTGCGAAAGTATTTTGCGTTCGCAACCCAGTCCACGATATTTGATTTCACGGCCGTTACCCTTGGTACTAAATATCACTTTTGACATTTCAAAATAAAACTTTCGAGTTCTCGTTTCAATAAGCTTGAAAACATTATTCGTGTTGCCTATTTAATTGTTCACGCATTGAATCAAAAAACGTTGAGTTTACGAGACTTTTTTGCTCTGGGGGAATGCAAGATATTGAATAGCACCTTCGCTGTTAGACATGTTCATGATTCTTTAAGGACTGTCAAAATGTTTTGTTTGTCATATCCTCAGTAACAGCTTACTTTATATTTACATTGAACCGTTGTTTTTTTCCAAGACAATAATTTTTTCTTTGTAATTATATTACCTGCAATTTCACAAAAAATTTTGCGCCTATCACGATCACGACATTGTTGAACAACCTCGGAATTATTTGGCCTCGCCAATAACCTTTCCCTCGGTACGCCAAAAAGAAATTTGGTAACGTCGGACACAAATACTTATGTGTTCAACTGGACCCAGTTTGGAGAAGAAGTTACGAACATTTAATGTCTTTTATAATGCCTGGTATATTTTTCCTCTAAAATTTTAATTTCCCAAGGCCTCCATTGATTTGGGTAAAACTGCAATGTTATTCATTGTGGGGATTGTTTTTACTCCATGTGACTAGTAGTTGAAATGAAATGAAAAGTTAAAAAAACTGTAACCTGACTACAGAAAAAAATAAATAACCTAAAAAGTAAAAAAAAAGTTAGGTGTTGATTGATATCATCGTCTTATTGACAAGTCTTTTGATTTGATATGTTAGATATTCCTGTTTATTTAGTTCAATTGAAGTCTTCTGGCAGTTTCACATTAATAACATATAATTCAATTCAAATACCGTGGTCGTGCGTAATTTTCATTCTTGATTGACGGCATCTCCATTGTTTTTATTTGTCTATCAAATTATGTTTGCTTTTCGTAGTTGACATCGCACCACATTCGTAAATACAAACATACATAGACTGCTAAAATCAGCACCCTTCCTTTCCGGCTGTGCCGTAGTCGGGTAAAAAAAACAATAGGACACAAGTGTGAAAAAGCACCATTTTAGAAGTCATGTTCAAAATGTTACATTATATATCTCACTCTATCATTCATGGGTATTATTTTTTTTCATCCTCATAGGCTGATAGAGGCTGATATAAGAATGACCAAAAAAAGTTCAGTAATTTTCCTTGGATATTTCACTCCTCTTGGTCACTGATTTGGGAAAGTGGAAATTATCTGGATTCCGTGGTCGTATTTTTTCATAAAAGTTTAAGATTTGATGCAATAAATTTGCAATATTACCGTGAAAAACAATGTTTATAAAGGGCGCCATATTAAGACAACTCGTTTCATAACGTAAGTTAACCCCTAATGATTTTAATTTAGGAAAATATTTCCTTAGAGAGCACCTTGACCTTCAAAAGTTAATTTTCCTATTACTCTAAGGATATAAAGAACCTAGTGCCATTTGTCATCCAGTAAAGTACCGTCCCTCCCATCTAGACACACAGAGCTTCTACTTATGTAGATAAATAAAAAACCCTATGACGCCCCAGTCGAAAAGGTAGATTTCACCATTTATTGCAATAAATTTCCATTTTCCAATACCAGCTCCCTTGCATAAAAAATGTATTGCTGACAAACTTTGGATATTTTTCAATAAACCTGCTGTAGAAGATTTGTTTATTTGTCAGCTGCTTTTCTCAAATTTTGAAAATACTGATATGTTAGGTGGCTTGGAGAGAGACTTTTGTCAACTGTTAGAACATACAAGACATTCGAAAACATGCATACATTGGAAAATTACAATAGTGTTTAACTCTTTTTGTGCACATCATAGAGAAAAACACTTGTGAT
This sequence comes from Gonioctena quinquepunctata, assembly GCA_018342105.1. Lineage (NCBI taxonomy): Eukaryota > Metazoa > Arthropoda > Insecta > Coleoptera > Chrysomelidae > Gonioctena > Gonioctena quinquepunctata. The sequence continues at coordinate 390,300 of JAFIRS010000908.1, read as the reverse complement.
GAAGATTGTGTGGCTCAGAGAGCCATTTTATATGACAAAGTTAGGAAGTTTGCCGGTATTGTTATAAAAATAGAAATTTTAGATTTTTTATCATGAAAATAAAAATCGATCTGTACGAGGGTTTTTTCTAAATAGCTACTAGAAGTTATTCAGAGTGTTTTAAAATATCTTCCAAAATATTAGCATACGGGCACATATCTATAGATATCACCGAAATGCCAGAGAATATTTTTTTTTACAGAATTCAGTTTTCAGATTAATTTAAATCATTTCATCTCAATGTTTGTCTAGGGTACCAAGAAGGCCGTGACTCTGGCCGGCTCAATGGTGACTTACTTTTTTTTCAATACGGCTACGTGTAGAGGGGTATTACCGCATGTGTCATTCACATTAACCGATTTTCCTAATGCAATAAAATGTCGAACTTTCCATAAATCTTCTTCGACTACAGCTCTCAATACTCCATACACCAATAGGGGATCTTCACTTTCTTCCTCAAAATCGCCACTCGAGTAATGTCTGTCCTGAAACGGTTGATCGCCGGTAGTAATGATTCTTCATTAATTTGGGAAACATACCACTTCAAGAAACAGTTCCCCCTCGAATGCACTTGAAGCCATTTTAAATTTATTTTGCAACGATACGTAGATGCAAATCTATTTTTGGATGGTCTTGTGATGTGTGATCTATTTTTCAGTTTTGGATTCGGAACTAAAAAGAATTGGCGACATATTGTGTTATACAGAGTGGACCCCTAATGCATGCCGATGCTTTTGTTGTTATTATGGTAAATAGAGCGTGAGTTTGTATATAGAATTCCTTTCCACATCACACTTACATAATACAGAAGTATCTCTAGGTATACAATGGAACAAAACCTTACCAGGCTATAGGAAAAACATTAATATTTGAAAATATGAAATTTTGAAAAAGATCAAACGTCTTTCAAACTATACCTTACGAATAAAAAAGATAAAATTGAAATTAAATTGAAAGACGGATGACTTTGCTTGACATTTATTTTAATATGGATTTTCGTTAAGTATCGGCCGTATCAATTCAAAAATCATATGGAATTGAATTTTGGGAATCTTGAAAGAACTTTCCAGAGGAGTCTCGTCAGGTCAATCTGTAATCTTGATCCAAATGCAAAAACATACCTCCCTTCAGGAAACTACAAATAATTCCCGTGATAAGCTTCCCGTCAAAGAACTATTGATGATCTTGAAGTTAAAATCGGTGAAAACACTATGTGCGATACACATGGTGAGGTAAGGTTTTTGGGGGTTTCTCTGGATGAAAACCTCTCCTGGAAATCCCATTGCTAACAATTATTTCCAAACTAAATTCATTAAGATTTCTATTCATCAATTTACGACTTGTACTAGACGTGAAACAGATGTTGAATGTTTACTACGCTCAAGTTGAATCGTGACTTATATATGGCATTTACCTGTGGGGTAATGCACTTGGTACGAAAGACATCTTCATTGGACAAAAACGAATCTTGAGATGTATCGCAAGAATTTCTGACAGAATCGTGTAGAACATTTTTCAAAACATTTTGCCTCTTCATTTTCGGAACCTGTGTCCATGTTTTCAAAAATAAGGACACTTATGTATGATCACGCATGACTTTTTACTGAGACGTCCGATTCCGATAATTATTTTTTCAGTGGACAGGGTGTACTTCGAAGTTGGTCCCATTTGAATTCAAAAGATTCAATCCACTCCTAAGGGTAGCAAAATGAAGGATATTGATCACTCACCCTCTGAATTCTGGTCCGTTAACCGATTCTATCAGGCATAACTTTGTACTGGGTTATTCGATTTGGATGATTTCTTTTTTATTAGATAGGGTATACCTCATAGTTGATCATATTTTGATTTCTAATGGAATTATCCACATTTACGGGTAGAAAAATAGGGAATAATTGATTTTTCACTTGTGAACATTGGCACAAATATGTAGTTGACAATGACAGATCGCTAATGTCATTATTTTTGTTCTCCTACATTCGTCACAATCATTTATCATTGAGAAGATGGAATGATATACAAAATAATGTAATAAACTAACCAGAACAACAAAAATAATTTATATTACAACAAATAGTAAAAGTAGATAATCATATTATTTAACTGGGCATAGTTGAAATAAGGTGGGTAAGTAAGTATTTTGGAAGTAATCAAAATACAAGTAGGTAGTAATTAGTAGATTTCAGCCACAAAATTGACGAAATACGGAACTGAAAAGTAAAAAATTAAATAAACCTTCTTAGTCTCAATAACTAAGCTCCTAAACTAATGTAAGTAACCAATTTTGAGTCGGCGCCAAACAAACAATCAACAAAGATCATTAAACTACTTCAAAAAAATTATCAGAATGTCACCGCGCAACTCGATGCCATAATTTTACGCCTTATCTAATTCATTTGCTTGTTTGTTTGGCGCCGACTCAAAATTGGTTACTTACATTAGTTTAGGAGCTTAGTTATCGAGACTAAGAAGGTTTATTTTATTTTTTACTTTGCAGTTCCGTATTTCGTCGGTTTAATTTTTTGTTAAAGAGTTTTTATCATGTATATTTAGCTCGAAAAAAAAATGTGCTCCTGATCATATTGGACTCAAAATATTTAACAATCTTCCGGAAGAACTTAAGGGTATTAACATATTTTCTTCATTCAAATATGGGTTAAATAATTTTTTATTGAAAGAATGTTTTTATAGTATAGGTGATTTTATACAAAATTAGACTTTGTGATCAATATGTGTGACGAAAGTGTTTCTTTTTCAATATTTTTTATTATTCTATTGTTGGCTTCTGTATATACTATGAATGTCATTTTTAATAAATAGATTTTTTTAAATGTAATTTTTTATTTAGATATACTAACGTAATTGTACTAACTAAATGACAATTCCAATACATGTAAACCATGTCGAAAGAATTGAAATAAATCTTCATTGATTGATTGAAATATTAGTTGAAACGTTTCCGGATGAGGAAGTAGGCGATAAATCATTGGTGAGATCTGATATATACGTCTAAGCCCTTTCTACTTATTTGAAGTAAGGCTTACCCTTGAATAAGCTACGACTAACTTTATAAAGAAATTACTTACACTATAAAAGTATGGCCAATAAGACGTACTTCCTGTCAGAAACAGATGGTGTAACACAGGAGGACTCGAAATTAGCCTGGAGATTGCCTCATTTTGAATGTGTTAATCCTTCTGGTGTTTGGTGTTGCTTCTTCTGTTGTGATGTGTTTGTGATATAGTTTTAACGATATTTGAAAATTGCTCATCGTGAAATTTTGAACGAGCAAAGTAGGAAACTTGTGTTGAATGTTAAATGATAATGCAAGGTATCATTCAAGACTTCCAAATTCCCAGTCGACCAAGAAAGAAATCATACAATGCCAGAGCTGTCTCAGAACACTGTGCTTAGTGCTCGTGAAAGCACTAAAAGCACGTTTGTGCTAGTAAGCACTGTGCTCCCGAGCACTGTTTTGAACCAGTGCTTAGTGGTTCGAGCATTTTACGAAAAGGCTTAGTGCTTAGTAATCTCGAAAAGTGCTCCCCAGCACTTCAGTCTTTTCGGGAATGAATCTAAATGTTTTGAAACATGAATACGCAGCCAGCGGCACCCCCAAGAACTAGTGAAAGCGTCTGTGTCCTTATGTTATGCATATTCGAGACATTACAGTGTTGATATAAACATTGTTTTCAATGTTTTGCGTTGCGAAATGAGTTTAGTGCTTGACTATTTTTCTCTGAGAGCAGAAACTTAATGAATAGACTTTCAACACACGATGATTTTCTATCAAGAAATCTTCAGAACAGGTATAGGTGAAAAAGTAAGTACAGACTTGGATACAACCGGGTCATTTTCCTACCGATTATATGGGCCGATATTAATAAACACAAAAGTATCCTGTCCACATCTGAAAATGGCGTCTAATGACATTCTGGTAGCTGCTGGTGTTTGTGCTGCATATCCAATTATAAAAAATAAACAAACAGAAAAACGACGATGGTGGCAAAAACATCATTTCATCTGTAGTCGTAGAAAATTCTTTTGATCAACGTGCTGTTTCGTCCATTTACTCATTACGATCCCTCTTCTCCTTTCAAGAGACATTCCATAGAGCAGGAACTTGTCTTGAACTTTCTATGATATTCAACGTGCTTCCAGTTGTCCACATTTTGCAGCGTATTTTGTTGATTTTGAAATGATAAGGTACCTGCAACTCACTGAAAACCAACTTCAAGTAAAATATCCTAGATCCCGTTGAAAAGCTGAACCAATGAATAGTTTGACCATTTTCAATTGCAGAAGCTGTTTCTATAAGGAGCAAATCAAAAACCCATTTCGCTAACACGAGCGTATATGCGAAGTAACCTAACGAAAAATAATGTGTACTACTCGTGTAAACATTCGCCGTCGCCCAACGGGAGATCAAAAGAGCCGACAGTCAACGTGGGTTTGAGTGACAGCTGTCTAGTTCTCCAGCAGATCAAGACGGACCTCAAGCCAATGATAATGCTTGTAGGTGTGTCGATACGTTCAGAGGCCAAGAAAACTAATAAATCACGAGTTATATATGTGTTTTAAGAGGTCTGAATAAATAAATGCCAGTAGCGCCTCTGTTCTGGGATCAGAATAGGTTTCAAAATATTCTATAGTACTGTTGTGTTTTGTTGTAATATATGGCTTTTTTCGACCATGGATAAATGAAGTTATGATGATCCGATTCCCTATTAATACATACTTCCTCGCTTATAGCATATTTTTTTTATTTTAACGTATTTTACAAATATTTAAATATCTAATCAAAATTAGTTATCTCTGGTTTATAGTCAAACCATTTACAATTTCAGGAGCCTGAAAAACAAGTTTCCCAGTCCTGAGGCAGAATCCAGAACGAGGAAGTATGTATTAATAGGCAATCGTATTATCATAATTTCAATTTCCCATGGTCGAAAAAAAGGCATATTTTCCAACAAAACACTACCCAACTATAGAATATTTTAAAATATATTTCTATCCCAGACCAGAGACGCTACTGGCTTCTATTTACTCAGACCACCTGAAACACGTATACAACTGGGGATTTATTAGTCTCAACGTATAGACACACCTACAAAGCATTATCATTGGCTTGCGATCCGTTTTGATTGGCTGCTGCTGCTTTACTATGATTTTGGTGGAGCTCAATGTGCTGAGCTCTCTGCAGGCGCGTACTGGGGCACTTTTGGGGACATGGAAATTTTCTACAAAATATTTTTTCAAGTTTTTATTCAATATGCTGTGTATGTGGGAGTTTTCGTCAACAAAATTCAGGAATTCAAGATGACGACTTCGATATGGCTGACATGTGTTCTATCATTGATGGTACGTATCTATTCAAAATTGCCATCTAGAATTTTTTGTGGTCACAGATTCTGATTTAATAGTCAAAATTCAAGATGGAGGATCTAATATGGCGTACGAGATTTTTAGTTTATTATCTGATTTCAATGACAATTGGTATCTACAGGTTTTTGGGGTCGAAAATCATGATTGGTCAAAATTCGATAATTCTAGGAGACAGCTTCGAAATATTCGATTTCATATGAATAAAGTTTTCATTTCAAAGTGCGCTAGCGTGTGAGTCGTATTTTTTTCACCACACCAGTTTTTTCAATACCACACGCCACACTCATAAATAATATACCCTATGGGCTAAATCATTGCGTTTTACATAATTATTCTGTTTCTATTAGGCAATCCATCGACCAGTCAAAACGAAAGCAATATGGCGGCTGTTGGCACACATTGTAATTCGTCATAAGCGACCATAGTGGTAAAAGTGTTTATTTTGTGATTTTCTGTGCGAATTTGAGTAGCTTTCTCAATTTTGGATTATAATTCGTACTTCAACTGAAGAAAAATGCCACTTATTTGCATTGTAGTTAACTATGGGTCCCGTCACGACAGGGATAGAGTCGGGTTTCACTCGGTGTCTACAGTTTCAAATCATAAGTTTTTGACCAGTTAAAATGACTTATCGAGGAGTAGAAGAGCTCTATGGTTAGCTGCAATCAACCGAGAAGCTCTTACGGATTCGAAAATCAAGTATTAGAGAGGCTGCAGCAGACATACCCTGTGTGCACATTTGTGATATCCTTCATTCGGTCATGGATACCTATAACTTCAGACTTTTGTGATTTTATTTGTTCCTACGATTACTTGTATGATTTTGCCTACTTGAATATCTCTGAACTATTGTACATTAGGAGGTCCCATTTCAAATATATATATATATATATATATATATATATATATTAAAATTATATATTTTCCACTCAAAATAGAGAAAACTCCAAATGAATGTCATATATATGTACCTCCTCCTCAAAAAACATGTTTTTTTAAACTGAAACAAATTTTCATTAGGATCTGGTGACTCAATAAATAAAAATATTTAGGAATATGTCTTTCAATCTCAACCTTCCCTTTTTAGATATTTCAGGCAATTATCGAAAGCCTCGATCAAGTCTTGTGAAGGGTGTTGTATTTGATTACTCTCGTTTCGGACGTCCCTCGTCTTAATGAATTTGAAAAGGTTTTCACGATGTTTTGAATGTGAATACTGTATTCAGACGATTGCAGATACAAACATGCGAAACATCGTGAAAACCTTTTCAAGAACATTAAGACGATGGACGTCCGAAACGAGAGTAATCAAGTTACCACATCGTCTACAACCTTCAAGGGGTATTGTAATTTATTAACAGTAAAAATTGGGTATACCGTGATATTTATCGAAATTGAACTATATACAAATATCAATATTGTGTCATTTTTTTATAATTGGCATTAAATTAAGAGTAATCAACTGAATCAGTGAAACAACAAATAAACAAACATTTATTCATATATATTCATTTGAAACATTTTATTTTTTTAAACAACTGAGCAAGAGGCAAGTCGTCCTATACATTTTTTGACTGGAGGGCATTGGCCACACAGCTTCCAAATCTGTGCGTGACATTGCCTCTAATATAGCACCAATATGACCACCTACTCCACTGTTTCCGGCCATACAAGTACAGTGAGCAGTACAAATGCTTTCATCCTCTTTAATTAGGTACCAAACATCTGAAGGTTTTTAATTTGCCTTTTGTGGATACTTGACCTGAAAAAAAGTTATGTTGATTAGAAAGAACTATTATGAAAGTTGAGAAGTAATATTCTTAAATATCAAATCAATGTGGCAATAAACATAATAGATCAGAAGTTATAAATTGCTTCATATGTATTATTATTCCTAATTTATATTAATTCACTTCGATCACTCAAGATTTGCAACTGTACATGTACCCATTAGAAAAAACCTGCTGCCTAGGAAAAAACATACTAGACTAACTAAAATATATGAATGATTCTGAATTTTCGTTCTCATCTTCACAACGAAGCCAGATTCAAAGTATGTATGGATTCTAAACTTGTATAGGGCTTCATATGCATTTGGGAAAGCTGAGTAAAACGCAAATACGAAATAATATCCATATTCGTAACAGGAGGAGCACCAACAATTGAACAATTCCGTTCAGAAATATTCAGTGTAAAAAGGATCTACTGATCAATCCTCAACTTCATTTTATACCTGTAACAAATACATTGATAAAAATGTAAACAGAAGATGGGGATGTATTTCCAAGCATACCGTTCACCAAAGCCTCTGCTTTTCAACAATAGTGTCTTCAGGTAATCACTTTCCGTCTGAATATTATTAATTAACAACACAAAAGCTCCGAAAATAACCCAAAATACACTTTTACAAGCCAAAGGTACCCACTGACAATGATGTTCTTATGGCGATTATCAGTTTGTGTGCCAACAACCGCCATATTGGGTCACGTGGTATGGATTGCCTAATTGCTGTTCCGGATTCAATTCGACGTGATTAACCCAAAAATACAGAAACTTCTTATTTTATTTGGGCCGAATAGTTTATTACTGCAATTTCATATCAAAAAGTAACTTAAGTGCCTAACAGTCTGCTCCTTTTAAAAAGTGCTCAGTGCTCGCTAAGTCCAATTACTTTCTGAAAGTGCTTAGTGATCGCGAGCATTTCAGAATTGAAAGTGCTAAGTGCTCCAGACTCAGGAGCACTTTTTAAGAGTGCTTATTGCTTGGTGAAAAAAGGAAATTGTGGCATAATGGACAGATCATTGAATTAAAGAAAAAAGCATCCTCAAGTGGGAGTCGAACCCACGACCTTATGTTTTCTAGACATATACTCTAACCACTGAGCTATCGAGGACATAGGAATCGACACACCTCCATAATCTAATGTGCATGTTGGAATGAATCGAAAATCGAACGTACTTATCAATGGCCTTCGAGACCCGATACCTATTCACTCCAACATCATCGTCGAATTGACGATTTCAGTAGAAGATCTAGGAAGATGATCTCTAACCACTGATAAGATTTAGCCAAATATATAATGTGAAAGTGGGGAATTATTGTCCGAGAAAAATCATGAAGAAAGGAAATTGTGGCATAATGGACTGATCATTAAATTAAAGAAAATAAGTGGGAGTCGAACCCACGACCTTCTGTTTTCTAGACATATACTCTAACCACTGAGCTAAGTATTCGCGGGTGTGTGTCGATTCCTATGTCCTCGATTGCTCAGTGGTTAGAATATATGTCTAGAAAGCATAAGGTCGTGGGTTCCACTCCCACTTGAGGATTCTTTTTTTCTTCAATTTAATAATCTGTCCATTATGCCACAATTTCTTTCTTTCATGATTTCTCTCGGACAGTAATTTCCCACTTTCAAATTATTGCTTAGTGCTCGAAGCACTTTTCGTCAGTGCTCGGCACACCTCTGTACAATGGCTGCAAACTAAAAATATACGCATTCCTCAGCGCCCCTTCAAATGTGAACTGTTGCAGATTGTGCAGCAATTTAAGCCTCAAAAAATAGCATCTGAGATGAATTAATTTATAAAATGGGCCATTCTGTTCTACTACTACCACCATACCACTTCCAGTGTAATGTCATTGAACTAATGTGGGCACAATGCAAAACATTTTATAACAAGAATACAAGGACAAGGACAAAAGGGATACAGTGACGGGCATGTATTGAATAGATTTGTTCGTTTGAGTTATTTAGCCATAAAACAAAAGAAGAGATTGCTAGGCACTTTATTCAAAAACTTTCCGTTTCTGTCAGAAATATAATATTTAATAAATATTCAATACATAATAAAAACAGTAAAAAAACAAAATGAGTGACAGTGATAGTGACAATCCAGCTGAAATTTATGAAGCCGACAATGCAACGACTTTAAATTTAATAACAGAAAAGTCCGGGCAAAGTTATCTAAAACACTATGAGATTTTTATGGAATGGTGCAACATGCATAACAATGGAAATTTAAGATAGATAGATGAATAGATTTGTTTATTTCCTTTGAGACAAAAAATTACATTGTATAGGACTCGTCACAGTACATTACCTAAAAACTAAAATCGCTTATCTAAAAATGCACATACACGATAGAAACAGTTGTCAATTACAAACATTTTCAATTTTCTCTTGAAAGAGTGGAGGTATTCAGTGTTTTTGATATCTGCTGGTAGCTTATTGAAAATTTTTGGTCCAATATGATGATGATTTTGGTCCAATTTGCTCTTATTGAGTTTAAATGTATTATGATTTGCATAGATATATAGACATATTGAACAGGACAGGAATTGAACAGACTCCTTATTGTTGAGCCCAATATTATTTATTTCTAATCTCAAGTCAGAATATTTTTTTTGAGATTTGTGAAACCGCATAAAGTTAGTTTTTTGTACATTGAAATACAATTCATTTGTTGAGTACCATTCGCTGATATTGTTGACTATATTATTGGATTTCAACTCCACTTTTTTATTATGTTTCTCGGATACTATTTACGATTTATCATCCGCATACATCACAAATTTGGCTCCACTTGTGACTGTTTCTATATCATTTATGAATAGTATGGAAAGAACAGGTCCCAGGACTGATCCCTGTGGTACGCCCATGTCTATGGTTGCTGTCTTTGACCGAGTACTACTAATTCCCTTTTTTAATTATTTGTTATAGATACAAATACGTTCCGAATCTTTAGGAATGATTGAAGCCACTCCCAAGCAGCCCCTCTAATACATACATTAGCAATTTCCAAAGAAGTATGTCAATGTCGACACAGACGAATGCCCTGCTTAGGTCACAAAAGATCACAGCAGGACATTATCCTGTTTCAAAAAAGATATCACATGTTCATACCATGCAATAAGTGCAGATTGTGTGGACTTTCCTTTACGAAAACCGTGTTGATTGTCAGAAAAAACATTCTATTTATTTAAAAAATTCATAAACCTTTCTAAGACACTATATTCTAATATTTTTGAAAATGCTGATGGGATTGTGACTGGTCGATAGTTTTCCATACTCTGAGGGTCGCTTTTTTGTGTATTGGGATTACTTTAACCAGTTTAAGGGTTTGAGGAAATTTGCCCATTGCAAATGATAGGTTAACTAGATTTTCGGTTGTATTATGAATGGTAAGCATTTTTTATATAAAAAATGACGGAATTTCATCCGGACCAGAAGAAGTTTTATTTTTTAAAGGCCAAAGGTTCAAAATCATCAACTCGATGTTAAAATCTACAGTTGAGATCAAAAATAACTTCAATATCAGCAAGCTGCTGAATGATTTTAAAAAAAGCAAAATTTGGGTTACGAAGCGCAAAAGTCGTCAGTTTTTACAAGAAATGATGTAGGTAAATAAATTCTTAACTGAAGCTTCAGATGAGAACTATTATGTGGAATAAATCGAAATATTTTTAAAGATCATTCTTTTTATAACTATAATGTTGTATTTCTAGGTGTGTTTGAAAATTAGATTGACTGGTGCTTGCAGGCGAAGTTAACTGAGACAAATGTCTATTAATGATATTCAAGACAAAGGAAATGTGTTGGTAATCACAATTCCGAAGACAAAAACTAGTAAAAAACGAGTATTCACAATAACTGATGGAATAATTGAAAATATAAGTGCCCTACAACTCATTCGAAAATACTTAAATTCACAACCTTTCAATGTCTTTGACCGAGTACTACCAATTCCCTTTTTTAATTATTTGTTATAGGTACAAATAGGTTCCGAATCTTTAGGAATGATTGAAGCCACTTCCAAGCAGCCCCTCTAATACATACATTAGCAATTTCCAAAGAAGTATGTCAATGTCGACACAGACGAATGCCCTGCTTAGGTCACAAAAGATCACAGCAGGACATTATCCTGTTTCAAAAAAAGATATCACATGTTCATACCATGCAATAAGTGCAGATTGTGTGGACTTTCCTTCACGAAAACCGTGTTGATTGTCAGAAAAAACATGCTATTTATTTAAAAAATTCATAAACCTTTCTAAGACACTATATTCTAATATTTTTGAAAATGCTGATGGGTTCGTGACTGGTCGATAGTTTTATATACTCTGAGGGTCGCTTTTTTGTGTATTGGGATTACTTTAACCAGTTTAAGGGTTTGAGGAAATTTGCCCATTGCAAATGATAGGTTAACTAGATTTTCGGTTGTATTATGAATGGTAAGCATTTTTTATATCAAAAATGACGGAATTTCATCCGGACCAGAAGAAGTTTTATTTTTTAAAGGCCAAAGGTTCAAAATCATCAACTCGATGTTAAAATCTACAGTTGAGATCAAAAATAACTTCAATATCAGCAAGCTGCTGAATGATTTTAAAAAAAGCAAAATTTGGGTTACGAAGCGCAAAAGTCGTCAGTTTTTACAAGAAATGATGTAGGTAAATAAATTCTCAACTGAAGCTTCAGATGAGAACTATTTATGTGGAAGGTAATGAATCGAAATATTTTTAAAGATCATTCTCTTTATAACTATAATGTTGTATTTCTAGGTGTGTTTGAAAATTAGATTGACTGGTGCTTGTAGGCGAAGTTAACTGAGACAAATGTCTATTAATGATATTCAAGACAAAGGAAATGTGTTAGTAATCACAATTCCGAAGACAAAAACTAGTAAAAAACGAGTATTCACAATAACTGATGGAATAATTGAAAATATAAGTGCCCTACAACTCATTCGAAAATACTTAAATTCACAACCTTTCAATGTACGTCAACAAACGCTTTTATCAATCATCGTCATGGAAAATTGTTGGTGTTCCCACTTCAAAAATACCATCAATTATTGCACAGTATTTACAATTACCAAATGGTAATAGTTAAACAGGCCATTCTTTTAGAAGAAGTTCATTTTCTCTTTTGGTTGAAACAGGGACTGATATTTTAATGTTAAAAGCCACGGAGGTTGGAAGTCGAACTCTGTAGCGGAAGGCTACATTGAAGATTCAATTTTAAGAAAAAAGGGAATATCAAGAAGAATCATTGCTTTATTACTGAAAATCAGGTAAAATGAATGGCTATTAATAATTTCGTGTCTGAAAGTGGTATTACATTATTTGTAATAAATATATATTTAACATACCAATTAAAAACAATTAGAGCCTGAATTTGTTAACTTTATTTGATATCTGAAGAACATTCCCGATGAAAGATTGTACTTTGTTGAAAAACTCATAATGGGCGTTAAAAAAATAAGTAAGGTTTTCATAGTAATGTACAAAATACAGAAAATAATCAATGGGTATATTTCATTATCATCATCATATGAGTACTCATGAAATTAATTTTTTTTTGTTTATTTTTTCCTTTACATTCTACTGGCACGTCATCGTAATCGGGATATGGGTGTGATAATCTCTCAGAGATATTTTTTATTGTTGTCTTACGGTATGTAAATACTTCAACATGTTTATAAACTCGATTAGCTGTTGAATATTCAAATGGTATTCTATATGCCAATTACTTTTATGGAACTGTACAAAAAAATTATACCCGATACACTAACGCAATGATAAAGGACCAAACCATTCAGTTTTCAAATTTCATATTCATTCTCACTAACAGGTACTAACAGTTCTAGAATTGTAATATAAATGGAAACAAGTCTAGCCTCCAACATAATACGCGAATTATTGTTTTCCATATTTTGGATTTGCTCTCCCCCTGGAATAAAAAAATGTCTGTTATTCGTTCCAAGAATAGAAAATTACTGAATTTGACCCAATACTTAGCTGCATTCTGGATTCATTCTGGATTCATAAATAAACTAGGAAAATTCCAAATTTATCAGCAACGTACCGTTTGAAAATGATTTTCCCAAAATATTTCACAATAAAAATAATATTAGAAATTAATAAAACAAAATATACTTCGTTTGATGACATTTCAGAAAAGACCCTGTTCCGTTCCTCAAATTAATATTCTGTGTGCCTCCCCTCTCTCTTAATACACAATACTTTTCCTTCAGGAGGCTCCAGAGGCAAACATTTAAGGGCGTTCAATCTGGTGACATGGCAGGCCTATTATGTTCAGAATAACTCCCAGTTAACCCGCCATCAAATTTAAAGTCCAGCCATTGCATCATTTATATGGTACTGTGAACTAGAGTTCAATGTTAGTGTACCATATTGTTTCTCGTGCTCGATTAGTTCAATTTCAAAAAAAATCACATACTCCCAAACATTAAGATATCGTCTAGAGAAAAATGGCCCCACAACTCTGTTGTCCAAAATGTCGCGCCAAATATTGGAATATTAAAATTTGGCTTTGGATCAGACCGCCGACTGTTCTGTGATAGAACCACACCATTTATTTTCACTTTTCCTGGTAGCCAGAAAGAAACATCAAGTCCGTGTCAAAATCTCTTTCCAAAATCTCATTAACAAACTGTATGTCGTAATTTATATTTTTTAGAATTCGATGAGCTGTAGCCTTCGTGCGGTACTGAGAATGGAACGTATTTGGGTTTTGTACTTTGTACTTGCTGATTTGTAATTTGTACTTCCAAACAAATTAATTATTTTTGGATATTTTGTATTGGTGTGAATGGAACTATCTCTTTCCGAATGTATATATATACATATATATATATATTATATATATATATATATATATATATATATTATAATTTACTTCTATAAATTATAATAACAGTATCAGATGAAGCCGTGAGTACTCAGGCGAAACGTCATTAATATACAAAATGAAATTTCACTAGTGTTTTTTTTTCAATCCTACCAAGAACTAATGCCCAAGAAAAATTTCCAATAATATACAGAGAGATGGTTCAATATCCCAAGAAGAGAATATATATATATACAGTGCGTAGATATATTTGACACCCCGTAAGATACAATAACAAAATTTTGGTTGTCTATATAAGATGGACCAGCGATTTTAAATTCTATATTTTCGACGTTGCCAAATGTACAGTTTCAGAGATATACGAACAATATATTCATTTTTAAATGGGACAACCCGTATATTTTACAATTTTCCGTTACAGTTTTTATTGCCGATGCTGTTTACTGTTAATGGCCAATATTGACCAATAATTTTAAGAAATTAGGAAAAACATTATTATTGTATTGATAATTAAAGAAAAACATTAAAGGAGATGTTCGATATGACCATCCATTCTGAATGAAAATTCATCCAAGACTTTTCTAATCGTTTCCGGAGAAATTAGTGCTATTTCCTCTGTAATTCTGTCTTTCAGTCCTTGGATAGTGTGTGACCTATTCACATACACTTTGCTTCATAAATAACCCCAAAAAAATAATCTAGAGGTGTCAAATCCGGAGATCTTGCTGGCCATTCGATAGCTCCTCTTTTTCCAATCCAACGATTTAGAAATATAATGTCGAGAAACTCACGAACGCCTCGAAGATAATGAGGAGGCGCTCCATCTTGCTGAATCCAAATTGATCAATTCACGATATGAGGATTTATATCATAAGGAAAGAGTCTGGCTCATTCTCGAATTAACTCTAATTCCAAAAATGCCCAGTATTCTTCACCTGTCATGGTTCTATTCCAAAAATAAGGTCCAATAATGGTGTTATTGATAATTCCTGCCCACACATTGATCTTTTGTGGATACTGCGTATGTGCCTCCACCATCCAATGAGGATTTTCATCTGACCAGTATCTGCAGTTTTGTTTATTGACCGTGCCATTCAACTGGAAAGTAGCCTCATCAGAAAAAAAGATTTGATTAGAGAAATTAGGATTAGTGTCAAATCTAATTAACATTTCACAAAACTCCATTCTGCGATCTGGATCGTCTTCGTTCACTTCCTGTACCAATTGTACTTTCTAGAGAGGCCTTTTTTTTTATATATACGAACAGTTGTTTTGATGTGATTTTCGGTTGCAGCAACTCTTAGCCTTATGAGGGTCTTCAATCATCGACCAAAAAAAACAGTTTTCGTTTGCTCTGGAATAGCAGGGCGGCCACTTTTTGGGAGTTCTCGTACTTGTCCACTTTCCTCAAATTTATGAATAATTTTAGATACAGTACCACGTACTATAGGAGTTTTGTCTTCATACTTGTCATTGAATATTTCACATACCTCTTCGTGTGTTCGTGTCCTACACAATAATATCTGGTATGGTATGGTATTACCTATGCAGGCCAATGTATGGGACCACGTCTACTTATCCACCGGTTTGATCAAGAAATTGAACGATTCGTTGGAAATCCATCATATTGATAAAACATTCTTTGACGAATCAATAGAGGTACATCTTCAAGTAGCCCAGGTAAAACATGTTCAAGAAACACCCGGTAGTTCTGCCCATTCAAACGGGGAGGAAGAAGATATGGACCAACGATACGATTTTCGATCATTCCTACCCCAATAATCACTGAAAACTTCTGTTGGTAGCCTTTTCGAAACATTCCATGCGGATTTTGTTCATCCCATAAATGGGTATTCCTACTATTGAAATATCCATCTCTTGTGAAACATACCTCATCTGTGAATAGATCATATCTAGGAGAGTCGTTTGCTCCTTCATACATCCTCAAAAACCATTCACAAAAAAATCTACGAGGGCCATAATCACCAGCATCTAGGGCCATCACCTTCTGTAGGCGAAATGTTACTTACTGTTGATTGTGACACTTGTAACCTATTCGAAATAGCCCGAGTGCTGGTAGAAGAATCTGCTGCTAATCGTTCGAAAATTTATTCTTCCGTAACATTATCTCTTCCCGTTCTATTCGCACCACAATGGTGTTTACTGAATATAAAGGACCCCGTTTCCTTCAATCGTCGATGCACAGCTATAAAAGTAGTGAAATGTGGATGATATCTGTTGATATGTTGATATAATTCAGCAGCGACTCTGGCATTTCCCCCTGTTTCAAATTCATATCAAATCTCTCGCAGTGTTAATACCTACCGGCAAGTACGAGAATGTGAAAAGCATCAAAGTATAGATAGTGATAATTATAATCTGTGCGGCGAAGCTTAGAGTTAATATCGTGGAATTTTAATGGCACGAAATTTCGTGCATATTAATAGGTCACCGACAGATGACAGATGCCAGCATAGGCCAACACACGACACCAATAGTCGTACTCCTAGTGCGTTCAGAGTAACGCAATACAAATAACTAGATAAAGAGAAATTTGCTACGAATCCAAGAGCGTACACCATCCGCCAACAGCTGTTTCATGGTTTCCCAATCATCAGAACGGCTTGTGGTCCCTTTCAAATTCGTATCAAACCTCTCGCAGTGATAATACCTACCGTCAAGTAAGAAAATGTGAAAAGCATCAAATTATAGATAGTGACACCTATAATCTGTGCAGCGAAGCTTAGACCTAATATCGTGGAATTCTGATGGCACGATTCGTGCACATTAATAGGTCACCGACAGATGCCAGCATACACAACCCACAACACCAATAGTCGTAGAGTTCGTCCAGTATTGAAACGACCTCTTTGGCCTTCCCCCACCTAACAACCAATTTTTCTCGAAGATACCCGAGCCATTGTCTAACTGTGGCTATTAATAGAAATTCCATAGGGGTACCAAATTATTTGGTATAGGCGATTCACGAGACGTAGAGAACTTACACTCCTATAACTTTCCTAACACTCCTATTTATTTTTCCGCTACTGAATAGTACTTACCCCTGGGCATTTTGGCAAGGTAACGAATAAACTATTGCAAAGTTGAATAAATAACTGCACAACCTATTTATTAATTAAACAAACCTAACCTTCCAAACGCTGCATGCCAAGACACTGGTGAAGATTCGCCATAGCACAGCAAATCGTGTCCACTCGTGTTTTCCCCCTCTCTACCAACCAACAGGTCGTTTCAATACTGGATGAGCTCTACTCCTAGTGCGTTCAGAGTAATGCAATACAAATAACTAGATAAAGAGAAATTTGTTACGAATCCAAGAGAGTCCACTATCCGCCAACAGCTGTTTCATGGTTTCCCAATCATCAGGACGGCTTGTGGTCTCTTTCAAATTCGTATCAAATCTCTCGCAGTGTTAATACCTACCGGCAAGTACGAAAATGTGAAAAGCATCAAATTATAGATTGTGACACCTTTAATCTGTGCGGCGAAGCTTAGACCTAATATCGTGGAATTTTAATGGCACGAAATTTCGTTCACATTAATAGGTCACCGACAGGTGCCAGCATAGGCCAACGCACTACGAACGTCAATTTTTATGACAAACTCAATGGTGAAAACCGCATATCGATATCTATCATCGTTTCTGAGTGACAGCATATTTTTCGAAACTGTAAATTTCCGAAAAGTTGCTGTAATAACTTTTTTCCTGTCAAAAATTCTTCGTTTGTATGAAAACATTACCAAAGCACTTTTTTACGTAGAATTCAATGGTTTTAGTAATCTATTTCTTCAAAGCATATATCAATAATTATTAATGGAAAAATCATTTTTTTAAATGAGACAACCTGCATATTCCCATATTCCATTAGAACTTGAAATTACCATTCCAAAAATGTAGCATACTTGATGTTTTGCTAGAGTCACCTTTGACATGCAGAGCTTTTATATTTTTTCATGAAGTCTTTGAAACGCACACTTTGAACAAGTAGGCTTTGGACGACGCGGCGATAAAACATAATGCAAATGTTTACTGGTAGCTGTCAAATTCTTATTTAAGCAGTAAAGACGGTCCTCAATTCGTGGTTTTTGTTAATTTTACAAACACATTTGCAAGTATGAGAATTATGAAAAATGGGTTATGATAGTCTGTTTTACACAAACCGGGGAAAATGCAGAGGCACCAAGCAATTTGCACCACGAGAGGTATCCAGAGAGAAGACGACAACCTTTTAGAGACATTTTCGCAAAATTGCGACACAACCTAATTGATGGTGGTCAATTTGAAAAGAAAAGGCCAAAATTATATGCATCAAATAGGGATAGGAAGTTAGAAGAAATAGTCATTTTAGGAGCTGTTGCAAATAATCTCAAAACGTCAACGCGAAATTGAAAACTATCAACAAGCCTACCAAGAACTAAAGTTAGGCGGATTTTGAAAAAGCACAAATTCAAGCTATACAGGACCAGAAGAGTTCATAAACTCAGACCAGGAGATTTTGAACGCCGCATGGATTTTTGCCAGTGGTTCAGGAAAAGTGCTTGATTTTTCGTTAAATTGTATTTGGACAGACTAATCTTATGTAAGCAGTGCCGGCATTTTCGACCGCTATAATACTTATACTTGGGCACAACAAAATCCTCATTCTATTGTGGAGCAGAGAAATCAAGGAAGATTTTTATTTAAGTGTAGAATTATCGGCCCGTTCATTTATAATGGCAGTCTCACATATCAGAGGTATTTAGAAATTTCAAGGCAACAAATTGAACTCCTTGTTGATGAATTGCCGCTAATGGAGCTCAGGAAAATATTATTTTCAGCAAGACGGGGCTTTGCCTCACAACATTGCAATTGTCAACAATTTTTGGGTTGCAAATTTTGGCAATAAATAGATAGCCAACCAAGGACCCAGGTCACCGGACCAAACGCCTACGGACTTTTACCTCTGGGAAAGGTTAAAAGATCTTATTTTCAAATTTCCGACCAACTCTAGACACGAATTGGAAGCGGCAGTGATGCAAAGTTTTGGTTCTCACACTCCCATTGAACTAATTAATTAGGCAAGAAATGTTCAGAAAAGGTGCCGCCTTTGTGTAAGAGAAGCTGGTAGATATTTCGAACACGAACACGTCGAAATATGTTGTTCTTGTTTGTTCTTTATTATTATTATTATTATTGGAGGAGTTTCATCTATTAGTAGTAAATATAGTATACATTGTTATCAGTTTTATTGAAACTATGAGTTTCTTAACATTCGATAGCTACTAGTGAACACTTGCTTTCTGTTTTATCACCGGGTCGTCCAAAGCCTACTTGTTCAAAGTGTGCGTTTCAAAGTCTACATGAAAAAACCTAAAAGCTCTGTATTTCAAAGGTGACTTTCAAAACATCAAGTATGCTGCATTTTTGGAATGGTAATTTCAAGCTCTATTGAAATATGCAAGAATATACAGGTTGTCTCATTAAAAAAAATAATTTTTTCATCAATAACTATTGATATATGATTTGAAAATATAAATTAATTACACCATTGAATTCTACGTAAAAAATTGGTACAAAAATGTTTTCATAGAAACAAAGAATTTTTGACAGGAAAAAAGTTACAGCAACTTTTCGGAAATGCACATTTTCGAAAAACATACTGTAACTCAGAAACGATGATAGATATCGATATGCGGTTTTCAACATTGAGTTTGTCATCAGACACAGCCATCAGTTCTCCTCTATCCAGTTTGAAAACAGGACTTTCCCTTTAAAAGTGTCCAATTCAGCCCACTCGGTACAAACAGTAGCCTACCCACTAAACCTGCCCCTTTTTTGCCACGATTAGCATCCTGGAACTATCGTTAAGACTTAACGCCAGGATACCAGGCTTTCTTGCTATTTTTCCCTCTGTAGATTCATATTATCAAAACAGTTGTTGTGCTTGCCGTAACTGCCATTCTTCCTGGTCCTTTTTCTTCATCACTGAGTTAATGAAATCATGTGCTTTACCCATTTTATTTCACTCTTTATCATTTCATTTATTATGTTGTCTACAGCCATTTCGCCTCCAAAGTTTAAACTGAACTGATGCCGGTCTCTAACCCATCTGTTACATACAATAATTGTATGCTCTGGGCTGTCAACTTCCCGACAATAGAGGCACATCTCGTCTGCCGGAAGCAGCCATGTCCTGTCAAAAATTGCATGAGGTGGTACTTTCATGTTTGCAGTCGTACCATTTCCTGATATTGGGTACTAGTGTCTTTGTCCATTTTGACACGTTTCTGGTCTCATCCCATCTTTGTTGCCATTCTTTTATTGATTCCTCCCTTGAGGCGATCGATATTCCCACTGAAAGTGTTTCTTCTCTCTTCAACTATTAGGTCAATTGGCACCACGCCACTTATGACTTGAAGGGCTTATGTTGAGGCAGTTCTGTAAGACCATGCTACTCTTGATAGGGACTTCCTTTGTGCAGATTCCGGCAGGGCCCTGTATTTTTGAATCCGCGTGACATCTTCCCATATCGGGGCCCCGTACAGAATTATGGACTGAGTGATTTCATCAGAGGAGGAAGACGCTTCTCCGCTTTTTTGACAGTCTTTCTGATGTGCTCTTTGAAACTAAGTTTTTCATCTAACCAGATGCCCAAGTATTTAACGGAACTCTCTGGGATCACCTCGGTATTGTTAATGACAAATCTCACACCTTCTCTTTTTCTAGGACCACCAATGATGACCGCCTCCGTTTCATGAGCTGCTAGTTCCAGATGATTCTCTTGCATCCACCTTTCTATTAACATCAGTGAGAAATCAGCGGCAAGCCATAGGTTTTCCTTGTGATCTGCTTCTACTAATAATGAAAGGTCGTCTGCGTAGGCAATCGTCCTGCAATTTTTCGTGAGCCTGATTCTAAGTATGGTGTCATACAGGATATTCCACCGAGGTTGCGAGCCCCCGCCGATATTATCCTGCTGTGTTAACTATTTCAATTATTCCCCCGCAGAAGTAGTTTTCTATGATATTTATAAGATATGAGGTGATGCCTATATCTTCCATTTTATTTTATTTTATTATCAAGCTCCATCTGGCGCTTTTGAAGGAATTTTTGACATCCAGCGTGATGAGGGCTTTCCATTCCTTGTTGGATCTTCTAATCGCGTCTTGTCACCCAGAGGACCGCGTGATTAGACTCCATGAATCCGCGTTCATCAAGTTCGATCAGTAACCTTTCTCTTATCAGCAGTTCATCATATTTTACCTATGGTGTCCAGTAGACAGATTGGCCTTTATTATGATGCACTTTCCGGATCATTAACTTTTGCGTTCGTGATCAATACAACTCTGGCGCGTTTCCATTCTGGTGGCAATCGTTGAGTCTGCATTAGATTGTTCATCAAGTCAAGCATTATGGTCGGGGCATATTGATGGTTTCTGGGAGGATCTCATCTATGCCTGCTGCTTTTTCCGCTTTGAGGCTTCCAGCTGCCAAGAGCAGTGATTCGATTGTGAAGGGTTTTACTTCTTCTATTGTACCGCTCCTAACCCAAGATTCTGTAACATTTGGAAAGAGTTCGGAGAAGGTTTTTTTTCAGGGCTTATATTGTACGGTGTCGGTTGGATTTATAATTGTCCCCTGACTATCTTGTATCCCTCTCCCCAGATATCTTGCTCCAGAAGAAGACAAAGCATAGGTCTTGTTGTTAAGTATATATTGTTCGCTTAATTTCCTTCCTAATGTACTCCTCGTCAGTCTTCTCTTGACACTGTTGCCTTCGTTCCTTTTTGTCTCGATATCCGCATTCCACCAGTACGGCATTTTCCTGAGGTTGTTCTCAGGACTCGATTTGCTGGCTTCCTGTGCGTATTTAAAAAGTTCCTAATAATCTTCGCGTTATGTCTTTCGGATTCTTCTAACACTCGCAGATATACTTCCAACCTACGCTGACTTTACTTCGTTGCATTTTTCTTGTCTTGGAAATTTCAACATAAAAAAATAGGTGCAGGCTCAACGATTCTTCCACTGTAACATACAGTTCTTGAAGTATCCAGAAATATTGGCAGTTGCCATGGTTATGTTAATTCAGGATTCGCTATTTCCCCTAACGAAAGTCGGAATGTTCCCTGTATTGGTGATTACTGAGTTCAGTGTTGCAGCCCATTCAGAGAGATATGAGCCCCGCGCGTCCTCGTTGGAAGAGCCCTATAGAGAAGACTTTGCGTTAAGATCCCCTAGTATAATAGTCTTCCGTTTACGAGACCTAGTATTCGGCATGATATTATCGGTATCTCTCTTAAAACTGTCTAGTGTGATATTTGGGGAAAGGTAGCAACAATGTATTTCGAAATCTCCTAGCGTTAGACGTACAGCTCCATCCAATTCAGCGTATCACTCAATACCTATATTTTTATTACGATAGAAGATTCCTACCTATTTCCTGTTGTCCTCAATCCGTTCTGATTTGCTAGCAATCTTCTTATTAGGTTTGCTAACGAGAATAATATCAATGTCCTCTTCATCTGCTACCGCAAATGCAAGTTCTGAGCTATATAGCTCTTCAAAGAGGAAACCATCTAAAGATTAACTTGTCTGCCATCTTGGAGCTGCCATCTTCAATTTATGAATTCTGACAAATAATCAATAATCTTTGACTAAGTTCATAAACCCTCACATACCAATTGTGAATCGAATCAGACCATAATTACAAAACTCGTTCGCCATCTTGGAGCCGCCATTTCGAATTTGTGAATTTTGAAAAAAAAACCTAATCTATGTCCCCGAAAACCCCCACATACCAATTTTGAATGGAATTGGATCATAAATACAGAGATCGTCGGCCATCTTGGAGCCGCCATTTTCATTTCATGAATTTTAACAAAAAATTCATAATCTTCGTCCCCGAAAACCCTCACTTACCAATTTTGAGTAAGCATCTAGCACCCTGCCCCCCAGAGGCCAACGCCTGCTGATGAGGCATCGCAAGCGATGGGGCTCCCTCTTCCTCTGGGTACCCATGTCAAAAAGAGAATTCCAATTTAGGCAAGATTTCTCTTGCGTCAACCAGAAAACTCATGTTACGTTTGATGGGTTTCCGCCGCATCAGGCTTTCACTTTCTACTACTCTTCTCTCTGCTTGTGATAAAAGAATCTCTTTCGTGACATTCAGTATTCCATAAAAAAATTATCAAAATTTTAAACCGCCATTAAGGGAAGTTGAGTTTAGAAAAAAGCATTATTATAATTTAATTTTTGAGAGTTGCACTTTGTAAAAATCCAACCTTATTTTCCGAGAATTCTTAGCAGAAACACAATCATATTGCATTTTTGTTGGAGCATATGTCTTTCACAGCACAAAAACTAATTATTATTCAGATAGTATGAATAGATGCAATGATGCATATAACTCATACAAAAATCATTTATTTGACGAACTCGGAATACTTTCTCTGTAATGTCTACAGATCCTGCAACTTTTTAAATATTTTTACGAACATAAAAAATGTTATGTTAGAAGGTTCCTTTTCCGACAAATCTAGAAAATATAATAACCCACTGAAGGAATATTGTATCCAACTTATATTCGTGGCCTATACACTGTGACGTGTTCAGTCTAATTGGCTCCTCCACATGAAACATGAACACCGTGAACGTGTTTATACCATTTGTTTGTAAAAACACTGTTTACTTTAATGAAGGTCGGTGTACCTATTCGACTCGAACCGAAATAAAGCCAGTCTATGAATCATCACTTGTATCATTTTGCCCATATGAAACATACACTACTAGCGCCTCACTCATTCCATTTGTTTCTTATCGTGATAATTTAGCTTAAACTTTGTTTAAAGAGTCAGTCCTGTTAAATATTTTTCCATACATATAAAAAAGGAAGGAACCTAAATTTTTTCAAGCATATTAGGCAAATTCAGCCTTCAGCTTCAAGCTAAAATAATGGCAGACGGTTCTGAAAGATCGAAGGCGGCTTGGCCGAGTTTCCATTCTTCGTTGAGGTACCAACTTAGATCATAAATGCTACGGGGTGGAGTCAGCGTACCAAGATATCCGCCTGGAAGCTACGTCAGTGAGTACCCCAGAGACCCCATCTCAGAGTTATCCCTCTAATATCAAACAATACGTGCGTTCAGTGAATACGTCACGACCGCATTTTTTGTTGTGTTTGTTAGTCTTTGGATGCAAACAAACCGTAACTCGTATTTTGTTAACTCAGCTCTTCATCCAAACATTGTATTTAAAGAATTCTCGAGATATTTAAGCACTTATAGCAATATACTTATACAATATTATGGGATTTTAATACGCTTTGTTGACATCCAAAGACTGATTTACACCAATAAAAGTTGGTCGCGTGACGTCACACTAAACGCGCGTATCGCTACCCAATGCCCTAACTAGCGCAGCATATATGATCTAAGGGCAAAGAGAGTAAACGTTATCTGAGTAGGAGGTACTGATAAGCTCCAACCAATCAGAATCTTGTAGGAATAACTCGTCGTAGTGACGTACATGGACATGAGTACAGGTGGCTCACGTAACATACAGAGTAGTCCAATATACATTCAAGAGCAGACATGTCAACGTGAATATGTTATACCCATAGAATTGTAATTATAATATACTGACTAGAACGCGCTTAGTCTACTGCGCACCCGAATTTCGTGGCACACTTATGCGATAGCCAAGGAGGACACCAAACAATGAAGAAAAGTATGACTTCATAAGCATATTACATGCGTGCGACGAAGATAATCAACTGAACGTATGACGGTAGTATTTATATCATCTATTTGTAAACATAACGGCGTTGTCGGTTGGCATTTATAAGCGTTGCCAAATCATTCCAATTTTCTTTAATTTCTTTGTGTTCGGTTCGGATGTGTCTTTGTACTTTTGACTTTTTTGTTATAGTGATCATAGTGGATGAATTAAAAACTGTTATATATAAAGAAAAGCGTTATATTAGTAGGTAATGATATGTGGCCATGCTTATTTATACATATCGCCTTTTCAGTGTGTCCATAAAGTAACGCATACATTCATTATTAGCTAAATAAACAATATCATTAAAAATTTCCGAAACAGGTCGATTTTTCATTTTAATTTACTCTTTTTTTTAAATAATAATCCAATATACAGGGTGATCTACCTTCGAGTGATGACGTCATCATTAAATGAACACCCTCATTTTTTTATTTATGAGTTAACTTGCTGAGCTGATTCCAAAAATATATCACAAGCTGCGTCAAATTGGTAGAGGATGGGCAACAATACAAAAGGTGTTTTCAAAATTTTATTAGATAGTTATACGGTACTGTATTTTTACAAAAAACGAAATGAAGAATAAACGTATTGAGGATTATTATATGAAATTACGTAGTTATGCAGCTACTGGATACACTACCAAAGTTGCATCAAAATGTTGCGGTGCGCCTTCTGCGGTCTAAATTATTGGCTATTTGAATATCAGGAAAAAGCTGGGTCAAATCAGGAATGAATATATTTCGTAAGAAATCCAGATGCCGACAAAATTACGTCTCGTCTTGTTGATTATTTTTATTAACTGTAGGTCTACCTTGGTTTGGTGCATCCCTCACGTGTCCTAATTATCTGTATTTTCGCTCTATTCTGCTTACAGTAGGTTGTGAAATAGGTTCACTATCTGGGTGCATTTCATGGAATAATCTGCATACCTCTGGTTGAGTCCGCATCATATCGCCAACACCAATCATTATTAAAATTTCAATCCATTCCCTTTCAGATAAAGGCATTTTCAAAAAACAGTTTTAATATGATACATTTTTGAAGCGTCAACAATACAGAATTAAAAAAATGGCAAAAAATATTCTCAAACAATGAAAATATACGGTATAGTCGAGAGGCAAAGATCACTAATATAAAAACTTTTTAACAAAAAATTAAACCGACGAAAAACGGAACTGAAGAGCAAAAAATAAAATAAACCTCCTTAGTCCTAATAACTAAGCTCCTAAACTAATTCAAGTAACTAATTTTGAGTCGGCGCCAAACGAACAATCTAGGTAAAGCGTAAAATGATGGCATCGAGATGTTTAATTTTTTGTTAAAAAATTTTTATTTTTCAATTTTTTGTGGCGAAATATACTAATTACTACCTACTTAACTTTTGATTTATTCCAAAATACTTACTTATCCACTTACTTCAACTAATAACAGTTGAATAATACGATTATCTTCTTCAACTATTTACTGTTATATAATATACATTATTTTTGATAGTTCTGGTAAGTTCATTTCATCACTTTGTATATAATTCCATCCTTCCATAGAATGTTATCATTGTGACGGATGTAGGAGAACAAAAATAATGACAATAGCGATCTGTCAATGTCAACTACATATGTGTGCCAATGTTCACAAGTGAAAAATCAATCATCCCCTATTTTTCTACCCATAGGGATGGATTAATTCATTACGAACCCAAATATGATCAACTATGAGGTATACCCTAGGTAATTGAAAAAATGATCCAAATCGCAAAACCCAGTACAAATGTATGCCCGAAAGAATCGGTTAACGGATCAAAATTCAGAGGGTGAACGATAAATATTTTCCATTTTGCTACCCTTAGGAGTGGACTTTTTTTCAAATTCTAATAGGACCAACTTAGGAGTATGCCCTATACAATGAAAAAAAAGAAATCGGAATCGGACTCCTCTGTAAAAAGTTATGCGTGGTCATACATAAAAAAAATATAGGCGTCGACTAGAGAACCTCCTCCTTTTTGGTTTCGTCGGTTGAAAAATGGATAAATACAATGTTAAAAATATACCTCAGAGGGCAATGTCTAGTGTCCAGTGAGAGTCCCGTTACCAATTTCAAGTATTTCTTGTCCAACTCGAGAAGCTGTTCAACTTTCTTTGGCGATAGGCTCACTAGCCTTTTCGCTTATTGATTTTATCCTGGCACTTTATTCCACTGAGATTTCATTTCATATTTCCCAGCCTCGAAACTCTTCTTTCTTGTGGACTTAAGAGATTCCACAGAAGGTTTCTGAGTCTGGAAATTGTGTGTTTGTTATTTTTTGGCGAGGCAATCTGTTTCTTTATCTCTGAACCCCCTATGATCTGGCACCCACATCAAATGTGACCTTATAACATACTCATTTTTCAAATATTGATGTAATACTGCAATTAAAAATGTTGATAGAAATACCTATTCAATTATAAGGATATGTAAAACATGTCTCATATATCTTCATATAATAGATGGGTGGAAGAGTAAAGATTTTTTACAAAGGTATATAACATTTATATTCACAATTCTCTGTACCTTTGATGCATCATTTATTGAAAAAAAAACGTTTTATTATGATATACCCTATTTCCATTACAATCAATGCCACTGGAATTGTTCCGCTACTGCGAGGAGGACATAAACAACAATGGCGGCCACCATGCATGGGACATTTCGCGCAGCTTGAAACGCATTCTAGTCACTATATTATAATTACAATTCTATGGTTATACCTAATCGAATTGAAAAATATGACTTGAAATAAAGTATGAAATCAAAATATAGCCTAAACTCAAACCAACGAACTGTAAGACGTAACTCTCAGATACCAGTGCGCCACTGTCCAGAGAAAATGGAGGCCATGACATGTTCATACACGTCACCATGACTCACAAATGATTTTTCATCTCTTTCTATTAGTGTCACCATTGTCTTATAGGGAATAGGAGGGTACCTACCAAACGATGCGCTATAAATGACAAGATGTCCTCCCGAGCAGTAAACAACAAATTTCAGTCACAGAACACAGCATCTGTCATATGTCAAATGTGCTTCAATCTAGCTTATTCAGAAGCACATTAAAAAATACTTAATAATCGAAACGACTCATATAAGTATCATTAGTTGAAATCCTTACCTCAGTATCAATTAAGTTATCTGTGTATAGAAGTTTGATTCAAGGATTATTATATTATTATTAAGGTTGAGATTCCATTTAATGGTACACCATGCGTCTATATTATTGGATATTCCCCAATGTCCAACCCACTCTCGAAAGACCTGAATCTGTGAAATCTTCATACTTGTGCATTTTAGACTTATCTGGATTTACTGCAATGATTTTTCGAGATATTAGTGATGTCCACCTATGATTTATAGTACATGCAACGCGAACAACAGTCATGTTATATACTCATATTACGTGATTGATTTACATTGAATTTGCATACTGCTGCATGATATGTGAATTTATAGCTCTTTTTTGTACAGAAAACAGAATCTTTCCACTGTAGTATACCATAGAACGAGTGATAGTGCACATTCTCAATTTGATCGTACCACCCTTATTAATTTTTTCAAAATCGTCAATAATTAGATATTAAATCTAGCACCCCTAGCTATACTCTCCTCTTCGGCTGAATTGCGCATGCGTAAAAAATCAACACAATGTAACCTAACCTGGTTAATATTGCTATCCAAGTTGAACGCAATCCAATCTTTTATAAAAAGTAAGATTCTGTTTTCCTAACGAAGAAAGACAATTCGTTCATTTAAATTGCCGCTTTTTACGTGTGAAATCATAAATAATGGATGAATAAGAGTTTTGTCAATATTGAACAGGAAACATATTTGACATTCTGTTTATTTATTGATCATGCGTATTTCAGATTATTAGCCCAGGAGCAAAGTACTATGGTGACGCTGCATATTAATATTACGAGATTGACATATCATGTCTCCCGTTTGTTTTCAAGACCGCATACGATTTCATCCAAATGACACACAGGTTTAGATTTCGCGCAATGTTGTATGAAAAAAAGCGTTAGTTCTGCGACTATAACCTATAATTTATCACTCCATTATACGACAATCAAGGTCTAACCAACATTTTCACCGAAAATATCAAGTACTTTGACTTTGACTTACAAAAAAGTAATTATCGCCCTCGGTTGAGTCGAAAGTAGGAAATTCTAGGTTGTCTCTAAAAAAAAATATAATTCTATGCATAATGAGTTAAGAAGATTCAATTCCATATCTCATTTTCAGAAAACGTGGAGTATATCAATGGCGTTCTATTACTCAAACTTTCCCGTATAGAATCATGTTTCCTTTTAATTTTGTTTTTATGTTCGAATATACATATTTTCTATAAAAATTAAATAATACCTATTTGTAGAAAATGTTCATATATTTTTTCTACGTTCATGCAAAAAACAAAATTTTATTGAACTATATTTAGTGAAAAAACTGGTTCTTCATTACACTACTGGAGCGCGTTCCAATACCACAACTCGGTTGGAGGATGAGTGAACAATTTGGCATATTGTGACAATTGTCATTTTGATTCTTTTGGAACGAAACGAAACAAATTAGTTATTTGTCAGTTGTCATTGTCCAAAATAATTCAAAATTACATTGAAATTTAAGATATGGTTTGAGGATTTAAATGGAAGGAATTGAAGGGAAGATTCTTGCCATTACTGAAGTACTGAAACAATTTGTAGATACTATTTTATCTGAAAGTGAGTCACTACTATTCTCGAACCATACGTGGGAATTTTCATACGAATAGAAAAGGATGTTCCGATGAAGAATATGTAAGTGGAAGACACAAAGCAATTCATATTCGTCTACGAAGATGAGTCGAGATTAGCACCCCAGATTCGGATTCTGACGAAGAGCTTTTGGATACGGATTAAGTTTGAAGAAAATAATATATAACCTATGACTTAATCTTCAATCACTTCCAACTATAATGTGCAATGCGCATGCGGTTAAAATATTTCAATTTTTTCATGGACTCTCGAATTTGTAAAAAAGTTGTTCATCCGATTCAATCAACAGGAGTATAGGAACGACTTTTACGAGTTAATAAGTGAAAATTCTCCGATTTTATGAACGGCTAGGATGAAAAGTTGGAGTATTGGAACGCGCCCCTGCCATAAAATGTTTATTGAATTCATCTGGCACTCTACGGGCCGGTATTATAAATATGTTTTGAAGTTAACTTTAATTTTATCAAAGTTAACTTGAACTTCAAAATGTCAGTTTTATAAAGGTACCATTTTTCAAATAAAAAGAAGAAGAAGAAGGCAACAAGGTAACCTACAATTTTTCACTTGGCAAAACGATCCCATTGAACTGGAATATGTTTTCATCATTTTCCATGAGAAAATTAACGTAACGTTCTGGTGCAGACCAATCTAGGATTGAGCGAGTTTTTACTCGTTTTTAGACAGACGATGGGCTCTTGAAGAGAAATCCAGTCCCTTCCCAAAATCCTCCTGTATCGTCTGTGGGCAAGATAAAAGTGAAAAAGAGAACCTTCAAAGAGAGTTGTGAGGAAAGAAAATAGAGTTAAGAAGGGAAAACAGAGAGATTATTCAACATACCGAAAATTATTCATACAGTATGGAAAAAGGGTGGCTATAAATGTATATCTAGGTGATGACACATTGTTTACTTTTCGAAACATTAATGTTTATATGATTTTAGCCATTGTACACTTAAAATTTGTCGAATCTCTTGTGATTGTTGACATTCAATGAAATTCTGGTTTACCTGGTGAATATTCTGTTGACTATTGTGTGTGTGGCCAAGAAAAAAAGTGAAAAAGAGAACCTTCGAAGAAAGTTGAGAAGAAAAAAAAATATACTTAAGAGAAAAAAGAGATATTATTCGACATACCGAAGATTATTCATACAGTATGGAAAAAGACTATATGTTTATCTAGGTGATGAGGACACATTTTCACACCAATACATCTTGTTTGTTTGAATTGAAATAAAAAAACTGTTTTTGTTAGTTTTATTTTTAATTCGAACATTCGACGATAACAATGCAATTTCCCCTGTGACCTTTCTAATAACAATGCTAGCAGTTGACTTGTGAATACCCCCAAAATCTCCAGCAACTACCAAGAATGAACCAGTTGCATAAAATTGAGTGTAATCAACACTTGTGTTTCTGGCGATAGAGGATGATTTCTAAAAATAAAAATATTTATAATTCTACAATAATTAAAATAGGTACTAGAAATGCTAATTGTAAATTTACAATTAGTTGGTCTTTGTAAATTTGCTTCAATGTGCCCCATTGATGGTCGAAATCGGTTTTTAAATTCTGTATCGTTCCACAAGGTGAAATGGTCTAACCGCTTCCTAAATATCCTTTGTCGCCGAGGGGTTTCAACAATATTCACAGCATCTTCTTCATCATCGGTTAAAAGTTCCTCAAAAATAACGTGGATATCGTTTGCCAACATTTTGCGAAAACGAAAAATCAAAACAATAAAATTGAGGTTATATGACTCATATGCAATATTGACAGGAGCAGGAGAATTGTCGACGATCGAAAACCACCATTTTCTACAAAGTTAACTTTAACCGACACCCGTTCCACCCGATAAAGTTAACTGCTACATTTTGAAGTTAACTATAACATGTGACGTCATCCACAAGTTAACTTCTAGTTATCTGTCGAAATAGTTTTATAATACCCACCCTTAATCTGTCATTTGTGATCATGACAAACATAAACGTCAAATCGACCCCATGTTTAGTCTCTTTTCTGTGATATATTGCATTACATTTTGAACAATTGCATATTTCATATTATTTTCAATCATATTTATTGCATATTGGATTACGGAATGGGCGAAAACACGAAATTTTCAAAATATGTTTAATGGATTCTACAGCTTGTGAAAAGTCTGTTGGTAATTTTCTTTATTTTAATTTTTTTTTATTTTTGCAAAATGATGTGACGTAATAACCGATCAACCAATCCCATATTTGACAGTTTCAATCAATTTTGCAACGTTGCCATATCAACAAATCTTAGGCCGCGCCTCCATAAGAAGAATAAATGATTGACTTTCTCTTCATCAGAAATCGTTTTGATGGACCACAATGATTCATAATATCAAAAATAAGAAGGTGTATGTGGACTGTTTTATGGCAGATCGAATGTTTTTACACCCTTCAAATCCGCCATCGTCGCTTCACATTGCGAATAGTGTTCCATTTATAGTTTAAGAAACTTGGAAACATTGCCTTTCAACGTCACAATCAACCCGATCACGCCTATTGGCTGCTCGGTCGTTTACGTCACTAAGAGCGCCAATATTAGTAGCCTGAAAATTTGCCGATTTACAAAAACGAATGGGCACTGCTGTAATTGAAGTTTGACTCAAAAAATGTTTTCTGGTACATTTATCTATGCGTTATGTATTTTAAAGCATATTTAAAGAGATAATAATTTATCGTGTCCTCGCCTATTGCTAGAAAATGCAATTTATCAAAAATAAAGTTCGAGTTAAATTGTTCCTAACTAGATATTAGTTCCTAACTTACTCAATGCAAATCGATAGTGCTAATTAGTTATTTAATATTTTGCTATTAAATTACGCTTTTTATTTCCCCACACTTAGTGCCGCCTAAATGGAACATTTTCTGATTTTTATATGAACGTAGAGAAAATATTGTACGGAACTCGTGCAAAAAGTGTGTATTGCACTCGATGTGTTGTCCAACTCGGCCTGATGGTCTCGTCGGACAACTTCACGTCGAGTGCAATAAACAATTTCTTTTTGCACTCGTTGCATAAATAACTATTAGGAGTTATTCGAATGATCGCAAAAAACAACCGGAAATGACGTATTTTCTAGGCATATCAGCAGGCCAGCAGATGGACTCTGATCAATAGAATTTTCGTATTAGAATCGCTTGATTTCGTTTCTATAGAATGGTGTTAGAAATCTGTTTCGGTACTCTCATGCATCGCTTCTGTATATCGAAAGGCCTATCGGGTAAGTTCGTCGATTTCTGGGGAAATTTTAGTTATTTCTTTATCTGACACTTTTGACAGGGTTTATAGAAGAAGAATTTACCGAATGATGGTGAATTAGTAAATTAATTTTATTTGTTCTTGTAATTCCTTTAAACGTTTCATATTGTTAACCAGCATATTGTTATTATTTTTAATAGTCACGGCATCAAAGATGCTACCTCATCTACGTGTTGATGAAGAG
Organism: Gonioctena quinquepunctata; assembly: GCA_018342105.1. NCBI lineage: Eukaryota > Metazoa > Arthropoda > Insecta > Coleoptera > Chrysomelidae > Gonioctena > Gonioctena quinquepunctata. The sequence goes on along the minus strand of JAFIRS010000908.1, from coordinate 357,177 downwards.
AGAAGAAGGACGTTGAGAAATTTTAGATTAGAGAGGAGAATTACGAGACTTGAATGTGATCCATTTGCTCTAGTAGATGAACAATTTATTGATCTCTATCGATTGAACAAAGACATGGTGAATTTTTTACTTCAGGAGATATCGCCTCATATGAATAATTCCACACAAAATTTATGAGTATAGAAAATTTTGAAATGAGGGTTATGTTATAAATTTAATGAAACCAAATATTCCCGTCAACGGGTCAACGATTAGATGTTTCTTCTACTCTTTGTCTCTCTCTTTCACGTTCATGAGCATACAATTCGCCAACTAAAAGTTTTCGTATCGAAGCGTTTCTATCGGGGTTAACGGGGAAGGGAAATTACATTCGAAATGGGAATCGGAGTACCGAGATTTCGAATCTGACGTCACATTTCGATTCTATGCAAGATTTCTATTTCTCAGAGTCCCACCACTGGTCGCATATTTGGAATTCGCCGACACATTAGCCGTTCGGGTGCTGCTAATCAAGGATACATAAAGTAAAGACGTGTTAAAGTAATGCTTCCACGATTGTTCTACTTATTTGCTATTCGGTTCGTTATAAATGAAAAGAAGGAGCAAACAATATTTGGCATATCATAGACATGTTTCAGCTATTGAGTATTTCGTAAAGCGTCTACGCATTAGTCTAATACGTCGGCACTTTATGTATCCTTGATTCGCAGCACCCGAATTGTTCCGAGCGTGTAATGTGTCGGTGAATAACGAATAAGCGGCCTAGGTAACCTAGTGCCGACAATAGAGAAACTAAAAATAAAGAGAGTTGTCAAACCTGCAGTAAAAGTTGGCACCACGTTTAGACAGTGGCGACATATCTCGCAACTGGCCGAACTAAATACAGTTGGTAGAACCGATTGAGATAAGGCGGGTTTTTCAAATGTGTTACTTTTATATGATTGATATGGTATATATTTTATAAGTGATCGATTTGCCATTCTTCTATTCCATATTAATGGTTGTATCATATGAAATATAGGAATGGCAAATCGATCACTAATAAAATATATACAGTAATCGATTCGTAGAATCTGTTAGTTCGTTCGTGGTTAAAATAAAATTTCAAAGTGAATCTTTATTTCATGATATCGAGAACAAAATCAAAGATCTTATAAAACAAGAATAATAAGTTGAACACTATAAAAACACATTTTATTGTATCTAGGACAAGGTACAACTACAGACAAAACAATAATAAAACTCCGAAAAACAACAAAATTGAAAATTTTCTTCAGTCTTATCATCAAATCAACCAAAATAAAACAAATTACATTTACAACAAACCTTCAATAATTTTGTTCATTCATTAGCACAAAGGAGAACGAGTAGGTATACTTAACAAATACTCCAGTTTGATGATAATCTTCGTACTTCCTCAAATGGTGATAGAAAATGGAAACTGATGGACGGAAATAAGTATCAGTTTGTGAAAAAAATTCTGCAACTGATGGATGGAAATAAGTATCAGTTTGTGGAAAGCAGCTTATATTTTACCTTGTGAAAGAATATTTCAAGGAATTTCAGCGTCAACTCGAATAACAAAACATTCCATTTTCGACGTTGGGTTCACAATTCAAGTCCATTAGTATAATTTCTATAATTAATTTTTCGATGACAATTAACAGTAGAATTATTCTGAAATTATTACGTTGTTGTCATTTCCTGACAAATGTCGAAATTGAAAAATTATCATGTCAGTCGTCTGTTGATTGCGGGCAGCGCCTCCATGCGCGACTGGCCGTACCAAAAACTTGGTGGTCAAGATCGCCAATGTTTCAAACAGTCTCTTTATTTTTAATTTGTCTATGGTGCCGACTATGCTCGTTACACTCATGCTAACTCCCTGAATCCACATTTTCAGTACTCAATGATGCAGGATTTCCTACGATCGCCGCTTAACCAATAAAACACATACTCTTCTAGTTTTTCCGCTGATCAAGTGGTTCGCAGTGTCGAAAGTGTCGAATTCAGATATTGTCAAACGGACCCAATTCTTGAATTTGCAGGAAAATATTCTTTAGAGAAAATTACGTCATTTTCTCTCAATACTAGATTTTGCTATTCTTGACACTTAGTATTGATACCTTTCAAAATTGTAGGAATAGTTTCTCCAAGTTTTTACTAGGAGAAATATATAATTCACTGGTGAAATCGGTTGGCTGACCACTATTCTTTGTTGTTGTTTCTTGAGATTTGATTGTTTTCGTTTGTTATTTTTGAAAAAATCGGGAAAATGGAAAATGCAAGAAGAAACGTTCAATATCAGGAGAGAGCAGCTTATGCAATAGCATAGACGGCTTGTATATCAGAATTCATTCGGGTGAATTTATTAGTAAATTTGCCTTTCATCAATATTTTCAATAATATCTATCAAAAGAGTTTTTTGTTTATCGCTCACAAAATTTCTTTTTGCCATTTCAAAATTCGTATCAGTACGAAAATTCTAACCAATAAACCCCACATTCAAATTCATAATTTACAGGGGTAACAATAAAACCTGTCGTTTTTTGCGAATGTGACTGGTTAAAATATAATTTCTACCGAAATCATACTCGATATAGGTACGTCACTTATATAGTTCCTCTTTGAAACACATTCCTAACTCGTCCAAGAATATCTATTCCTACGTTTCATAATTCCCAAGAGAATTTGAAAGTATGAAATAATTCTCTGGAGAAAAAGAAAAATTTCCTGCGATTTCAAGTTTCGAGCCCCAGTACGAGTCTCCTAAATTGTCCTCTATACCACATAACATTCTAACTACACAGAGGTGCGTTCGATTATTAACTCCATCGAGTAGAATTTACTAAATATCGTTCGAAAATCGTAAAGTTGTGTATATTTTACTATAAGACTGTCGTTCGAAAATATTCGAGTATTCGCTACCGAGTTAACTCTCGTAACTCTACAAAATAGCTGGGTTTATTTAACTCCACAAAGTTGACATAACTCTGGGTGACGAAAAATCTCTTTATGCTTTGTCTCACACTCTCACAGATTGAGATTATTTATGTGTATGTGTTTAATACTGTTCACTGTTGTAATCTTGGAGGAACATATGGTCTACCAAGTTCATACTGTGTCCTCGAATTCTTAACCTAGGAGCTATTTTTAATAAAACTGCTTCGAAACCATCACATGGCATTCGAATATACCATTTTCATTCCCTACCATAAATACTAACATTTAATTTACAGTTGCCGAACAAGATTCTAGAAAAGTTATCTGCTATTGTCAACAATATTTTTCTCCGGTTTTCGTATTTTTTTTTTAATAACATAATCTATATTTCCGATTTCAGAACCTTCTGTGACTCGGACTTTGTAAACAACTCCAATATATTCCGTACCGTTCGAATATTACATGAATAGTACTCAATTCCAGAGTAAATTTAAGAAACCTTCAAATACTTTACTCTACTCTAGGAGTCTATAATCGAACGCACCTCAAAAGAGTCACTCCAATTTCCCCTCAGAACAAAATTTCTATGAGAATGACAGTTTGAATTTACCGCCCTGAAATGCCAATACACAAACCAAGTACAAAATCAGGGTTTCGACAAGTAACTGACATGAATCCAGTATCAAAAACAACGCAGGGTACTTACAATTGAAGATTATTTGTATGGCGTTAATGTCACTGAAGTTTTCCTAATACTTAATATGGACTCGTATTAAATAACCTCGGGCGTTAATTCTCAGTTCTTCAACATTTCTTACATGTGCTAAAACGAAATTATTACAATTTGATGTTGAAAAGAGATATTATGTTTTATGCTTTCAAATCCTGTTTTTATCATAACATCCATTTGTTAAACTTATAAATATTATAAATTGCATTTGGATATGGACAATATTATACATTTCTTTAATTTTATTACTTCTTACTAGAAATTATCAAAACATGGCTCATCATCTAACTTCAAATAATTCACGAGTCCCGACATATTGCGTTCGCTAGGCGTCGCCACTGTCGTACACATAGTCAATACTGTCAATGGAAAATATTCTACTATTTGCAGTGCTGCCAATTGCCGTGTAATTACACGATTTTTCATGTAATTTGACCTTGTGTATCACAAGAACATATATGCAACTGAATTGTATTTTTATTTGATCATCGATAATTCTAATAATTCATTATAATTCATCATGTCAATATTGAAAACCTATACTCGGTGGATATACATAGGTTTTGGATATACAATCTGCCTAGGAACAACTAGAATGGTATTTCTCATCACATTCAGTTGAGTATTAAGTTGCAGAATGGAATCATTCATCAGCCGATCACAAAATATGTCAAATACTCTCAAATTAATTGAAAGAAACGCCTGTGAGGAAGCCACCATTCACCTCATCTGTTAAAATAAAAAGAGAAAGAATGATGAGTACGGTGAGTTGAAGGTAGTTTAACAATTGTCAAATATTCACTGAATTGTACGAACAAACTTCCTTTTATAATATTTGTGCAATAGTCGAAACCATATAAATATTAAGTACCAATATTGATAATAAAGAGAGCAAATGTGAAGCCAACACAAATAAAATCGCTCGGATTCTTTCTAATCGGCAACGTTAAATTGATGCGCATGCGCGAAAATGAGTGACACGTATTGGTTGATGTTCGGTTGCCATAACTTCGCGCTGCTAATATGACAAGGAAAGACGTATATAATTCTCAGAGCAATAAAAGATATAGATATATGCCTTTTCTATCCTTTTCTTGAATGCAACATACCTGGCTTTATTTATTTATTATGTTTGGAAGAAACATTGTCGTTTTCATTCGTAATTAGGTTGGAATTCCCATTAATCACCCTTCACTTGTAGACCGGTAACGGTGGCAACCAGTAACCAGTGAATCTTGTATGCCTGTGTCCGGATAATTTTAAACACCTTTTTTTGTTTTGGGTATTCCAATGTATGGATGATTGATTTTATTTTACTGTTGGAAGTGTTGGCTTGTAAAATTTCATAACTGTGAAATGGCGAAAACTTGTGAAATGTGCGGGGTGAAAAAGTCATCAAACACCAAACAAACTTTTCAAGTATCAATCATCATAGGGGTCGCCGCATGGGCGCTTTACAAATGGCATAGGGAAACTAATTTCAATTTATTGTTTGATAATATGAACAGGATGTTTATGAAAGCAAATATGGAATCATCTGCGACTAGGATAAACTTTAGTCACTATATCTTCCATCGTTCAAGATAACCTCTTGGAAGGTATTCATATTGAAAAGGGACAGAGAAAGAAATCTTTTCATCCAATATTCAGTTGATGTTTCCCTTTTCAAAATAATTTCACTAACGTAATTATAAAATGTTTCTTCTGATTTCCTTAATTATAACATTTTCTTAGAAACGACAGATATTATTGAATGTGAAAAATAGAAAAACTGAATCACATTTGTTCTTGGAATTTCCATTCCTACTTGTTTATCCTGAGTTATCGTGGTAAGTCTTGAAATTGTTTTCACTAAATTCACTCATTTCCGAGCAAACATTGAAAGTCGGCAAAAAGCCGTCCAATTGTCGTCAATGATGGGTGAATGACGTTAAACGGCAAATGGGTGAAAGGCCTTCATTGTTCTTCTTACGAATTACCTTCGAACAGTAATATTCTGATGCCCATCAATGGACCTCCTTATATATACCTCCCAATCAAAATTCTACTGAGGCTCATCAATGGCCCATTGTATATTAATGTCCACACGGTGTACACTGAGAGTAACCGCGAAAACACTCATAAGGAACGAAGAACGATTGTTAATTTTCATTTGTTGTGGCGTGGAGTCCCTGTTAGCTGTCCATTTTCTCAAGGAGAACTGGACATAATTATTTAAGAAGAAGAAGAAGAGTCCCTGTAGGTTTGTGTTTATAGTTTTGGCGGTCGAGAGTCCAGTTCACCGACATAACCTTAATCTAGACCGCTAGAGGTCATATCCCCACTACTCGAAAAATTCATCCAAATAGAATTTACGTGAACGTGTCTGCGCAAAGCGCAGAAAGCACAAATAATATCATTTCAGACATTGACATCCAACGAGGAGCCATTATGTCATTTTGAATCGTCACAGACACCAAATGCGCATGCTCTAAAACCTCTTTGATATCTTGTAATTGGATGAATTCTCATCATACGGGATCAGCAGTCTAGATTAAGGTTATGTCGCTGGTACAGTTATTCGGAGAAATTGAAGGGAAAATTAATTATTTCTTTAGACTTGTGAAATACAAATATGATGTTCCACTTGTGGAATATTTTTTTCATGGACAAGTAAGTAGGTACTATTATTATACTTTCTATAAGCACCCTAATATACTATCATCAATAAGATTATAATTGAACATGTTTATGAGTTACGCTCAACACATTTTCTTCCTTACTTTGTCTTATTTCGACTAAAAAACTGTTTTTTTCTTTGTCAATCCTACCCCAATACGACATTTTTACGTAATTTGGCCGCTTATATTTCAGAAACTAAACATACAAAATCATTTGAACTCACCCTTTTTTCTAATGACCCATCCTACTATAACATAATAAAATTTCAGCCAATTCGACCGAGAGCCAATTTCCCATATGTTTTCGTGCGGGGTTCTTTGTGTCTGTGTTGAGGGTTCTAGTTGACATTCAGGTTTGTTGTCAGAAAGTCAATAATTTGTTTTGTAAATGAAAGTTTTTTCAAATCCTTTGATTGAGGGGAAATTTATTGGATAAGTTTTATTTGTTTTTCGAGAGGAATGTCGAGTTGTAATTCACTTCCAAAATTATGGAACTGGGAGGAAGGGGGGGGGGGGGGTCTGGGGTGGCAGTCCTCTAGCATCTCATTTAACCATACTTTGATTGACCAAAGGCCAGACTTGGCCCGCCGACTGAATGACAACGAATTATTGAAGAAGGCACTATGCTATGTGACGGCAAAATGAAGGTGGCACGCTTGCCGGCTGTAGTGAACCTATAGATGCAGGCACACTCTCGATTTATGATAATGGCCCATCGTTCGTATGAATGGGAAATTAATGCCTTTCGTATGCCGCCTGAAAATGTTTACTGGGTTTGATCCCAATTTCGAGACAAAAATATTATCTCTGTTGGATTGAAACTATTTGCTGTAAAGAAACTCCGGTATTATGTATACCAACAATGTATTGCCTTACAGTCATGATGAAAACAAACTAGAGTAAACTTTCGTAAACAAATTCAAATCAGAAGCCACTAGCGATATACTCAATCTGATGTTTATTCCGCTCATTCCGATCAAAATGCGAATGAACAATATCATTTGGCCATTTTACTGAATAAATTCGGTGTACTGATTTTCAATAGTTATTTATATAACTAGTCAAGAAATGCCCCTATTTGTGTGATTTGAATAAAAATATCGATCAAAATAGTCTACTACTTACTTTTTATCTCCGTATTACCTTTATTATTAATTCTAACAGTCATGTGTTTGTTGGTTAGGCGTATATTCAAATAACCTGGGAGTTCAAAATATATAATGAAGGTTTCTAAACAATTATTTCCGCACGCCACTGCTTCCAGGCTATCATCATAACAATAACTGGACTCTTCTAACCTACAAACACTTCCAAAGGATAGGTATATGTTGCTAGAGTTCGTCCAGTATTGAAACGACCTCTTTGGCCTTCCCCCACCTAACAACCAATTTTTCTCGAAGATACCCGAGCCATTGTCTAACTGTGGCTATCAATAGAAATTCCATAGGCGTACCAAATTATTTGGTATAGGCGATTCACGAGACGTAGAGAACGTACACTCCTATAACTTTCCTAACACTCCTATTTTTTTTCCGCTACTGAATAGTACTTACCACTGGGCATTTTGGCAAGGTAACGAGTAAACTATTACAAAGTTGAATAAATAACTGCACAACCTATTTATTAAATAAACAAACCTAACCTTTCAAACGCTGCATGCCAAGACACTGGTGAAGATTCGCCGTAGCACAGCAAATCGTGTCCACTCGTGTTTTCCCCCTCTCTACCTACCAACAGGTCGTTTCAATACTGGATGAGCTCTATCACATGCGCTGTCAGTGGCGGATTTACAGATTTGCCGCCCGTAGGTTATTATTCAATTTTTGCCGCCTCTAAATTTTGATATCTTAGTCCACAATCATATCAATTTTCTATCAATAAAATTCCAACTTTATGGTTTGTGCTCCATCATCCTCGTTACATCAACTTTTCCCGAATTGTTAGTATCATTGAGAACTATGGTACCGTGTTAGGTCCTCGATTATTTTTACACGAAGAATTATCAAAAAACATTATTTTAAGTTTTAAGCAAAAAATATCTCAATCATGTACCACTTTCAAAGTAAGGTAAGGTATGTCTTGAAACTATACAATATTTACATAATATGAATAAAGCTTACATAAAAAATATACATTTGGCGAACGTCTGTTAGAAGTTTTTGAGAAATACTCGAAGAAAAATAAACTCAGAGGCAAACAGTAGACATATATGTAATCAACTAACAACATCAAAAATTACATCTCATAGTAACCATTGTACAAAGTGTTTATTAATTCAGTTCACATTATCATCATTCCAACACTCTCCCTTAATGTGAACTCTCCATGAATTTTGACAATAAATAATGGAACTGCTCTCTTCCTAATGGTTTTGTAAACAAATCAGCGAAATTTTCTTTCGAAGCAACGTAAGTAATATTCACATCTGCATTCAAAAATCTTTCTCTGGTATAATGATAATGAATGTCAATGTGTTTGCTTCTTTGATGCATAACAGGATTTACAGATAAATGAATTGTCGACTGATTATCACATAGTAGTAGTGGTTTTATATTCTGACCCAAGTCTTCTAGTAATTGTGACATCCACATTGCTTGTCTGCAAGTACTTGATAGTGCCATGTATTCTGCCTCCGTGGTTGAAACTGCTACACTTTGTTGCTTCTTCGTACACCAGCAGACAACTGATCCTCCATAAAATGCTACAAATCCTGTATAGGACCGCCTATCATCTAGGGAGTTTGCAAAAGAAGCGTCACTATACAATTTCAGTGAAGGGGACCCCACTGGTTTATAAATCAGTTTATAATGCCTGGAACCTTTCAGATAACGGAAAAGATGATGTACTGAACTATTATGTATGGTTGATGGATCCACACAATACTGAGACAAAACATTTACGGTATGGGCAATATCTGGTCTTGTTCCCATAGCTAGATACAAAAGACTTCCAATTTTCGACTGATACAGTTCTTTATCAGTCCTAGAATCACCTGGTTTCGCTTTCTCCAGTCGTGTTCCACAATCCATGGGAGTTGAAGTAGGTTTGCAATTCAGAAAATTGTACTTTTCTGATAACTTATAAATGTACTGCTCCTGGGACAAAGCCAAATAATTTTCCTGCCAAGATATTTGGATTGAAAGCAGGTATTTTGGTATTCCTAGAAAAGTTACTTCAAAATGTTGAGCTAAAATATCTTCAACAATTTTCACTTTTCCATGGGAAGAACCCAAAATCAGAAGATCGTCCACGTAGACTGCTACTATCTGTTGTTTGTCCAAAGATAAAAATAAACAGGGATCTGCATTTGATTGCCGAAGATGGATTTTCTTGAGCACTGTGATCAACTTTTGATTCCATTGTCGTGGTGATTGCTTTAGACCATAAATACTTTTATTCAACCGACAAATTTGGTCAATATCTCCATTGAGAAATGCCGTTTTGATATCCATTTGGCTTGATATCATTCCATTATGAATTGCGTGAGCCAAGAACAGTCTGATCGTCTCATATCGTATCACAGGAGAAAAAGTTTCTTCGAAATCGACTCCAGGAACTTGACTGAATCCTTGGGCTACAAGCCTGGCCTTGTATTTAGAAACTTCCCCTGTTTCAGATATTTTTTTCTTAAATACCCAACGACATCCAACTACTCTCTGACCTTTTTCTACATCAACAATGTCCCATACTTTGTTTTTCTCCATAGATTCAAGTTCTTCCGCAATTGCCTTCTTCCATTGTTCTTCCTCCGTTCCAGAAATAGCATCTTCATATGAAATTGGTTCATTCATAGCCAGTTTGCAGAATTCTTCTCCATAACGTAAAGGAGTGGTGTGTTTACGTGAACTTCGCCTTTGACAGAAATTATCGTTGGAATTACAGTAATTCTTATTTTTATCAAGTTCATTTTTTTTTCAGTCTCGCTAGAACAACTGGGTTCTCTAATTCGTCATTATCATCTTGGTCTTTACTAGAATCTTTTCTTCCACTTTTTTTTCATTTTTTTTTCAGTCTCGCTAGAACACTTAGGGTTTTCTAATCTCAATTTTCGTACATATTCATTCCTTCCTTGTTGATTGGATGAATATGAACAACCTCATCATTTTCTGAAGAAAAATTGTAGTCTCTAGAAATAACTACTTTTCTTCCTGTCCAGAAACGATACCATCCTGCTTTTGGACCATAACCAACCAGGCTTGCTTGTAATGCTCTTTCTGCAAATTTTCCCGCTGTTTTTCGGATTTCTTCAGAAATATGAATATATGCTTTTTCTCCAAATCCTTTGAGATGGTTTATCGAAGGTTTCTGTCCATAGAACATTTCCAGCGGTGTAGTTTTAGTAAAAGAATGGGGAAGATGATTTTTTGTATATACTGCATGAGCTACTGCTTCTGCCCACAGACATTCAGGCAATTCGGAATCTATAAGATACGTTCTAGCGATCGTAGTTATCGTTCTATTGTAACGTTCAGCGATCCCATTAGTTTCATGAACTCTAGGAATAGAATATTCTGTTTTTATTCCAAGATTTGTGAAGAAAGATTTCAAAGAAGTTGATGTATATTCACCTCCATTATCGGACTTGAATATTTTAACTTTTCCCTCTGATTGACGTTCAATTCTCGTGATAAATTCTTTGATTGCTTCTTCAACTTCACTCTTCTTTGAAATGAACTTCACCTCTGCATATCTCGAGAATTCATCAATAAATGAAACGTAATAATACTTTCCTCCGCAAGACTTTGTTGGAAACGGTCCAGCGACATCCGAATGGATCTTTTGCAAGCGTTCAAAACATGAATTTCCATTTTCCTTGGTGATTTTTCGCGTCATTTTAGATTTTCGACAAGCTGTACACTCCATTTCATATTTTCCTTTCGGCAACACACATGGATCTGCTACTGACTTCCTGATATCGTCAAATGAACTAATGGGAGTATGTCCCAATCGTCTATGCCAGGTTGAAATACTTATATTAGCTATAGCGGAGTTGATATGTATCTCTTGAAAAACACCAATCTTCACATCTCAATTGATGCTCTTTCATTATTTCCATATACTTTGCATCAGAAGATTCTACGTTGGGTGGATTCTCTGCCGGATCTTTTTCTTCACCAGTAACTATTTTGAAAAGGTTGTAAACGTCCATGTATGCAAATACCATAGTTTTCCATGAATGAAAGTTAGAGATTCCTTGCAACTTTTCAAATTTAGGAAATTTATCCATTTTGATAACTGTTGACGTCTCTGACAGCTTTCTGTAAACTTGTGACAACTTCCAGAAATATTTTCAACTGGAATACGATTTTCAAGCGAACAACTTCTGTTATATAGTTTCTTCACTTCTTTTGCGGTTAGCACTGTTCTGGGCCCATAACCTGTTAGAAGTTTTTGAGAAATACTCGAAGAAAAATAAACTCAGAGGCAAACAGTAGACATATATGTAATCAACTAACAACATCAAAAATTACATCTCATAGTAACCATTGTACAAAGTGTTTATTAATTCAGTTCACATTATCATCATTCCAACAACGTCGATAAATATTTATTATTACACTCACAGTTTAAAAACAATACAATAAATATATCTTTTGGCATTTTCTGAAAAAGTTGGCTTTGTGAAAAAGTTAACAAATGTACTAATGTAAACATTCAATTTAAATAATTCGTGTACGACATGAGCGCTTAAGGCATGCTCATTAGGATTTTCCAAACTTTTTCTAACTGCAAATAAAATAATTAACTGATGAAATGTATCCATTTTCTAATCAGCAAATTGTCTAACTTCATATTTTGTAGAAGGAATTTTTTTATTGTCAAGTCGCAGTCGTTCAAATATCAGTTATTCGATTAATTTAAACCGAACGACTATATCTCTATAAGATATTGAACTAGTTTTTTATTTAATAAAAATTAGTCAATTTCAGTCAGTATTTTTTACGCATAAAGAAATAAGTTTCTGAAATTGAATTCGACAATTTGCAAACTTGCTGCAGCAATCATGATTAGACCATCGGTATTATATCAAGATTGAATTGTGTAAGGAGATTCCATAATTATTAGGTACACGGAGAAAAAATTATAGCAGTTATCAGTGGAGAAAGTATGTAAAAATAACTAAAATTTCGATTTTTGTTAAATATTTCAATTTCTCTCCAATTTTCGAAATTCGTATTTTGTGTGTGTATAATAATTTTTTTTTCAATTTGTAAATCGAAATAAAAAATTTATGAACTAAATCTGTTGCCCCTAAAATTTGCCGCCCTAGGCTCCAGCCTACACAGCCTGCTGGTAAATCCGCCACTGTGCTGTGAATATAGGCAAGGCATCTCTATTGGGAATTCAAAATTAGATGCCAGCGCCAGAGTGGCGAGAGTTCAAACCAGACATACGTACATTGTTTGTTTTCTCAGAGGTTATATACTTGTGTTTGGAGTTTTTCTTAAAATAATTATTTTTGTGTAGTGTTATTCATTTCAAGACTCAGGTGAAGTGGTGCATTTAAATCTTAAGACAATATCATTTGCGAAAACTCACTTTGAAGGAGACAAAGTATGTTCTAATTTGCTTGCAAAAAAAAATACTTTTTCCAAGTTTCTGGACAGCTTAGTGAAGTCATCGGTAATTATTATGAATTATTTTGAGAAAATGTTACCCATTATTTGTGAATGTTCGAATTGAAAATAAAACTAACAAAAACAGTTTTTTTTATTTCATCTAAAACAAACAAGATGGTGTGAAAATGTGTCCTAATCACCTAGATATACATATATAGTCACTCTTTTTCCATACTGTTTGAATAATATCTGTTTTTTCTCTTCTTAACACTTTTTTTTTCGTCTCAACTCACTTTGAAGGTTCTCTTTTTCATTTCTTTTCTTGGCCACACACGATACAGGAAACTTTTGGGAAATAACTGTATTCTTCTTCAAGATCCCAAGAGCCCGTCGTCTGTCTGGAGACTCACTCAATTCTAGATTAGTCTGCACCAGAATGTTACATTCATTTTCTCACGGATAATGATAAAAACTTATTCCAGTACAACGGGATCGTCTTGCCCAAGAGTCACATTGAGGTACCCAACAATAATGATTTGAACTAGAATCGCTCATTTTTTCACTCGAGGTCGTAGAATAGTCAACAGAATATTCACCAGGTATACCAGAATTTCATTGAATGTGAACAATCACAAGAGATTCGACAAGTTTAAAGTGTACAGCGGCAAAGATCATATAAACATTAATGTTTCAAAAAGTAAGCAATGTGTCCTTATCACATAGAGTCACTCTTTTTCCATACTCTATGAATAATTTTCGGTATGTTGAATAATATCTCTTTCTTCTCTTCTCAACTCTCTTTTCTTTCCTCTCAACTCTCTTTGAAGGTTCTTTTTAACTTTTTTCTTGGCCACAGACGATAAGGGAAGATTTTGGTAAGGGACTGTATTCCTCTTCAAGAGCCCATCGTCTGTCTATGACTCGCTCAATCCTAGATCAGTCTGCACCAGAACGTTACGTTCATTTTCTCACGGAAAATGATGAAAACTTATTGCAGTACAACGGTATCGTTTTGCCAAGAGTCACATTGAGGTACAAAACAATAATGATTTAAACTTGAATCACTCATTTTTTCAATCGAGGACGTACAATAGTCAACCAGGTAAACAAGAATTTCATTACCTATATGTTAACAATCACAAGAGATTCGACAAGTTTTAGGTATGCAATGACTAAAATCATATAAACATTAATGTTTCAAAAAGTAAACAATGAACTGATGTATAGTTCCAAAAATCCGTTATTTTGAATTTCCAATATATTTTATTGCTCTGATATATGACCCGACTTCACTTTCATTGCATTGCTCTTATGGCCAGTTATCAATATTGGTAGTTAATAAATATATGGTCGAAACATCTTGTCAACGAATGATAGGATGTGAGATAGATTTCCAACGTTCGTGTAATGGTAGCCCAAAACATATTTTGTGAAAAATGATTGAATAATACAATAACAGCTGATAACAACGGAAGTCAAGTGACTAGAGAAAAAAGTAGCATTTTTTGCGTTAAGGTTTAAATTTTTTTTTTTTTTATGTTCTGGTTCCCACGAAAAGGGATATCCTGTAATGTTCAGAGAACATCGTGGGAACCTAGGGAAAGAAGGTAGGAGTTGGTGTTCTTCTTAAATTTCTGAAGGTTGTATGCCTCGGGGAACACCTCCCTAGGCAATGAGTTCCAAAGCCTCGCTGTTCGTTGGATGAACGAGTCTTTGGAAAGTGATGTTCTGCAGGTCTCCGAAGTGACCACGAAGGGGTGTGATGACTGAACTTGACGGGTTAATCTCGAAGAGACTGCCAAAGCAGGAACGATTGTTGATATTTCAGAAGAGCATCGCCCATGAAAATATCTATAGAATAGAGACAAATCGCCAACTTTTCTACGGTGTTCCAGACAAGTGAGCGAGTTTGTAAGCGAGGCATCACCGACGAGACGAATTGCCCTTTTTTGGACAGAATCCAATAGCCTCAGGATATGTTTAGGTGCCGCACTCCAAATATGGGAACAGTATTCCAGGACAGGTCGGATCTGTGCCTTATAGATCATAAGCAGCTGACTGGGGGTGAAATAGCTCTTGGCACGAAACAAAAAACCAAGTTTTTGGGATGCACTTTTGGCAATGGACCTCACGTGATTTTCCCAGGAAAGGTTATTGCTGATAGTAATACCAAGCATCGATATGGATGGCTTCAGTGGTATGGTTACTCCTGACAAAGTTATGTTAGGCACAGTGAGATCGGCTTTTCTAGAGAAAAGACATGCTTGTGTTTTGTTTGCATTGAATTCTACCAAGTTATTAGATCCCCATTCCAGAATTGTTGCTGAGTCCATATTTATATTATTAACATTTCTTCCTCGTTCATTTCTGGTTTCACGGGCTGATATAGGGGCCCTGGAAGAGAAAGCGGTATGGAGGGTACTATCATCGGCAAAGCTGTGTACTGGACATGAAGTTGCTTTCAACAGGTCGTTGATGTGAAGTAGAAATAGTGTTGGTGCGAGAATAGATCCTTGCGGAACACCAGCATTTATGAGTAGAGTGTCAGATGAAACTCCATCGACCACTACATGGAGAGACCTGTTTGAGAGAAAACTAGCAAGCAGAGAACACAGCTGAGGGGGCAAGCCATAAGACGGAAGCTTGGCGAGGAGTCCCTGGTGCCAAACTCGATCGAACGCCTTGGAGATATCCAACGCCACAGCTAAAGTTTCTCCATACTTTAAATGGCATCGTGACAGATGACATCAGTCGATAATGCACGAAAGCCCGAATTAGATTGGGAAAGGCACCAACACTCGAGATATATACATAAAATTCCCCATTAATATAACTTTTTATATACAATAATATAAATACTTTGGCACTGAAAATAATTGATACAGCATAGTTAGATTGTGATTCTCTACACAACCCTGCATAAATTATAGAAGAATTGATCATCCTGATACGGCCCCTATCGGAGATGAACTGAACTTTTCAGAAAAGGCATGTTTATATGACTGTTGTATCATTTGCTGTGTAAAGACTATCCATCACTTTTGGCCAAATGTGCCGATTTGGAAGCAAAGGCCAATAAATGAATGGAATGGAATCCATCACTCCACTGAAGAGTCCTGAATGTTATTGAACGCACAAAAAAAAAATGTCAACACAACATTCAAATATTACTGATACCTTGTCCCGCCACCATTTGTAGAAAATGGTGGTGGCCTCATATCAATTTCCTTCCCTATTGGAGAGGCAGAAGTTTTTGAAAGTTCCTTGATGTTGGCAACATGTGCGAAACCCCCCAATAGGAGACACTCGCACAAGTTGCCAACTTTAAAAAACAATTGAAAATTCTGCCTCCACAATGGCAATTATTTGACTTTGGTTGTATGGAACATCGCTAATTTGATACACCCAATTCAAATACTTCCGGTCATGAAGCGCTCATACATTTGTTATATAAAATGTGTCATTCATAGAGCTTTTGTGTCTAAAAAAGTGAACAATTGGTAGCGCAAACCAACTGATAGCAATGGAAGTCAAGCAACAAGAGAAAGAAATGATGTTCTTCTGCGTTAAAGTTCAAATGGCATCTTGACAGATGACAGTCAATAATGCACGAAAGCACGAATCAGATTAAACAGGAACCAACACTCAAGATATATACACAAAATTCCCCATCAATATAACTTATCTATATAGGAAAATATAAACATTTTGGGACTAAAAATATATGAACCAGCTTATTTAGTTTGTGATTGATTATCTACACCATCCCGATGAAATAGACAGAGCCTCTCCTATTCTTAGATCATATATGCTATGCTAGATACGGCACCTAGGTTCTTGTTCTGGTGGGTCCAAGGGGAATCAGCATACTCAAGCTATTGACAGTTACACGTGGTACTGGCTATTCGCCCCCTTCACCGCCTCTCATCTGACATTCGAATACCAAACAAACAATGTAGAATGCCGTATCTAGCGTAGCGTATATGATCTAAGCTCCTATTCTTGTGGTCTTTATGTGTTATTTAGGATTCTCACATTGGCAGCACTGACTATTTGATAATAGTGTAGTGTCAAATATTCTTTGGTAGTTGGTAGTGTGTAGTGTCGTTCTTGGTGGGTGTTTTGTACTTTTGTCAGTTTTGTCGTTTTGTGGTCTTGGGCACCGACATAACCTTAATTAGGTCGGTTGTCGGTGGTCTTGGTCTAGAAGTAGAGGAGACAAATGTCATTATAAATTAGTTTCAATTTCAAATGTTCAGTAGAAAAGATCAATTATTACAAAGAACTGGAGAATATGGAGTTGGCAGATACGAATTTTTGAGACAACTTATTCAAGAATTCACAACTACTACTTCATATGGTGAGAATTGTGTATTAACATTTTGATAACAATTCCTAGTGACATTATTTTAATCAATAATTTCCAGAATGCAAGAAACAAACTTTGGCGAACTTGGCCAACTTTACCTATGATCCTATCAATTATGAATTCATCAAGCAATTGCACCTGATAGATTTATTCTTGGCTGAACTTTCAAATGACAATGAAGAGCTCATACATTTCGCACTAGCTGGATTGTGTAATATTGTGTGTGGTAAGTAGCTACTGTTGAAAAAAAAAAAACGATAATACTCAAGTTTCAACATTTTTCAGATCCCGAGAGTCGAGAATATATAATATCACTGAATGGAGTGAAATTGATAAGCTCTTTTCTATTGCACAAAAATGAAGAAATATCCTTGAATGCCCTCACCACTCTATTCTACATTTATGAATCGAAGAATACTGTTGTATCCCAAGAGCTTGAACAGACTATTTTTCAGTATGAAGGAAATCCCAGTCCAAGAATGAAGAATTTGGGGAAAATATTTTTGCAAACTTATTTCAAAAAAGCAGAATGAATACTACACGTATACTATTGAGGAATTACTCAATTCTTTTATCTAAATTTGTAGCTGGTGATGAAGTGAAAGTTACAAGAATAATAACCAAAGAAGATATTGACAATTTCTCGAAACTCAGCGGAGATACCAACCCCATTCATTCTAGTGAATGTAATGAAAAACCATTTGTACATGGAGCATTTTTGAATTCCATGGTATCAGGGGTGATTGGAACAAAATTACCTGGTCCTGGCAGTGTAGTTGTACAACAGACTTTGAATTTCCCAAATAAATGCTATGTTGGGGAAACAATCACCATTAGGGTGAAGGTTATTGACAAAAGAAAAATCATAAAAGTTGACTTCAGCTGTGATGTTGAAAGCAGTGATAGGACTGTTATGTATGGTAATGCCAAGTTGATAATGAAGACATACAAAATATGATTATGGAAATATTAAGATAAGCTAAAATAAAGATTAGTATTTGTATATTTTAAAATTCAGGTTTTACCCATTTATACAAAGTGACCCGGGGGTGCGTGAAAGCTCCAACTTTTTTCTATGCAATTTTTGAACAATAGGTCCGACAATAAGGCATTTTCTAAAAATATTTCTATTGATATACAGGATGTCTTAGAATAAGATAAACAACTGAGTTCTGTTTTTCTGAACAGCCCGTTTTTCTACATTTTTGGATTCACCACTAAATTGTTGATATAGGGTGACTGCGCCAGTTTTCGACCATTTGAGTGCTATTCGAAATTCAAATGCCAATAAATTACATTGAACTATTTTCTTTCCAAGTTAGTTTGTTACAAAAACAATCAATGGTCATTTTTTAATGGCGTAGAAGAATAATTATATTTTTATCACCTGAAAATTTTATAGGTTAAAAACTAGTAGAAAAGTAATTTTTACTGGTTTTCGACCACTTGCTACTTCTACTCGACCATTAGTATTCCTATTTTTGACCATGCGGTTGAGAACCGATCCGTTAGTCGACCTTGCTTTTTATTGGATGGTCAACAACAGGCCCCTTCTCGATCATCTTTGGGAAGAAATGGAGACAACTTTTCTAATCTGATTACCTATTAATTAAACAGGAACTTTATAAAAAACAAATTTATTTCTAACAAAACCTTTGAAACAAAAAACTTAACATGCAAATCAAAGCAATTTTCATATATGAGATGGAAATACACAACAAATAAAATATATCAGTAAAACTATGCCCGAATAT
This sequence comes from Gonioctena quinquepunctata, assembly GCA_018342105.1. NCBI lineage: Eukaryota > Metazoa > Arthropoda > Insecta > Coleoptera > Chrysomelidae > Gonioctena > Gonioctena quinquepunctata. Next base: position 338,161 of record JAFIRS010000908.1, on the reverse strand, counting down.
ATTTCTCGGTGGTAATAACTGCGCGAGCTCTATTCACAGTTCCGGCTTCTCTCAAACTGATTTCCGGATGTCGTTTCAAAAAGTTCATGTACCATTTCCGTCCTTGAATAAATGACTTTTCCCCAGTTCTTTGGCGATTTTCTCGACAGTTTCAATAAGATCGCTTTTTTTTAAGGGGACCACATTTGTCTATATTTATAACCCATTGTTTAATTTTTTCTTCGACTTCTAGACCTAGTAACGCATCCAGTTTTTCGTTTATTTTCGTTTGATCTACCCTGATTTAAGGAGTATAATTGACTAATAATGTGTTAGGCGAGTTCTACCGTAATTAGATTTAGTAAAATGAAAAGGGATAGACAATTTAAGTGGTGTTTGTCAGGTTCTCGACCAAGTGGTCGAGAAAGGGAAAAGCACATATATCACATACCTAATATGCGACCACTTCATTTTATATAGAAAAACATTGTCAACATGGTTCAAACATGGATTTTCGGAAGACGAATAGATTAAACCTGACATACCACACACAAAATTAAGTAATTGAAAGATAATTTATCACTTGCTATTTCTACAGTTCACTACAAATTTTAAACTATTGCGTGTCTCTAGTAATCTGCTCACTGACTGCTTACGCACCCTTAAACGTTTAATAAAGAAATTTTCACGTAAACGACTCGAACATTCTGAGAAATGGTGGGGAAAGGTGGTCGAAATCCGGGAAGATTTTAGATGACTGATATTGGCTTATACATAGTTTCTTATTTCTATTAGATTTGTATAAAACTAGTCGAAAACCGGCACTGGCACAGGCACAACCACCCTAACACACCCAGGTTTCTCAGACTTCTACAATACTTTTTGACTTATGTCAATTAATGTGTAAAAAAAGCTTCGTACATAGACCCACAGAAAAATTCACAACTTCAGAACTATTCAAGATAACTTATATTATAATATAATCTCTTTTCCAGTAGATTCCTTAGGCTTTAGCGTATCTTTTGAGATGCAGGTGAACTGGGGCCTGCTATGACTTTTTGAAAATGACATCACAAATGGCAATAATTCGACTTTTTCAAATGCAACACCCTATATTTTATTGCATCATTGCATATCATTTTTCAAGAGCTTTTTGTCGATATAGGATTCTTAGAGTCTACTTCATAAAGTTTGCGAGATTTATTGCAAAATAAGACATTTGATGGTTTTTTCGAAAAAAAAAAAAAACGAGTAGGCCGCATCATAAAATTTGACACGTCCGTACAATAACTGTTCACATCTAATTGTTAATAATTAATTGAACTCGTGAAGAATTAGGGAATATGATCTACTGTATTGCCGAAGCTGACAAATCCTTTATTAGCATAAAAAAAGCCAGAAGCAAGAACGTCATGGGTGTCTCCATTCCAAACGTTAAGAGATCAGTTTGAACCACAGAACTCGTTTGAACTCACTGGTAGTGTATCTTATAAAAATTGTTTTTTGATCAATGAGGAAAATGAGTTGCAAGTTTCATTGGTTCTACAGGAAAATCCTCACTTAAGCACTAGGGAAATAGCACCGGACACGGATATTTCACAAAGTAGTGGGAACAGAATAATATTGAAACATAAGTTCCACCCTTATCATCTGAACCTACATCAAGAATTGTATGGTATTAATAATAATAATATAATAATATATCTTTATTTCAGTTAATAAAAATTGCACATGATACAATATCTCTGTTTGACATCATGATACAATAATAAATCTGAAAGAAGTCACCGGATACATGTCTAAGTACATACACTCAAGATTACATAAATCATAAAAACAATAAATATTATTGGATAGTACATGATAAAATAAAGTTAAGTTAGTGGAAAAATTCGTCAATAGAATAACAAGTTTTATCCATAATGAATCTTTTCGTCATTTTTTTGAATGTAAATACATTTTTGCAACCTTTTATAGTTTCTGGCAATCTATTATAAAATTTACAACCATTTACCACATAACTATGTTGAAACAGAGAAGTACGATGTTGTGGTGGTAATAACAAGTGTTTACTTCTTGTATTGTAATCATGTGAACGTTCAGCCATGGTACTCTGATTTTTAAAAATGTATACACAGGTTTCTAAAATATATATTCCTGCCATAGTTAAAATATTAAATTTCTTAAATGAATCCCTACATGAGTCCCTAGAGCTTATTTTACTTAAAATCCTCACAGCATATTTCTGCAGAATGAAAACTCTGCTTGCTGAGGCACAATTACCCCAATTCAGAATACCATATTTTAAGTGAGAATGGAAATTAGCATAGTATAGGGTCAGTAGCACCTTTTCACTACAATTATTCGTCATAAACCTTAGCGAGTAATACATTTTTCTCAATTTAGTGATAAACCTTTGAATTATTTTTCTTAATTTTGTCCAGGCCAATTTGTCATCTATAGTTAAACCTAGCAAGCTTTACGCTGTTTGACATTTCGACCGAATTGTCAGTGTTTTCAAAAAGAGTACAATTTACATTTTGCCGACGTAAAGTGTATAGCAGTGCATGGGTTTTAGAGGTGTTTAGTTTCAGGTTATTCATTTCCGACCACTTCAGAACACATTCATATGTTTTTTCGGCTTTACTTTTCAGGGCAATCAAGTCCCTCTCAACTACCAGGATATTTGTGTCGTCAGCATAACATATTGTGTGTATGCCTGTGCAGAGATTGTTATTTAAATGTCTTATTAGGTCATTCGCAAAGACTATATAAAGAAAGGGACCCAGAATTGATCCTTGTGGGACTCCGTGGAGTATATTCAGAGGACTACTGCACGTTTCATTGAGTCTCACCACCTGCTTTCGATCAGTCAAATAAGACATTAGTAGTTGTAGTGGAAGACCTCTTACACCATATCTTGATAACTTAGAAACCAACAGCCTATGATCAACACAGTCAAACGCTCGTGAAAAATCGAGAAATAGGCTCATCACATATTCGTTGTTGTCCAGATGTCTAATTATGTTGCTATGGAGTTCACATAAAGCAGACTCTGTGCTCTTGTTTCTGGTAAAACCATGCTGAGATGGTGAGAGTAGTTTGAATTTGCTAAAAAAGTTAGTCAACTGATTCTTCATATTCAGTTCAAACAGTTTTGAGATACTTGATAGAATGCTTATCGATCTATAGTTGTTCAGATCTGTGTGGTCACCTTTTTTGTAGATGGGTGATACCCTAGCATATTTCAACTTCTCTGGGAATATCCCTTTTTGAGCTGACAGATTTATTAAAAATACTAATGGCTCATATACATAAAGCGCAGTTTGTTTTAACAGATTATTGTTCATACCATCCATCCCACAAGAAGTTGTATTTTTTAGAGAGAGGATTAAATCTAGGAGATCATTTTTAGTTATAGGGGACATATAGAAAGTGTGAGGATTCATCTGAATATTTGACTCAAGGTAATGACTATCATAGACTCTGTTGTCAACCGGCACCTTGGTAAAAATACTGTTAAACTCATTTACTAAATCATATTCATTAACCCCCAGCTGGTCTGCTAGAGAAACTTTAGTTGGATCAGCGTTACTTTTTTTTTGTAATTTGTTTATAATTTCCCAGGTTGCTTTTGTTTTGTTCTCTGCAGTCAAAATGACATTATCGTAGTACTGTTCAGAGGCGGTTTGCAGTTGTTTTCTATACTCCGTATTCAAATAACTACTGATTTCCGAAAAACGTCTATCATGCCTCGCAAGCGCATTATAGAGGGATACATATTATATTGATTTTGCAAATAGAGTTGCATTTTGTATTCAAATGAATGACATGATTGACAACGTTTATAATACTTTAAACAAAATTCTGTTGTCTCATTAAGCAACATTTAAGAACGAGTCGGTCATCAGACATAATATGTATTATAATGCAATCGAAAATCTTCATTGGTTGAGGACTGTTGATCACCAGAAGCAATGGTCGCTTAATGTTTGGACCCTATTTTTTTGACAATGTGCTGAATGGTGAAAGGTATTTACATTTTCTTCGCGAACATCTTCCCAGAACGTTTCAACTTTTATAAATTCATCCTCAGGGCACTACAATAGGGATTGTGAATATTACAAGGGTGAATAGTAGATGATAGTACATGATAAATCACATGATAAAAACCTCAATAGAGGTATAAAGTACAAACAACTTGAGCTGTAAATAGGTCAAATATTATGAAAATAATTGACCTTTTCCCAACCTATAATAACCAGTGAGGTCACAAAACACTATAAGAAAATCTTCCCAGAATGTTAGAAGAGGATTTGAACACCACAAGGACCATGTGGTTGCAGCACGATGGTCCTGCAGTACATAACTATGGAATAGTGCAATAATTTTTAGATCAATCCTATCCTAATCGTTGGATAGGCAGAGGAGGTACCATTCCTTGGTCGGCGTGATCCGCAGCACTTACTGCGATGCATTTCTTTCTTTAGGGGTACATGAAGGAAAGGGTTTTCAGAGATCGCCCAACAACTGCAGATGATATAAAAAACAGGATTGCGGAAGCCTTCCATTCAACTCATGAAACATTGCTTGGTAGAGTTCGGGGCTCATGTACTAGAAGAGTAGCAGCTTGTGTGGAACATGATGGTGACCTATTTGAGCATTTATAAGTAGCCTTTCCACAAAATATTTACATTGTTTCCTGTTAATAATATTTTCCTGTTCCTGTAAGGACTACTAGAATTGTTTCCTTTGTGATGTACTCCTGTTTCTATCACAATTTGTCTTTGTTGAAACAAATTCTTCTCAGAATTGTATGGATTTGTCAAATTTTACTCTATTTCTTTTTTTTCGAAAAAAAACTCAAAATTTCTTATTTTTCAACTAATCTCGCAAACTATACCAACAAAAAGCTCTTGAAACATGCCATGCAATGATGCCATGAAATATAGGGTGTTAAATAAAAAAAATCAATTTATTGCCATTTGTAATTTTCAAAAAAATCGTAGTAGGCCATGGAACATCGACTCCAAGTTCGCATGTATACTAAAACATGCCTAAGGAGTTATCTGAAAAAAAGTTGGTTAAGTTATGTTGAATGGTTCTGAAGTTACGAATTTTTCTGTTAGCACGACACTATTTCAACACATGAATTAACATAAGTCAAAAACTATTGCAGATAAGTCTAAGAAACCCAGGTGCGTTATGTCGACAATTAAGTGGAGAATCCAAAAATGTAACTGAAATGGGGGGTTGCCATTTAAAAAACAGAACTTGTGTATCTTGTATATAAATATAAATATTTTTAGAATGTGTCTCATTGTCGGACCAATCTTTTAAAAAAAAAAATATAGTGTGGATAGAAAAAAAGTTATGGAGCTTGCAAGCACCCCTGGCACACCCTATATCTCACATTCCATTATCACAAGTGAAGAAGTGTGAATGAGTTATTCTGTTGTCAATGTTTCAATTGCAGATCCTTTTTGTGTTTTTAAATGGATCAATTCGTTTGATTATTTAAAAAGCAAAATGTGTAATATATAACACCGCCATTCTTTATTGTGTTTTTTGAATGAATAAATGGAATTGTGTGCACTAAATCCCATATACACACTAGGTGAATTTCACCATTTTGATGTTAAATCTTTGGGAAGTACTTGTGGCATTCGACTATCTGGAGCTTTAGCAGCTACCATCAACAGTGCTATTCAAAATGGTGGGTGAAACGGCAAGCCAGTCCGTCAGTCAGTCTAATCAGAATGTGTTCCCTGACTCGTGAAAGAAAAAATTTCAATTTGGAAGCAACCTCAACTGCCTATATTGAAAGTTTTGATCCAGTTATCATTTGAGATGTTTATCATCACATACTCCTAAATATTTTGTCTTATTATGTTCAAATTAAGTGTTGATGCAATCCCTCTGTTTAAAATTATTTAGATACTTAACTATTCTACATGACTACCTGTGTCTGATTCTATAGCCTCTATGCCTGATCCATGGGCCAATTTTGCTCAAATTCACATCTAAAGGTTGAAAACATTTACTGCGGGGACATCCCTTCAGTCATTGAGAATTGAACAAATCAATGGTGGGGTATTTGTCTACATTGATTAAAAGAGGGTGAAAAGAGAAACTATTTGTTAAATTTATCGTATTCAGCTTTATTCACACTTTCTCACTATTGCCATTATTGACTATCTTGTATAAAAGTGCTAAAGGGCAACATTTTCAATTGAATAGAAATATTTTTCTGTAAAATGAAAAATCAATCATAAAAATGAAGTTATTTTTTGAGAATACCTCACAGAAAACAACTACTTCTCTGGCTAAAGCCAAGTGGGATATTGAACTACATCTGATAGATATTTTAAATGATGCGAAGAAAGTGACTAAAGCTTATCTTTGAGTCGTAGATGATTCCATATCTGATTTTATGAACAGCCTGTTCATATATTTTAAAACAAATCAATAAAAGTAATAGTTTATGAATGAAAAGCTTTCTTTTTGAAAGTTGATAACCATATAACATCTCTAAAATCTAACTTTCCTGATTTTATGTTAATACAGAGAGGAGATCCATTGAAGTGTTTCGTAACACCCTGATATGAATTTTGAATGAGATTGGTTTAATGGTGTAGGCATGGACAGGCACACACAAAGAGGTATTTTTATTTTAATGATTTTTAGGCTTGATAAGTGGTTCACAATCGATTCCTATCAAAATATCTAATTTGATTTTTCTCCTATTGCCATTCGAAAGTGAAAAGCAGTCAAAAGTAATATGGAATGCTGCAAATCGATATTCGACTTCAAATATTTTAATTTCACTTGCGATCTTATGGCATTATGATTGCAATATAAATAACAGTATTATTTTCCGAATATTCCGCTTTCTATTGGATGAACCCTAATAAAGTTGTAGCTATAAGTATTCCTTGCATAAAATATATGAATATATGAACCCCACCTCACAGCTCCCAATGGTTGTGTATAAAACACAATATGCCAAGAGGCGCATCGGTGGTTGTCTATCTAAGCAAACAGCTTTTCAGATGTCTTGAAGCCCCGTACAACACAGCCAACCTTTCCCGCCTACTCTCGAACAAGAAGCCAGCGATATAACATTCATTTGACCGCTGGATTAATTTATTTATAAGATCTAGTGGAGCTCATGGAGCATGCGTATTTACTGACTTTGCTATGCAAATTACATACACCGAACTCTTGCAACTGACATTTGGGTCCGCATATAGAAAACACGATAGTTTTTCATCAGGAGTTCCAAATTATTTCTGATTTTGTTACTAGAAATTTAGAGCTGATATTTTCATTTCTATCATTCTCTTTTAAGCAAAGACTTGAAACAAAATGAGAAAAATATTTGATTGGTGAACATTACAGAAAATAAGACGTTTCATCTACTGAATAGTTGGTGAAACTTAATTTTTCAGTCATTATCCATCTACACGCCTCTGTAACTAACATGGATTAAATTATCTCGATATTTTAAATAATAGTGCATTCCGAGAGTTTTATAAAATAAAAAAAATTGGCAGACCTGTATTGTGATTATTAGTATTTTTGGTTTGGTAGACCTGTATTGTGATTATTACTATTTTTGGTTTGGTTTTGAAGATTTTATGGTACACTTGATAATAAATAAAAGCCACAGAACTCACAGATGAGTTCTGTGATGAAAGCCTGTATGCGAATAAATTCAAGTGACTATGCAGTATCCTAACTTGTTGTATCATGAATGATGAGTGTATAATAAATTTCATAAGCAAATAAGGTAGGTAGTTGAAAATAAAAAAAAAAGTTTAAAAATCACCTAAACTATGACATTTTTTTAATACTCTTGAAAGGCATTGATTGGTCCCCTGCTAGTTGAAGCCGGGCGCTGGACGTAATCATAACAACTATTCTAAAATATATTTTCCATTTTGTTTGCTTGAAAATACATTTGAGTGAGTATGTGAAATTTTGAACTGATTGGTTGTGAAATGTAAAAGGGAGTCTGATAAAATTGTATTCTAAAGCAAAGCAACGAGAAAAAAAATACATTTGAGGAAAATTGTTGGTTCTACTTCCCGATTTAAAAATGTCTCTCTTGTGTGGGGAAATAGTTGAATGGAATTAGGTACAAAAAAAATTGGAAAAACAAAAACAAAATGATGAGGTAGAAGGCTGAAAAGTATCTCAAATGGTTACGCATTTCAATACCGAATTCCGGTAATTATCGATCGAATTCGTTTTTTTGTAAGTATACCAGAACCAAACCTGAAATGATAACTAATAAGGCTTTTTCTTATACGACTGCAGCAAATTCTATAAATAAAATATATTTTACATTTGGATATAACCTATAGGTTATATCCAAATGTGAGAATCAATTAACATTAATTTTCAAATTCAAATTAGACTTCTCATAATTTAATAATATTTAATTTTTTTGATGGATTAGCGCTTATTTATTTCTGAATGTCAAAAGAACGGTGGTCACTTGGTAAACTTAAAGTTAGCCAATTAGTTTTGATTGGAGCATTTTTTCCAAGTTTCTGCAGTCGATTTTTCAAAAGAATAATTTTGGCAGTACGAGTTTAAATGTCATGTTTTGTTTTGATATATCGCCTTTAACCTATTCCCCATTTTTTTTTCGATTGTATTAAATCCGGATGATATGCAGGAAGCCGTAAAACCAAACGACCGTGCTCTTCTAACAACTGATTGAATTTGTAGGTAATATGTTGAGTTTTTAGGACTTTAATTAATTCGTAAAGTTGAGGTTTGTACATAGTTGGGGAAAAAAATGTATATTCATGTCAGAAAGTCATTGCTTAATTTCCGCCTCTAAGGAATTGGATGTACTTGTACATTATGATTGACCAATACCGATCTGCTCACTTCTGTTTTATCTCCGTTTTTGTATATGGGGGTGATTACCGATGTCTTGAAATCTGACGGATAGTGTTCAGTGTCTATCGATAGATTTATTATATTTACAAGTGAATCTGCTATTTGATATGCTATTAATTTCAAGGTCTCAGGTTTGATATTGTCAACTCCAAGGATTTTTCATCTTTCAATTGTTTTATTGCGTGGATTACTTCTGTCCGCGATGTTGGGCTGAGAAAAATTGAGTTTTTGCATCCTTTTCGTGAGCTGCATAGTTGGCTCTCCTCGTTATTTTCTCTGCTAGATTTTTCCCATGTTTGTGTAGGTATCGTTGAATATTTCTACAATGTTCTCTAGGTCATCAGTTGTATTGCCTAAGCTGTCTTTGATAGTAGTTACTTCATTTCTCGAGGAGCTACCAAACATCGTTAATATTTTTCCATAGCAGTTTTGCATCCTTTTGGTTTTCATTTATTCGGGACTTTAATATTGAATTTTCTTTTTTTATTAATTGTGCCAGCATTTTATTGTAAGCATTGTATTCGTTTGCCAACTGTTGGTTGGCTCTTTTTTAAGCTGTAGGTACATTTTTTTTATTCACAGAGCGAATTATTGCCGTGCGAACGGTGTCATGTGTTGGCATTGCTTCGGAAGGTTCCGTAGAGAACTGTACATCAAGAAAGACAATGATACCCTTCAATTATCTTATTACATAATATTTATCCAACAAATTTGGACAGAAAAAAGATCAGATATCTGTAAGTCTTCATTTCAAAAACATGCCTTCCTTATGAACTACTCATTGAGTCATACAATTTCATTATTAACAAACTGTGAGAAATATTTGTCATAGATTCGAAGGTAGGATTGTACTCACGAACTTCAGTAATCAAATTCCTTTTATTTAATAATAATAAAAAACAAGAAAGCCATTTGAAGTGTAATATTGGAAAACAAGGGACTTTGGAGTGTTCTTTACAACGAATTCAATATAAATTGAAACAAGTGGTAGACCACAAGCGAAAAACAACTACTTTCCTGGCAAATACCACGCAGAACGTTGAGTTATATTCACCTGAAAATCTATGCAAACTTCCATTGAAAACGAAAATTGATTGAAAATGTTTCTTACTGATGAACTTGATTATGTTTAATTTATGCCAGGTCCGCCTAACAATCCGCATACCGGTTTCAGGCTCCTGACCCTCATCAGGTGATTAAGCTTGATGTTTTAATTTGTGTTGGGTCTCGCTTCGGCCAGAGGTCTTCGGATCTCTGACTGGTGACTACTCCGTACTGATGAGGGCCAAAAGCCCGAAACTGGTATGCGGATTGTTAGGCGGACCTGGCATAAATTAAACATAATCACGTTTATCAGAAAGAAACATGGTAAATAAGGTTAGGTTGAAAAACAGGGAGCGTGCATCAAAACAAATTTGGTGTATTAGTATAGTGAGATACTGTATTTTTGAATTTTTTTTCTTGGAAAATAAAGACTCATTATTATTATTATTAAATCAGGTATTAATTTCTGTCGTAACTATTTTATATAATTTTCGGAGTTCATATCGTCGTGATAATCGCCACTCTTCGATCCGCTCTTCAACTTTTTTAAATAGTTGATCCATAACGCTCGAATGTCATTCTTTTCTATTAGAATTTTCCTGTAGTCTAGTTTTCCCACTCGAATCCAATTTACTCCAGAGAGTAGGACAAAGTAGCCCTTTTGCCTGTCTACTGTAATAGGTACATTGTTCAATTTTCGTTGGATATTGTCGATAGTAGCTCGGCAGCCTTCAGTCTCATAAAAATTGTAGACAATATTTTTTATGTCCTTGAATTCAAAATCTTGTAACCTTGAGATTACGCCTAATGTTATTTCCTTTCTGATTTGGAGAACTGAATAGGTACCGGATGTCCATCATTTTAAGCAGCTGTAACTTTTGCTTCTTTCATAATACGCTCAATAGTTATAACCATCGTGAACACACGTACTTTTATTTCTTGTTTCGATTCATTTGGAATTAGTGTTGAGAGAATAAAAATTCTGGTACACTAATTCGCGTACTTGGCTGTGCTCCGTCTCTCGACCATCTACTGTAGACATTTTCATTACAAAAAGTCACAGTCAGTCAGTCAGTCAGTCGAATATCACCGATACAAATCTCAACGGTAACTGACCGAAATTAAAACAGAACTGACGATGCCTTGCTTATGACATATACTCTTTTGTAGAAACCTACGTAAACAAATTATCAGTAAAAGATTAGGATCATATTATACACATTGTAATTGAAAGTGCATTAAATATGGGTTTTCCAATTTGAAAGTGCGATAATATCATTTAATGCTTAAATATTCACTTAAAAAAAATTGTTCGAGTTACATCATGATTGTTATGTCATAAACGAAAATAAGGCTTTTTACTTTTTGTCGCTCTTAAAATGTTTTCATATTACAATACATCTATTTCGTGCGAAATTACGCCACTGTACTTCTGAACGGGCCAATATTAGTCTGAAGTCTAATACCAATTCCACATATCTGAAAGAATATACTACAGTATAATACACAAAAATATCCAATGTTTGAAAAATAAAACTTTACAATTAGAAATATTTTTGAAGACACTTGAATGTCAGCCTTCTTTTGTATGTATAATAGAACACTGGTTTACTGAGCCCGAGCAATATCTTATGAAGCTGGAGGACTATGAAATGACTTCGTCATTTTCAAGAATAAATAATATACATGGTGGGTCTTGTATCTTCTCAAAAAATGATTTGGACTATTGTGAAATTGACGAGATCAGACTTAAAAGTATTGAAAGTGTAATCGAATGCTCCTCGATAATTTGTAAAGAAGTTAAATGTGTCTTAATTTCCATCTACCGACCCCCCACTGGAGATCTAGATACATGTCTATAAGTACTAGATAAAATACTTGACTTTGTGCAAAACAATTTCCGGAGATACAAGGTAATATTATGTGGTGATTTTAATATTAATCTTTTGAATACAAATAATGTAAGCACTCTGGCATTTCTTAACCCTCTATTAGCATATAATTTGCATAAACAAATAAATGAACCAACAAGAATAACATCAAGATCGTTCACACTATTGGACAATATGTTTATAAATTTTGAAAAAGGATATCCTGGAGAAGTTATAACCTCTGCATTATCAGATCGTGAGGCTCAAATAATTAGAATTGAGAGAGCAGATACAGTCAAAATTACTCAAAAAAACAAAAATCATCAAAGGGGTTTTTTCAAATGCAAAGCTTGATCAATAGAAATATGAGCCGAGAAATATAGACATGAACTCTTTTTCTATAGAAATTCAAATAGCGCTTACGATTGTCTCATGGGAATCATTAAGGAGATAATGAACATAATTGTACCTCTGAAAGTATTTGAAATAGATAATGCTGTGAAGAATAGAAACTGGATATCTCTAGGAATAAAGACATCGAGCAAACGCGAACAACATTTATACAGACTAAAAAACAATGGTACCATATCCAATGATACATACCAAACATATTGTGGAATTTTCAAAAAAATAGTTAGGGAAGCAAAAAACGATGTAATATAAATTATATCAAAACGTCCACAAACAAGTCCAAACCAGTATGGAACCTTGTTAAATCTTTTACTAGTGCAAGCAACAAGAGACACATGGATTCTGTTTCAAAAAATATCAATATGGATAAGAATGATAAAATTTCAACTCTTAATGACGTGAATCAGTCCTTCATCGATAACTGTTCAGATTTAAAAAGTGGAAATATTAGTAATTTGTATTTAGAACGTAACTACTTTAAACGAAACATTTTTTTTCTGCCCACAGATCTCAAAGAAGTTTATGACACAATAAACAATTTAAAAAATACTAGCTCTGTAGGTGAAGATGAAATACCAGTTAAATTATTGAAACATGTAGTATCTGAGCTTTGTAAACCTATTGCATACATAATTAACATATCTTTTTCAACAGGTACTTTTGCAGAAAAGCTCAAAATTGCACAAATTAACGTAATTTGAAAAAAATGTGACATTAATAATTATAGGCCCATTGCAATTTTTCCAAACATAAATAAAGTCTTTGAGAAAATAATATACAGCTGACTGATTACATACCTATAGAATTATAATAAATTGAGTGATACACAGAACGGATTCAGGAAGAAGAAATCTACTATTAGAGCTAATTATCAAGCCCTAAATAAAGTAATAGAATCTATTAATGGCAAAAATTTACCAACAGCTGTCAATTTGGGTTTGTCAAAAGCCTTTGATAGTGTTCACCATCAGCTACTGATCATGCCCAGTAAACCAAAATATGTGGCTGAAACATTTCTGAAACAACTAATTTTTCATTTGAAACGTTTTTTCTTTTGACTCAGATACATTTGTGAAACATACCAGATACCAGCAATGATCTACCTATGGAACGTTTCACTGAAACATTTCAATAAAAATGTTCCTGGAACATATTTTAACTGTGTTTGAATACATTTAGATATATTTCACAGGCAATGTTTCAGAAGGAACACATATAAAACATGAAATAACTGCTCAAGAATTCATTTTTGAAATATTTCACGTGCAATGTTCCAAAAAAGACATATATATATATATATATATATATACATATATATAGTTATGATTGGTTGGTTATTGATTTTAAATTTATATATATTTTTGTGAATTTATTTCACAGATTTTAATTTCGGAATTCCTTTCATAACAAATGAAAACTCCGGCTATGTTATCTTACCATTCTCTTTTTAAAACTCTTTTTACCTTATCCCAGCTCAGTCAGGTACAACTATGAACATGAGTCAGCTCCTTCTCAGCAGTCGGTTCTGTGATCTGTATTGCCGACTTGGCACTAACGATTCGATAAGAAATGCTGTTCAGTTCAGTAAACCAAAATATGTGGCTGAAACATTTCTGAAACAACAAATTTTTCATTTGAAACGTTCCTTCTTTTGACTCAGATACATTTGTGAAACATACCAGACACCAGAAATGATCTACCTATGGAACGTTTCACTGAAACGTTTTAACAAAAATGTTCCTGGAACATATTTTAACTGTGTTTGAATACATTCAGATATATTTCACAGGCAATGTTTCAGAAGGAACACATATAAAACATAAAATAACTGCTCAAGAATTCATTTTTGAAATATTTCACGTGCAATGTTCCAAAAAAGACATATACATATATATATATATATATATATATATATATATATATATGTATATATATATATAGTTATGATTGGTTAGTTATTGATTTTAAATTTATATATATTTTTGCGAATTTATTTCACTGATTTTAATTTCGGAATTCCTTTCATAACAAATGAAAACTCCGGCTATGTTATCTTACCATTATCTTTTTAAAACTCTTTTTACCTTATCCCAGCTCAGTCAGGTACAACTATGAACATGAGTCAGCTCCTCCTCAGCAGTCGGTTCTGTGATCTGTATTGCCGACTTGGCACTAACGATTCGATAAGAAATGCTGTGGGGGAAAAGTGTGGTTAGATAAAACACAGATTGCAGAAAGTGAACAACTGGTTGTTTTTATTCAGATAAAAACCCCTAAAACTGCCCTACTCTTCGATAAATACCTCATACTAAAAGAAAAAATAATATGAAATGGTGCAATTTGAATATAAGTGATGATTATTAATATGAAGAATATTTAAAACTATGGTAAGTCCTTCAGCATGGAATTTTGATGGATGTTCAGCCAAAACAATGTAAACAGTGGATCAGACACTCAAAGTTATTGGATAGATATACGAAAAGTTGCACTTTGGTGAATTCGGTGATTAGAGTACCTTGTTGCTCCTTTTCCTGTGAAATTTCCAGCCCCGTGGACGTACTTTTGGAATTGCAATGACAGCTTACGTGCGTTCTTTCATGGATTTCTCTTCTATACCAGGTAAGTGGAAATTATTGATAACTTATTTCTCCCAGTTGTGCCTTTTAGGAATTTCTCCCGTTCGGGAATCTTTTAACCAGTTTTTTCTTGAATTGTCTATTAATATCTCTTTCAAATTTTCGTACGTGGCTTCCTTTTTGTAACTTTTTTCAATCTCTTCCAAACTTGTTATCCTCTCTCATGGCAACACACATCTTTTTTATTTTCTTACATATTTTTGAATTTTGTGTCACTTCAATACCGACTTATTTGTTATTCTAATTACTACTAATGATTTTATGAATGAAAGCTAATTCTAAATCTTACATATTATTTACAAATTGGTATAAAATTATATTTTTACAATTTCTGCTATCACATCTTTCATATATAATCACTTTTCCCACACAAACTCTTTCGATATCCCATTGGTGGGTTTTCTGTTGATGTTAATTGTCATACAGGATGTTCAAAACTTGTATATCAGTTGATGTTACTTTAAATTCAATGTTTTCTATAAATTTGAATTTTGACATGATTTAATTGTGGATTTTCATTAGATAATTCGTTGGTCATATACTTTTGATAACAGACTTATTCAGGACTGCCCTCTTGATACATATGCACCGACTAGAGCATAGTATAAGATTTTATAATAGTAAAAAGGTAAATAAAATTGCAAAACAACATAGTATTAATGACGATAACTAAAATACCTAATAATAATAATGATAATTATAAGTTTAATTATTTTACAACATCTCCTAACATAACAATATGGTGGATTGTTATCTACAGTTTCCCTTTTGAACCTTAGAGTTGCCAATCGAAACCAGAGGTAGCCGTGTGTTTTTCGAATTCCGTGTCAGACATACTAAAAAATCGCTTAAGTGCAGCATCTGAAAAAATATTTCAAAATATTTCGAATTAATTAATCTAAATATTATTTTTGCAAAAAAAAATCGAAAAAAAGCAACATTAAATTGAATACTTCCATCTGATTATTCGGAGGCCTCCATATTTTGTATTCATTGAAGAACCATGCACCTTTCAGAGTTGATATACCTATATATCTATCAAATTATTAAGGGGATAGTTATTTTTTTATACCACGAACACTTTCTGGACAGTTTGTTGGAAAACATTATCATTAGGCCTCTTCTGATCGGGTCATTGGAGAGAATATAGTCTTATAATTTTCCTCAAATGTCTCTTTGTTTTGAATATTATTTCCCATATTTATTGTAATAATAAACAGTACATACATAAAGCTGAAATTTAGTGTTTTAATTAATACATAAGAAATTATTTGAAATGTCAGCGTTGCAGTTCTTCTGATTTGTCTGTTTTCCATTGAATTCAGTATTTATTATGAAACAATGTTGAAGACAATTAGCAAGTGCATGCAGGCACCAATCACCAAATCACCAATGTAAATGATTATTTTATGAATTCAGGATTGAATCATTTAGATCCGATAGACAAGATCTGTTTTCGAAAGTTATTGTGTTTGAACCAGACAGATGAGAGAAACTCTTAAAAAAAATACCAAAATAGTAAAGACGCCAAAATAAGTTGCCTAAAATAAACAGTTTCACGTATCTCTAATGGTTTTGTAGATAACTTTATTCCATACTTCAGACAAAAGCTCCACCAACTGAGCTACTGATGTCACTATTTAGGATATAAATAATAACTGCTACTTTATGTTAGTCTGAAGAAATTAGGTAAATCGTACATCAATGAAATGAACACATTCTTTCATAGATTCAATATAATAAGTATATAGGTACGGCCACATAATATTTTTCAGTATCGAATTGGTGAACATTTTCTACTTCCTCAAATGCATGATTATTTTCACAAACACGGAGTATAGAGAAAGATAATAGCCATTTCGCTTTATTCATGACCTAAATTGGTGGACCTCTTGAGCACATAATTGAATTCTATATTACAGAAGGGATTGAACTATACATGTGTGTGTTGCTGCAGCAACCGTATTAGGATCAGAACACTTTGTATTATTATAACTACAAGAGAGGAAGAATATTGAAACAAGCAATGAACTAATATGAAGTTTATTATTCATCTCATCTCACAAGGTAAGCCAGAACTATCGATAATGTATCTCAAAACAAAATCACAAAAATACCGATTTTTTTGCAAAAATCTAGGTGTCGCCTTCGATAGACCTTAAAGCAATTGGTAAAGCATAATATTCGGGGTATTAGTTTAAATATACATTCCACTGCCCTTTGGATATCACACAAGGTGTTAGTGGCTGAAAATTAGAAATTGAATTTTTCACAATGACTCATTATTAAGAATTGCTGAATTATTTTTATTAAAATTTGGTAGTGATTTCCTCTTGGAAGTTTTTATTCTTTATTACCTAATCCACAAAATTGTCAAGCTTTTGTTTGAATATTTCGATAACGGATGATTTGATTTTGGCAAGCTGTTTTTCTAAGGACTTCAAAAAACAAAAAAAACTGAAAAAGCTCCACAACCCCCTGTAAGGCGACACTGGATAATATGTCTGAAATGACTTTCCTATAAAAAATTTAGTGCTGTCGAGAGAAAATGGGGTACCAATTAATTTGAATGAAAAATATTCAGCCGCTAAATTAGGATAAAAAAAACTATTCTTTTTGCATGGTCGATGTCTTTTGTGTTTCTCTAAAATTAATAACTTGAGAGCCTTATATGTTTAAGTCCCATTCTTCATCATCATATTTGATAAAAAAACTTAGGGGGTGATTCTACTTGCAAAGTTCCTACACATTTTTACGAAAACTAAAACTACAAAGTTACAGGATCTCAAAGGTCATAGTATAACTTAATTTTTTGTAAACCGACTCTTCCCAAATTATTACCACAAAGCTTCTTTTGAGTTTTTTGCTTCGGAAACAATCGTGGGAAATGCTTCAATTTCACGTGAACTTGTTTTCAGTGCCACAACCATGATAGTTACCAAAGCACGATTTAATGATGAATATGAACTGGAAATAGGTATTTCTATACAGGGCAAGCAAATATTTAAAACCTTTTAATTCGTAATCTGCCTTTGGCGAATCAGTTTCAAATTTGAATATAGAGACTGTACAATAACCATAATAATGAAAAAAATAAACCCTGAGGACCTAAAACTACCAGTTTCGAATTTTGGAAAAGGATATATGATAAAATGAATATATTCCTTTTTGGCGGTTGCTGGGTATCAGGATGAATCTAAAATGGCGGCAACAAGTGAACACCTATTACACTATCAGTAGGCCTACACAACAAAAACACCCTTCGTAAAATGAGAACATGGTAAAAAACATCCCCCATCTATCCTCACTCTTCATTAAACACAAACGATAAACAATCACCTTGTGCTTTGAGCAAGAGCAGTCAACGTCATCACCAGCTAAGCTACACACTAACTATCAGTATAGAACTCTTGTCTATGACACTAACTAAAAATCACACTATCTATTATTTAGACGAACGGATACGGACGATGGGCGATCTCCACTAGCCACGACTCACGATGACGGTCTGTTTCTCTCTGTATCATAGAATTCCCCGATCTGCGATGTGTATAATATGTCTCGCGTATCTGTCGTCTCTCTCATTTTTTCCACTTTCCGGCAGTGTTACCGAAAAACAACAAAAATAATATATATTCTTATTCAGGTTACGTTCGGCATAACTTTAGGATCTCGCACTGAGAATTTCGTTTTTTGGTTACATTCGGGATAACTTTAGGAACTCTCATTAAAAATTTCTTATTTAGGTTACGCTCGGGATAACTTTAGGAACTCGCATTGGGAATTTCTTGTTCTGGTTATATTCGGGATAACTTTAGGAGCTCGTCATAAGAATTTCTTATTCAGGTTGCGTTCGGGACATCTTTAGGAACTCGCAATAAGATAGAACCTGGTAAAAGGAATGTGAGGTTTCCAAGATTTTTCCTGGGGACACCAGTGATAATTTCGCTTAGTTACAGCACATAGCGATGACCGAGACCTCGCAATAGGAGTTCGCATAAGATCCTAATTATAACCTCTCAGAGATCTCACGGAGAGCTGTGTTACCTGGGAAGTTCCAAAAAGAGTGCTCTTGAACATATATATCGTTGAAAAGATTGCAAACTGCAACTGTTGCAACTGATTTCATTTCAAAATTAAGGAAGTTGAACGTATCTTCTACCAGCAAGGAATGAAGCGTAGTTTTAATTGAAGCCATTTGCGTCATGACTTGGTTCTCTTTCCATTGCTAACAACGAAATTGGTACCAATAAAGAACTGGTGAATCGTATCAGATTTAATTCTCGGCAAATGCATCTTTGAGTTGAGAAATTCTACTGTTTTGTTCTAGATCACCTAAAAATCTATAAAAATGCATACAAATCCTGCGGAGACAAATTTCTTATATACTTCTAATCCATTGATCTTGTTCACTAAGGCCAGGTATTTTCACCTCCGGTTATACTAGGAATAAATCAATCGACGGTTGCAAAAGCACATTCTAACCATTGGTTAATATATTCCTAGTATAACTGGAGGTGAAAATACCGGGCCTAAGGGTATTATGGGTTTGATTCAACCTCCAAATAAATTAACCAATGGTTAGATTGGAAATAGATTCCGTTTATCAAATGAGCAAATGCATTGATTTGTTTGAAAATATGAACAGGATGTTCATAAAATCAGATGTGGAATCATCTGCGACTGAAAGATAAACTTTAGTCACTATCTTCCATCGTTCAAAATAACCTCTTGTGGGGTATTCATGTTGAAAAGGGAAACATTCTCAATTGAATATTGAATAGAAAGATTTTTCTGTGAATTGAAAAATCCACGATAAAAATGAAGTTATTTTTTGTGAATGTCTAACAGAAAACAACTACTTTCCCGGCTAAAGCCACGCTGGACATTGATCTGACCTAACTCAAAAGAAAAAATTTGAAATTTGCATTTTTATTCAGATAGTTATTTGATTTTCTATTCCAGTCCTAATTAAGAACTGATATAGATGAATGAGGCAAAGAGTACTCACCAGAAATCATTTGTAACATTGACGCAAGAGAATGTTTCCCTTTTCAGCAAATGCATATTCTAATCACTGGTTGATTTAGTTGGAGCCTGAACCGAATCTATAATACTGTCCCTTAATGGGGTATAGTAGCTATTCATGATCAAAATTTTGGGATTGGCATTGAAATCAAAATGGAAGTGTTCATAAAAAATACCTATTTAATAACTGTTCCTGCTACATATACATTAACAATATTCCTGTCGTCACCCGTGTATATGAATTTTTGTAATAATTCCAAAGGGGAGCAATTCAATATATGATCCGCCGAACAGTTATCGACGTCCATGTCCACTATGAGGGCATCAAACTGTTTACCAGGTTGAAAACTCCCAATTTCTGCATCCATAGACAAAGCTGTAAGAATAAAAGTTGAAATTACATGGTATTCATTCTAATAACGAATGAGTTAAGTGATATATTGTAAATGGCAGATTCAATGAATTTAATTTTTTTTTAAATATAACAGTAACAATAAAGAATGTACGGAACAATCAAAATGTAGTCTTGTTTTATTTTTTTTGTAGCTGACTCTAAATATATTGAGGCCCAGAATCTAAGACACATGGCGAAGTGTTTTGAACTTCCGGGAACTTAGTTTTCAAAACCTGATGGCGTTAGCGAAATTCCTAGGTTACAGCAGTACCATCGCATTCCGATTTGTAATTTTATTTGGGGTGATACGTTAATGATCATTGAATAATACTGGTACCAGTTTCAAGTCTTAACTAACTCATGATGTTTCGTTTCGCGATGGGCTTGTGGAATTTTCGCTCATCTTTGTCTTGACACTCCATTCCAGAATCCAGTGAGATCTAGATCCCAACTTCGAAACCTATAGAAAGTCTAATAGTCTGGTCGAGAAGTGTATTTCCTGCAAAAAATAGTTCCAAGGCTCCAAAAAATATGAGCAATAGCTGACAAAAATTGCAAATGTTACACATTTTTTTAACAAACACAAAAAAAGGTTCCGTTTTTTGGAAATAACTCAAAAACTATGAGCGATAGCGAAAATCGGAAATAATATTTTTAAAGTAGAGGAGATTTCCAATAAACAAGCCTCCCGGAACTCTATCTCCATCATTTAGAATTTAAATTTAACCCTGAAAATAGAGCTTCGCGCGACCGCTACGGCATGCGCGCGTCTCTAAAGGGAGTACACCACATGAAATAATTTTTTTATAGTATTAAATATCAATTTAAAAATTTGAGTAAATCATGGAAAAACAAATTTAACTTTTGCTACTCACCTCTTCACTGAAAAACATTGTTTTGTTAACGATTTCGAAATATTACATACAGAAAAGGAAGGTTGTAAACTCGACCTTCTAGAAACTCTAGAAATTAATAAATGCAAAAAGTCGTAATTTTTGCTTAATGACCAGATCAACTTGAATAATTCTCCTTAGTTAAACTTGTTTTATTGAAGATCAAACAGGTAATGAATATAATATCCGTTCTACTTGGTCTGATTCCTTATAAATACCTAATGGCTAATCCTTAATATCCTCAATATTCTTAATTAGATTCATATACTACTTGCCTTGACTATATAATATGACACATCGTGATTATTGAGTTAGTATTATCTCCAGTTGAAAAAGCTATTGTATAGCGAAACACGTGTCGTGGTTTTGTGAACCCAGTTTAAGGAAAATCATTTAGTGAAGTGAGTGTCTTTTGTTTACTTCAATATAGAATTCAAAAAATTTATTATCTGTGCGAAAATGATGAGGAAATTGGGGTATATTGCTTATCAAGTATATGCTGTGGATACAAAATTGAACAAAACCAGATTAGTAACGTCAATTTCACGATCAAAACGGAAGATTAATCTGTGAATAAATCAATTCCCAAATAAGTCAAACATTTCGAATCCACCTTCACTCGGAACTGAATCAAACTTTGGAGTTCTTGATGAAACGCCCTGTATAATTATAAAATTTTTCGATTCCGCAAAACATTTCCAAGTAGGTCTACTAGTAGTGCTCACTCATTTTTTCAGATGTATTTCCATTCTTACCACAAAATTCTCATCAAGTTTATCTTTCAGTTGTAGATGATTCCACATCTTATTTTATTAACATCCTGTTGTTGTTTATTATAATTTTTTAAAGTTAAAAAATTAAAAATAAAAAAATGTCTTTTTTTTGTATCCATATTTTGCTATTGGTGTTTTTGCAACAAATCAAGGCATTTAATAACATTCGAAAAAAAATTTTTAGGACAATTATTTTATTGACAAACTGATTAGTTCCATACTAAAAAAATATTTGTTGTTTAGAGAATAACATTCTTATTGTTTATAATAGTTTTTTTATATTTCCATTATTTAAATAATTAGTTGAAAATTGTTTTTCTTTAAAAATCATAATTGGCATTTCACAATAAATAAAAAAATAAAATAAAAATGTAATTGTAGATAACAAATTGTTACGAAAAATTACAAAAACAACCATATGCAACAAAAGGTCATTTTTTTTTTTAAATTTTTTTATGGATTTTTCTAAAATTACGGTATATAAAAGTTGCAGCGGCCACTTGATTTTGTAGGTAACCGCTGTAACTTTTGAACCATTAAAGATACAGTTATCAACATGCAAGATGATTTTATAGAGCATTAGTTGATCTGTTAACCCTTTGAGGACTACTGGTTATCAGTGAAAATCACACTACCAATATCCACCCTATTATTTTCCTACCGGTTTTACGTGATAACTACGGTGTTTAATGTGTTGCCTACGCATCATTTTTACTCTGCTTGTCGATAGCAACGATTTTGGGTCGTCTTGACATTTATGATGCCGAATTGATAGCGTTTCGACCATTTAGCTCCTAGTGGTTAGCATTAGTAACCACGTCCTTCAGGATAATCCTTCAGATCCTGTATAATTTTTGTTATTTAAATCTTTTTTATATTTTTTGTTTATTCAAGTCCCATTTCAACTGAAGCTTATGTTAATAAACACATTTCTTTAAAAACAATCTCATTATTTTTCATTTTAACAATTTTCGAATTAATTTAGGTCTGAAAGGGTAAACACTTTTCACCAAGTCTGCATCTGTCATGGTTTCCTGTTTATATGCATTTATTTAAAAAAAACCCTATCTACTTCTTGCAATGCTTACTATCTTTCAAAGTGTGAAAGTAGCCCTTTTGTACTTCAGGACGATTTTGTAGGCTAGTATTTGAATTATTCAAAAAATATTGGTTTCAGACATTAACATTAATTGTTCATGAAATACACGGATTTATTTAATTAATGTCAACTTCATCATGTATTCTAGCCGCATTTAATCCCATATTTGTTAATAAATACTCAAGTTATACAGTTTGTAAAGTCATTCATTATCTGTTTTTTCAAGTATTTGTGTAAAAAATGATATAACCTAATTTTAGAAAAATCTTTACAATATATAAAAAAAGTTCGACACTTTGTTGCAATGGTTGTTTTTGTAATTTTTCGTAGTTTCGAAAAAAGTAAAATGAGATTCGGAATTTGTTTATGACAAATTGTTAACTCAATAAATAAACAATTGAATTTTCAATTTTATTTTTTTATTTTTCGTTATTCTATTGAAAACTGCCAATCATGATTTTTAAAGAAAAAAAAATTCCCAACTAACTATTTAAATAATGGAAATATAAAAAACTATAATAAACAAAACAAACTACTTTTAAAAACTTTTATGACGTGATCTTGTTGAATATATATATATATATATATTTCTGTAATTTTTTTTGGGTTTTGGTTCACTTATAGGAATAAAACGTGGATGCAAATTTGGTATTATTTCATATTGCAATTTTTTTTTAATAGAAAATATAACGTTTCGCTTAAGTATTTAAGCTTCATCAGAAATTGTATCTGTCAGCACAAATTCGGTTGGGTGACAGATACAATTTCTGATGAAGCTTAAGTACTTAAGCGAAACATTATATTTTCTATATAAAAAAATAAATTGCAATATGAAATAATACTAAATTTGCATCCACGTTTTATTCCTATAAGTGAACCAAAACCCAAAAAAAATTACAGAAATATAATATATATGGTTCAAGAATACAAGAAGAGAGAAATATATATATATATATATATATATATATATATATATATATATAAATAAGAAGGGCTCCAAGTGGCAAAAAAATTTTAGAGCTATTATTTAAACATTTATGTCGTTTTTTATGAAAACCGAGGTCCGAAAAATAAGGACTAATTAACAAATGCCCAACTTGTTGAAAAATAAACTTATTTTTTTCCACAGGGAACTTGTTCTTTCAAGTGTTAAAAACACACCATGATTTGTTCAAATATTTAAATTGATATTTAGTACTATAAAACATTTATTTTATGTGGTGTACTCTCTTTAGAGACGGCGCGCGCATGCCGTAGCGGTAGCGCGGAGCCCTATTTTCAGCGTTAAATTAAAATTATAAATAATTGTTAGAGTTTTGGAGTTATTACCGAAAAACTGAACCCCTTTTTTTGTCTTTGTTTTTTGTTAATAACAATTGCAATTGTCGTCAGCAAAAAAACGACTTTCTCAGAATTGCATCCCGAATCGAATGAGCTTATTGCTCATATTGTTTGGAGACTTGGAACTATTTTTCGCAGGAAACTCACTTCTTGACTAGTCCATTAGGAAATTGAGTGTTTGTCCATTTCCTTCAAGGTCATCTGCTCCCTCGTGACACTGAAGTGAACTTTTTCTGCAGTTATTTCAGGAATTATTTGGAGCTGATTGGCTGTTTTTACCGCTTGAATATCGTCTGACTTCTCCACTTCCCAAATCTTCGGGGAACACTACACAATATATTCCTTTTTTTATCATGTGATTCAGCTCTGCATAAATGCAAAATATATGGCATGCTGTCTTTGTTGTATTACCTGCAACTTTTGATTCATCGCTTGAAGATATTCTTGTGTACATTTCTAAGTATGTTATCCTATTGTCATTTTATGTTGTTTGCCATATATAGAGCTAATGACCCTTGTCGTACAAGCGCATCAGCTTGTTCATTCCTAGCATCGTTACTGAATATCCCGGCATTCAATATAGGGCTAAGGTGAGTTTAGGTAGAGCGACACAGCACAATGTGAGCGAGAGTCAGATAGAGATCATCGCAGCGATAACTTGTCTGTCTAGATTGAAGGGTACCTTAAACAGTCTGCGAGATTTTTGATATTTCTAGCATAGGTGATCCATTAGCTATATCCTGATAAAAGTACCGAACCAGCATTATTGTTGGTTGTTTTTGTTGTTGATTGTATTTACTTCCACTAAAATTGTGTCGAAAAAGAATTTCCAACGGTTACCACAATTTCTACATCTGAGGGCAACTTTGTTATTTCTCGTTCTTCCAAAACACAACCATTCTGGTGGCCTGAAAATAATCATTAGAATAAGGTAATGCTCCTCCCTTATCAACAATACAACACTTAATTTCACAACATCATCCAGTGATTTCTGCTGTGCGATGGAGTATTGTCAAAGATTAAAGGATCTACAAAATAATTCAGAAAGCACATGCCATGATTGGTCTTCAATATCACCACAATATTTGGAAAGTTTGTTCAGACGATGGTTTTAGTCAAATATTGATGATTTTTCCGAAGCGATATTTGATGAAAGCTTGAACCTAGCAAAATATTTTTCCTTGAGCTAATTGCTCTACCTTTACCCACCAGGCTTTTTTCAAAATATTTTTTGGTGCATTCCGTGGCACTACTTCTACAATATGAAATTCTGATTCAAAGTTGGTTCAGATGTTGAAGAGTTCCAAATGTCTGAATCTTAGCAATCTAACAAGATACTTTGGGGACCTTCAAAAAAGGTGATTTCAATTTGTCAGTCTAGCATTTGGTATTGTTTACCATTTGTAAAATGTATCTTCAGATTCTCAAATTTTTTTTTGTTTTATTTTCCCACTATTGAAACATTAAATACTTACATTCAATAGTTGAATGGGAATGACATAAAAAAATAAGTCTTAGTCATGAATTCACCTAAAAAACTGTATTGGTTTCGACCATTCGAGTTGAAAAAAAAAACGAATGATCACATTAATACTACAAAAAAGTTCAAGATTTCAGGCTGCAAAAGGAGTTGTATTCTGATATACTTTTTACCTTTTGCACCGCCCAGTGTTGCAAGATAGAAGACATCTTCGTATGTTAGCGGAACATAACATTTCTCTTGAAAGGATAGGTGAATTGAAACATCTAATGCAGCTCTCATTGCTCTCACTATGGAAGGTGAAGGACCTCCTGAAACATCTGAAGACAAATATGGCCGTTATATTTTAACTTTTCTTGCGAGAGTTTGGAAGTCAGTTTGATATTTTTCGTTATGATAAGTGGAGGAAAACTTTTTGCATCGCATAAATAAAAGGGATCTCCCAGAGATATATTATTGAATTGAATATTCTTTTGTTAAAAATAATAATTTAGTATTAACATATATCTGTTTCTTTGCCTCTTTATTTTTTTTTAAATGAATTCGGCGGAATAAAGACCCGTATTTCTCACGTTAGAAAACGATGAAATAACTCGCTGGTCAAATATATTTTTCTGACTTCAAGATAATCATCCCTTGTCAATAGTGTTCTGACACTGGAGAATACGAATAACATATGACTAGCATGGCCAATAAGCAGCATTAGTTTGCCTGGCACTGCGCAGAGCTAAATCACGTTTTGCCATTTTAGGATTAGCTTTCGCTTCGCTTTAGTGTAAGCCTGAAATTGTTAAAATTGAATTTCAACTGAATGATGTTAATTTTTTTCAGATAATCAACTAAGACGATTTTTGTTCTACATACAGTTTGGTATAATGGCGTCGTTTTGGTATACGATCATTTGTAATAATCAATTTTTAGCATTGCCACAGCATCAGTTGTCACAATTTCCCGCTTCAAATTTCATATGACTATGCTTATGAGTACATGACGAATATACATGAAATAACAATCCTCTAAATATTGGTTTTGTTTGGATTCAATATCCTCTACATATTTGTATTTCTAGTGAAAATAATTTTGTTGTGGATTATCTCTAAAATTACTTCGGTGGAATGAAAATACAACACACCCCAAAGACAATATTACCCCACGAAATACCTGACAAAGTAGGAATGCTCCTATAGTAATTAATATGTTAACCGATGCCTGAACAGGCACATGAAGTTTATCAGGATCACAGATGATCCACTGTGCAGATGGTGACTGGAAGATGATGAGACGTCATCGGCCATGCCAGAGGGAAAACAACCTTTTGAACATTATTCTGAATCCAAAGGATGTCAAAGAGATCCAGCTGAAGAAATTGCTGAGTTTCGTCAGGAAAATACGCATACCCAACTGATTCTCTGTGCGCACAAAGGGCCGAAGTAGAGAGGCATGCGATCCTCAGAACCAGCCCAGTTTGTGCTAAGAAAAAGAACCGATTTCTAGTTATTCTCCTATATTTGAAGAATTGCTCTTCGTCATACTACAGCGATTTCAACTAAGCAATGTTATATATAATCCTTCAACGATTTTCCTACGATTCAAATTTTCTCACAGATTTTTTACATTTCTACGACGAAGTTGCTGAGTCAGTAGATTTTTTTTTCACAGTCATCAATTTTACTTACCTTAGTTTCACTCAAACTTCCAATATTTGCCAAGAAAGTATGCATTGAAACTGAAATGTTGATGATCCTATCAGACTGTTTCAATCTATAGTTATACATGTTAATACACCAACTCGATTATCTAAATTCTCAACTATCATCATAGATTGATTATGTTAGCCCAAACACAGAAATAGGAAATATGGACGAATATACGGCAAAAAAAACTATGCGCAGTTCAGGCATCTTTGTCAGAGAACAGATTTGAATTGCATACATGGAGCGGAGGATACAATGAATTCTTTTCAAGAATTTTTCCCTGAATCACAAAACCCTGAATCACGAAAGGCATAAAATATCGTCCAGTAATTTACGTTGCCTACACATCATGAGAAAACTCCATAGCGATAACTTTTTCAAGACATATTTCAATAAATATCGTATCTACAAACATACCATAAAATTAGCCATAGATTGGTATTATAGTGAAAGATTGAATCAAGTTGGAAACAAACAGAAAGAGATATGCGCAATAACCAATGATCTGACCTGAATATTACTGTTCAATAGCCGATAAAATAACGCAGATTACCCTTCCGACGATTGTTCCAGTCGATAATTCACAGAAAATAATTTATCCATAAATTCACTGTACTTATACTGGACTAGAATTCCTCTGTCAAAGACGACTTGTCAGCAAAATCGATGTTACTTACCCGACAAAGTAGTGACGTCTATAAACACTCCTTTTGCTACAGTTGTTTTCGCTTCCAGGTTAAAATCGTCTGCAATAGACAGACCGATCATATTGTCGACACCGTCTTAAATCATTGGGAAAGTAGTTAAACAGAGAATAACGGGATTCTTGGAGAGATACAATATATTGGCCATTGAACAGTGATGCCATTTTTGACTTCCGTAAAAAAATATGAATTAACATCAATGAGAAGGAGGCGGCTGCAGCAGTATTTCTGAACCTTTCCAAAGCCTTCGACTGAAATTTTGTTGCAGAAGCTTTTTACCCGACTACGGCTCAGCCGAAAAGGAAGGGTAATTATTTTAGCAGCATATGTATGTATGTATTTACGAATGTTCCACCGTAGCGCCTAAACTACTCATCCGATTTTGATGAAAGAGGCGTCAATCGATTCGTTACTATGGTCCGGCTTTTATACGAATAAAATCAATATGACGGATTTTACATGAAAAAAGAAGGGGTATCTGAATTTTTTTGCTATTGTATCGAGTGGGATGTCAAATGAAAGAGGAGACAATTCTGAGTTCATAAATATAAATGTAGTATAATATTAAATATAAAAAAATATACCCAGCGACAGAAAAACAATTTTTAGCTTTTATGAATACTACTAACGCTTTCTATCGGCAGTTCTGAATATCAATCCTGTAAAAACAACAGTATCACCATTTTTAGAATCTCACATATTATTAATAACTCCAATAAAGTACAATAAGGTACAAATTCAGTGCAAAAAAATAATTCTAAGAAAATCGAATCTCACTGAGATAGCTACCCGAACGGGTCAGGCGCGTGAGGGCAGACGTCGTTGACGGTCGTGTCCGTGAGAGTAGTTTTTTAGCGCGGATTTTAAAT
Source organism: Gonioctena quinquepunctata (assembly GCA_018342105.1). NCBI lineage: Eukaryota > Metazoa > Arthropoda > Insecta > Coleoptera > Chrysomelidae > Gonioctena > Gonioctena quinquepunctata. Next base: position 309,029 of record JAFIRS010000908.1, on the reverse strand, counting down.
ATATTTGTATTTTCTACTGTCACAAGACGAACATTCATGCACATTAAACTCTTCCATAATTAGGTTGGCACATGCAATTTTTTTATCGCATATTTGGATCTTTATTATACAAATTTTTTTTTACGTTTCTAAAAAAAAATTTGAGAACGCTACAGTGTTTTGAATATACCGAGTTTTAAAACGCCTCCATGACCTGGGAGAGAGAGCGTGACGTTACAATACTGTTGGGCCCATTGATCCTCTCTTCTACAGTAGGCAGCGAGCACGTGTTGCTGCCGCTAATATTGTGAAGTATTTATTGTTCGCGTCGTTGTCAATATTCATTCTGTATAATTTTCAAAATGCCTTCTCGAAAAATGAGTTATCGTTGGTGTTATGCGCCTGGTTGTGTGCCCTCCGAAGAACAAAGAAAAAAAAAGTGGTTTTGTGTTGCTCGTCGCAAGTACATACTAACAAAAACAAATTTTTTTGCTGCGAGGATCATTTCACTTTGAAGGATGATATGCAAAATAATTTACAGTATTCATTAATTATATACAAAATTGAAAAAAGAAGGTTCTGCACCATGAATATATCTACTTACGAGAGTCGGCCTTAACAAATCCAGGCTGAATTTTATTTTTCATTTTGTAAAAACCGTGATGATGAATAAAATAGGGTGCTGGACAAAAAACAAACAAATATCATTAACAATCAGTCACAACCACACGGCTAAAGAGTGTCGATTGCTGGCTGGGCGCAGGCTGATACATGTGGCTGCTCCGAGTCCCAACAGTATCGTGACGTTACGCTACAGAAACGCCACTCTGAGCGGACGTATAATTTATCGATTTCTAAAGTAATTTTTAATGAAAAATTGAAGACAAAAATAGTTTTTTCCAACGGTATTATTGTTTTTAGTGATCAATCTCTGTAATAAAAGTGGTTTCATAGTGTCCCAACCATATTATGTATCTTCATTTCAAAGTTAGGTAAAATAGCTAATAATACTTTATCCTATTCCGTATACTGAACAATTGTTTTATCATCAAGGTCTTAGTCTACATTGTTCAATTATTAAGAATTTATTACTCACGCTATCACATCATTTAATTTTGTTGTTGTCGAATCAAATGTTAAAACGAAAAAGTTAAAAAACTGTAACCCGACTACGGGAAAAATAAAATAAACTAAAAAGTAAGAAACAAGTTAGATGTTGATTGGTGTCATCGTCTTATTGAGTAGACAAGTCTTTTGATTTGATTTGTTAGATATTCCTGTTTATTTAGTTCCATTGAAGTATTCTGGCAATTTCACATTGATAACGTTATAATTTGATAGACAAATGAAAACAATGGAGATGCGGTCATTCAAGAATAAAAATGCGCCCGACCACGGCATTTGAATTGAATTATAACGTTATTAATGTGAAACTGCGAGAATACTTCAATATAATTAAATAAACAAGAATATCTAACATATCAAATCAAAAGACTTGTCTACTCAATAAGACGATGATAGCAATCAACACCAACTTGTTTCTTACTTTTCAGTTTATTTAATTTTTTTCGTAGTCGGGTTACAGTTTTTTTTTCATTGTAGTTTCTGGGGCATAGCTCTAGAATGGTTCAGATCATAACTCATTGGCCGAGGTAATAATAGTTCTACATAAATACAGAGAAAGGTGCATGAACTCTAATAAAGAAAGGCACACCGTTAGCAGAAAAAACTTTCTCTTCCATTTCCTACTTCATCCCTGACGAGACAATCTTTGATTTACAAAAGTAAATAAATGTACAATCCTTTATCAAAGTTAATACAGATATTATTGATATAAAGCAAGTTATAACAACAACAACATATTTGTTAAGAAACTATGTACTTATGGAAATCCTCAGACACTCTAGAGGAATATTTTTCATATCAATTCTAGTTTTTCTATCGACTGTGAGATGTAAAAAGTGATGTATTATCTTAATTCGAAATGCTTGTTGTTGGTTACCATATTCTTGTATTTTTATATTTTGACGTTGGCCTATTTATCGTACAATGTTTGGTCTTTTTAAGAATTGAATAACTCCAACTATTTTATTTATATTTGACGTTGTGTCTGTTTATACAAAATTGTTTGGTCCTTTACCATCAAACAATTACAACTATTTCCAATATGTATGCCATATACCAAGAATGTATCATTTGGTGAGGATTTGGACAAAATGTTATCCTTTTAACAATAAAGCATCTATTTGTATTTGCACAAAATGTCATTACTGTCAATTCTCAACGGAAATTATGCTTGAACCTAGCCATAAAAAAGTTATGTGGTCATGCGTTATCAATTTCAATTAAAATGATGCTTGAGACTACGACTGTTAAAATGAGTAAATTAAAAATCGTTCCACGAAGCCTGCTTCAGTTTGTTGAGAAATTATGCTTATCCAATATTTTTCTTTTGTGCTGTCAATCACGTGTCTCATATTTCTTTTCTGGTACGTTAGGGTATATGTATGTGCATGTGGTTAACCAGATATTTACACACCTTCCTTAGATTATTTCATGCAATTATAATATATACAAGCCATTTAGAACAAAAAAGTTCTATATATTAATATAAATTCAAGAACGCCTCTGTGACACAAGGTGTAAAGTTTAACCATTTTCAATTGTAGAAGCTGTTTCTATAAGGAGCAAATCAAAAACTCACTTCGCTTACATGAGCGTATATGTGAAGTAACGGAACGAAAAATAATGTTTACTACGTCACGTCACGTGGGTTTGAGTGACAGCTGTCTAGTTCTGCACCAGATTCGCCTGAGCCAATCAAAACGGACCGCAAATCAATGATAATGTTTGTAGGTGTGTCCATACGCTGGAGGCCACGAAAACTAATAAATCATGAGTTATATTTGTGTTTGAATAGGTCTGAATGAATAAAAGCCAGTAGCGTCTCTGGTCTGGGCTCGAAATAAGTTTTAAAATATTCTATAGCTCTGCTGTGTTTTGTTGGAAAATATGGCTTTTTTTCGACCATAGGAAAATGAAATTATGATGATCCTCGCTTATGGCATATTTTTTCATTTTTACGTATTTTAAAAATATTCAAATATCTAAATGAAATTAGTTATGTCCGCCTCTGCTGCTTAAATGATACCGCTTCAAGAGTGGAAAACTTGTTTTTTATGCTTCTGCAATTGTAAATGGATCAACTATATCTAAATATATCAAAAAGAAGATGCGTCTTTATATTGTAACCCTTAATATGGTGTGGCGTGGTTATAGTAATATTCCTGCCGCTGGTCATAAATTCATTTTTATAATTTCGTTTGCATAATTGAATTATGAAACGGTGCCAAATAACTTTCATCAGCACTATATATCCTCGATATATTTTATGTTTACATCGTAGCCTTGTTGTGGCCAAATGAAGCGTATTTAAGTTTTGTTCTCACCAATGCGTCAAATTGGGGTTTGAGAGTGTTGTGAAAAAATGTTTGTAATTCCTCGCTATAATACCAAGTCTCTTGAGACGATATTCGCATCAATTATACAGCTTCGTTGAATAACCTTGAAGTTTCAAGCTAATATTTGAATGTTTTCATACACATAGCCATCAGCGTATAGAAGGAGATTGCGATTCAAGTCCTGGCGAATGTATTTACAAAATCATAAACAATCTGGGGCCTAAAACTGAACCTTGAAGGACAGCAGTTATTTCGGTTCATCTACGATCATAGTATTCCACTCTGAGGATTATGTTGAATAGATAAGAATAATATGAAATAAGTAGAGAAATTTTGGTACATCTTCGCCGATCATGGTCTCCAGAACCCAAAATATCATCAGTTCGATATGTCAAAAAGGAAGGCTCCCATAAACAGAAAGCACGGAAAGGACTACAACAAGATATACAAAAAGTTGAAAAACGACCCCATCATGGGAATGCCATTGGACGAGATACTCCCCACTTATAGCTTTGGAAAACATTTCAGAACAGATATAACAGGAAGGGAGGCATTCAAGATTGGACCTGCAATTACTGCTGAATTTGCCAACTATACCGATGGCTCAAAAAACGAAGAAGGTGCAGGAGCAGGAATATACATGCCCAAACTGAAGACAAGAATCTCCATGAGGTTGAGTGAACATGCAACAGTATTCAGCATAGTGAATTGGAGTAGAAATTGCTGCAATACACTACTGTGCGAAAAAGTTATTATGGCAAGGGTTCAAGAAAAAGTCGATTGCCATTTATTCTGACAGCCAAGCTGCTATAGCAGCTATCAGTTCAATGCAAGTAAATTCAAAACTAGTTTGGGACTGAGTTCACTACAAGACAGACTGACTCTTGTGTGGGTTCCAGGACACTCAGGTAACGAGGGCAACGAAGAGGCTGACTCCTTAGTCCGAGAAGGAGCACGAAGTGCTCCATACGGTCCTGAACCTTTCTATGGCATAGCGAAAAAACTCCGCTAAAAACTAACATCCGAGCATGGATGAAAAACATATCACAGGAATGGTGACTGGCGAAAGAGTTTATTATGAGACAGGCGAAAGAGTTAATCAAAAAACAATGCAAAAATTGACAGAATATCTATTGAGCCAGAATACTTAAAAAACTCTAAACAACATCGGACTTGTAGAGGAATTCATAAGTAGCTTCTGCCAGGAAGATGAGGAAATCTCAGTACAGTACAGCCTATCAAGGTTGAGGTTTACAATGGTAGGGGAGAAAAAAACACAATTCTCCAAGTACATAGAAGACCAAAAGTCCCACCTATGGAGTCTACTGACAGGCACGTGACTGGATAAGGGACTCTATAACAACATGAGAGCACACACAGATGCGTCTAGCCCACAAGCCCCAAACAGCGAATGTAATTTAATGAGTATAACGAAATTTCTAGTCGTGAAAATTTTCCAACCGAATGAAACAATATTTAATAATTCTCAATCTTTTCATTTCATACCAAGGTCGTTTGATAGAGCTTCATGAGCTGCACAACTTTTATTCAAAAGGTTATTCTCTAAGATGTACACACAATGAGAAAATCGCTATAAATTCACTAATTTTCAATGAATTCATATTTTTATTTTTATATGAGGTTATTTTGTTGGTGTCAATCAGTCAGTCAGTCAGAACGTCATTGGATTCTTCTCGAATTCAAAATTGAACTACAGTGTAACAAATTTAAAAGTTTCTAGTGGGAATATCTCTAAAATGAAAAAATATATAAAAAAATGCCCAAACTTGTTTTGAGGCAAGGTCCGGAAACCAAAGTATCATATGAGCAAACCTCGATACTCTCACCCCCTTCGTCCCATCAACCCCCACTTCAAAAGTTTAAATGGCAACCTCCATGTGTGATTCATCATTGCAAAGCTCTTTAAAAATGCTTTTCATTGGTATCCAATATTCAAAAAAATTCCAATTAGCAAACTTCGACAAATGAATTATAAAACAATCATCCTGATCGCATATAGTGAATCCTTTCTTCTACTGAGGAACCCAAAAAACTGCAAAAACTGAAGAAATGAAAATAAATGGAAAAACTCACAAAATTGGTACGTTTATACATTTATTGATCGGAAGGGGAACACTATATTGCTGTTGAAGTGGCAGTGGCCTATAAGATCTCCAGATTTAACCCCGTTAGATTGTTTCCTATGAGGTCATCTGAAATCTGCAGTATAGAACTCAACCAGCTTCAATTGACGAACTTAAGTATCACATTAGCCGCCTTCGGTTTTTTATATGTTTCTAGATATAGATATCGGCCGCCCTGGACCTATTTTTTTATTCATGCTTACTCCCCCAATACCAAATTTTTGGAGGAAATAAATCCCACAATCACTACTAGACTTTAATGAGTCTAAAGATTTTTTTTTCGAATATTTCATGAATAACTGGGACTAAAACTAGCTATTTCCGAAAACACGTTTCATTATGTGAATAATATGGTAATTATTAAACTGTTTCAACTCATGATTGTCGTTGGAACGGGGATCAACAACCATAAAATTTAAAAAAATTCAATCAACATTCTGAATGCTAATTAATACAAAAATAAACTACTATTGCTTTTTGACAGTAGTCTCTTTTGAAAATAAAATTGAAGATTTTTAGGTTAGAAAGTTGTTTCATGAAGTGATTTATTATATAGGGCTTTTGAGTTTGAAAAAAACATTCAAACTAGTTGATGAAGTCCAATAAACAAGGATGCTACAACTGTTAAAAAAATACTTTTCGGATTTTTTAAAGAGTTATTAGGAATCAGATTGGAAAGAAGTCTTATCAGCGGATGTCCTAATATATAAATGAATCGTTATTTATTATTCAAGGATTTCAAATTTTTCATCTAGTTTGCTTTGATCAATATATTAGTACAGAATAAAACAAATATGCCGCTGCTTACAACCGTTGACCTGCATTCATCGGCCGGGCCGTTGGCAGTTCCGATGACGTCATCGGAACATCAAGAAAAATCCAGATGGTTCCGAAATTCACCTCGAAAATTCTAGGCGAAGGTTTGAATATATGTAAGTCGTGCCAATCATGAACGCGGCAGTTAGACTTGTGAAAATGTTGTGCAGAGAACGTTCAACGTGAAGTGCAATTTAGTTGTAAACAAGTATTGTATTGTCAGAGTGTATTATTGTGTTCCAAAGTGAAATAAAAGGACAATAATTAGTTGTTCAGGACTTTCAATAATCGGACCCCACTGTCAGAATTGTTTAAGTTATCATAGTATGTGAATCGCCTTTTCAGACTCAAATCAATATGAACTTTTTTGATAAATCTCTGTGGGTATGTCCACCCAAGTATTTAGGAAACACTCTTTATAATACTAAGCAATCGATATGACACGTGTTCAAATTGCTATCTACATATTATAGTTCTCATAACGCATAATGCATATTCTAGTCTATTCTATTCAATATTATTAATGAAATAATTCAAATACTTTGAACTCAATTACTGAAAATTTTACAGTGCCAACTTTGTCATAGTTTCCTATCTAGATATATTCATGCAATTAGGTATGAGTGTACCAATTGTTCTATGTGCAAAAGGTCAAACTTGAAATCATTAAAAATTAATGCCAACATTTTACATGTCCCTTCAAGTATTTAGGAAACACTCTTTATAATTCTAGGCAATCGATATGACACGTGTTCAAATTGCTTTCTACATATTATAGTTCTGATAACGCATAATGCATGCTCTAGTCTATTCTGACAAAACGCTGACTTCATGCCAGCGCGAGCGGTGGAAAATGCATGTTCGACAGTAATACAATATTATTAATGAAATAATTCAAATACTTTGAACTCAATTACTGAAAAGTTTACAGTGCCAACTTTGTCATAGTTTCCCATCTAGATATATTCATGCAATTAGGTATGAGGGTACCAATTGTTTAATGTGCAAAAGGTCAAACTTGAAATCATGTAGAATCTGCAACAAAATCTCTTATAGAAATTGTTGATAATAAAATCTCAGAATACATCTACAGAAAAAAAAATCAAAGAAAAAAAAGGAAGATATGGATAACAAACGGAATAATAAATTCAATAAATGCTAGAGACAGCATGTTTCAAGAATATCTTCGCAACCAAAATGACCAAAATTTGAAAATGAAGTACAAACGCTATAGAAATAAATTAAACAGTACTATAAAGAGAGCAAAAATAACTTTTTACCGGAATGTCATTGAAAAAAGCAAAGGTGATAACTCAAAATTATGGGAAACTGTGGGAGAAATCTGTGGAAAAAGAAAGGCAATAAATAAAATAACACATATAAATGAAGAAGGAAAACCCATGGAAAATATTACTGAAATTGCGGATAGTTTTAATGACCACTACATAAATATAGGCAAAAAATTAGCAGGCGAAATAAAAACTGACCCAAATTATGAATGCCCGAGCAAAAATATGAATAATCACATGTCAATGTTTTTATTTCCCACCGATCATACCGAAATAAAAAATGTGATCCTATCCCTAAAAAACAAAAAAGCGGTGGGGGTCGATGGAATGAAGGCTGAACTTCTAATAAGTACAATCCCATTCATCATTGAACCTTTAGTATATATAATAAATAATTCTTTCACCGACGGTATTTTCTCAACCATGCTGAAACTGACACAAGTAATCCCAATATACAAAAATGGCGGTAAAAATGAAGTTATAAACTATCGACCAATTTCTTTGATCACTGCTGTTGCAAAAATCTTTGAAAAAATTATAAAAATCCGACTATCATCTTACCTCAAAAAATATAACATCCTCTCCTGTAGACAATATGGTTTCCGTGAAGGTGTGTCGACACAAGATGCTATCCTAGATCTAACGGCTGAAATGTACTCTGCTATGGATAACAAGAAGGCATCACTATGCGTTTTCATAGACCTGTCAAAAGCTTTCGACACGGTTAGCCACCCACTCCTCCTCAAATCACTTGAAAATGTAGGTATAAGAGGAACCACACTGAAACTGTTCCAAAGTTACCTGCTAAACAGGGAACAATGCGTCAAAATTGGAAACACAAAACCGACTACAAGAAAATAGAATATGGTGTCCCACAGGGAACCATTCTGGGCCCAACTCTGTTTAATATCTACCTCAATGACTTATTCTCAATTTCAACAACAGGAAAAATATTTACATATGCTGATGACACAGCCATTTTTTATGAGGACACAACCTGGATTTCTCTGAAAAATAAAGTGGAGATGGATCTTGGAAACATCAAAAACTGGTTTTCACATAGACTCCTCACAATAAATTTCAGCAAAACGTACTACCTACCAATTTATGCTTCTGCGCGTTACTCACCATCTTTTACTTCCCTTAATGTGTCAAATTATTTCACCATCACATCTGTAAAACAGATCAAATATCTCGGCATTATTATAGATGACAAGCTCAAATGGGAATCCCATATAATATACGTAATAAAAAAGCTGCAATTTCTGATACATCGTTTCAAAGTCCTGCGAGATATGCTAGATAACAAAACACTCAAAACGTTATACTTCGCTCTCATTCAAACGCATATTACTTATGGGATACTGACATGGGGATCAGCTGGAAAGACCACTATGAATAAACTGATAGTGCCTTGCCTCGTACAGAGATACATAATTTATTATATTCCTAATCATCCCAACAGAAACATTTTTCCGTTTTTTATATAAATATCATCTATGACATAACAACCTTCCCAAAAATTTGTCATTTTATTATATCGTAAATGTAATTTTATCTTGAAGAACAAACAGTTCATATATATGTTCATATTAATGTAAGTGTATAAAATTGTATATCTATGTTTCGCAAACACCTAGTGTTAAATATCAATCTTGGATTTTATTATTTTACTACATGATAAATTTTTACTTCCTGTTTGTAATTTTCACAGTCACACACAAACTGGAAACAGTTTATGTGACTTCTCTCGTTTATTAACTTATTCCCTACTTCTGCCTATGTTTATATATTGTACCTGAAGTTAATAAATTATTATTATATTATATTATTATTATTATTAAAAAATGAATGCCATCATTTTACATGTAACTCTTTTAGAGTGTCAATATCTACAATTATTTCCCTTTTATATAATATTTTTAAATATCGGTTTTTAAATGATGTAGAAGACGGGGATTTCCTTGTAATTATTAGATAAATGTATATACTTTCAGGAAATTCTTAGGCCTATTTTACAAATCAAAGACGTTATTTTCATAAAATGAACATGTAAAAAATAGCATAGTTGCAAGTAGTTGTTGCTTATTGACATTTATCAGATAGGCCGCAGAGCTAAAAATCTTATTTAATTCAAAGTTTTTATGTAGAAATTTTTTAATTTTTGAAAAACCCCTGAATTTATGCTATTATCCAGGTTATCAACTAATCATGAGGGAACCAACAAATATTTAGAGTTGATTATTTATGACGCTTTGTTTGAAATTCTGAGTTTCCTCGTTTGGTATCAATAATTACTGTTTGAATTAGGCGTTATGTGAACTTTAGTGAGAGTAAATATAAATATGTCTGAGACCAAAAAATGTGCAGTCGCACTTGCTTTCTTTGTTGGTTAATGTTGCTGGAACAAATTATCCAAAAACTGATTTTTATAATCGACTTTTTTATCCCCAGCTTTTCCGGGTACCTACAAGCATATAAACTGATTTATGGATCGAGGGACTTGTAACCAAACCTATATGAAGGTTTTAGAAATCCCGAGTGTGAGATACTATCAAAAATATTGGAATGTTTGATTAATTCACCTATCCTGTGATTTTTTTTTATTCAGCTTTCTACTTAGGCGGCTCTCAATTCTTTGTGGGCTTTTTCGAAGTATTGCCGCCATCACGAATAATTGTAAGACGTTAGAGGTCATTAGTCGGAAGTGAGCATCAAAGAGAATTCGTTTCTTCCCTCACATATTTCACATAAGTTTGTAATGTTTATGGTTATTCAATCCATCTTTACCTATGAGCGGCGATGTTTTGACTGAAAAATTGACAGAGTAATGTACAAAGAAGCTTCTGAATGAAAACTCGAAATTTCTAGTATACAATACGAAAAGTAATGAATAAATTCATTAAACATTTGAGGAGAAGCTTGTGGGAAAAACTTTCGTACCCATCAAATTTTATATTTAGTTGTCTATTTTCTGAATGTAGTTCATACATGCAGGGTAATTCGTACATCGTTGTGGAATATGAAGGAACACATTTTTGAGATTGAGATAATAATTACGTTATCGTGAGAAAAAATATTTTGCAACTTTTATGATTACTAAACTTAAGGGCAATCATTAATTCAAAAATTAACTGAATAAAATGTTCAAATTATTCACCGTTAGCTGACCTCGACCTCAACTTTACGTGGTTTGGGGTGAACGGGCCGCGGCCGCACGGCAAATGGAACAGGTTCGTATGGGGTGTAGCGTCTGTTTGGCCACTGAAATTATATCTTTCGATTTGAACATTTCAAACATAAAATATGGCTGCCGATGTCACGTCTGGTCTGTTACTGTCATTGATGGGCAGATGGCCCTGTCATTGAATCAATGTTATTGAATGCTCTTGGAGAAAGTTGATAACAGGAATATGCCTGCAGTGTGTATATATATATATATATATATATATATATATATATATATATATATATATATATATATATATATATATATATATTGTTATGTTATGAAAGACCAGAAATTAATTTAAAAGGAAAAAAGAAATTGTCAAGATCATTACAAACTATAATTGTTCAAAAGATAACAAAAAAGTATAGATTTACAAAAATCATCCTGAATAAAATAGCCAACAAAATTATAAGCTTGAAACACACAGTATATGAAATTGTACCTAACTAAAAATAGCCAATGGGAGAACAACAAACTTCTTGATGACAATATCCAATCAGGGAACAGTATGGTCAGATGTAAGATTTGAAATTGTGAGAAAATAAGAACGGAAAAGTGCCAGAGACAATTATCATTGAATATTGTACATAGTTAGTAAGAAAAGAAAACTATTTTAATTTATAAGTTTTGACGAATAACCCCAAACAGTGAAGATGTGACAACAAAGTGCGCGAATTTGAAAATTCAAATGATATGGAAAAAAGGAGAGATGGTATCCAGGTGACGGAAAAAGAAAGCCACGAGGAGATTGAAAAAAAAATTTTGAAAAGAACGCCACGTTCGTACTTTAGAAAAAGAAAAAAGTCAAACACTTCATCAATATAAGGTAGTTTCTCTATTAGAACCCAATCAACACAACTTCAGGAGAATTTCAATAAAATAAATAGCAGCAAACGACATTACCTTTTATGTACTCCACATGAAACTATTTCAAAGCTGATTTCTGGATTTGTATGGTTCCTTTTTGGTATTGGAGAGCCTGAGAGCAGTACATTGAGGAGGATTCAATTTCATGGCGCATATTGTAACAGCGACAGTTCCAGCGTCAGGTATAAACTTTCCTAGTGCACATCACGAACTAAATAACCTCACTAATAACTCATATCACATCAGAAGAACTTCATTTCATTTGATTTTGAACTATTAAAGAAATTTTCAACCTTCAAGGTAAAAGTGAGGTTGTGTATATTTATGCTTGACCATTTCTCATGATTGTCCATGAAAATTTGTAGAATGACCATAGAATAAGTTATCTATCGTAGGCCAGGTTAATTTAAGTTTTCCTGAATAAAGGAAATAATTGCTTTTTGATGCTCTGTCGTTTTGTTTTCCACAATTATTAGCAATCGTATTTATAAACATTGAATAGATTGAGATTTGACATCAAGCAGTGGCTCAATTGCCTGAACCGGCTATCTGAGACAAGATGCGTACCAACTGAGTTTAGCTGTGGTAAGAAAAGTGATAACAATTGGCAGCAACGTGACGAGAGAACAGTGACGTTAGCTAGCAATTATTATTACATTGTAATATAGTATACAGGGTGAAAATAATTTATCTATCATATCAATTTGAAGCCAAGTGAAACAAAAATTTAACAACAATATTTTTACAAATCACATGTCATAACATATATATATATATATATATATATATATATATATATATATATATATATATATATATATATATACAGAGTGGCCCATTTAAAGCGGGCCACCTCTCTAAAACTTATTTATTATCCGATTCAGAAGTTTATAGTTGAATGCCATAAATTCGAAATAAAAATAAAAATTTCACGGCCCACTTCGAATTTTTTTCAAGGTCAAAAATCCAAAAAACATACCAGCAGTTTTTTTTTTAATAAAATTTGACGACGCCACTGGATTTGTGATGCTTTCAAATGGGTGTGACCAAAATTTCACGATAATTTTTTTTTAACAGAAATATAGCATAAGTAAAATATTCATATCAATATTGAAATAATTAGAATTAGTCATATAAATCACAATTTTGTAAATAATATGGTTTAAAATACTCCTTTAGAACATACCAACTCTATGTGGGATATGTTATGTCTCTTAGAACACTGCAGTTTTTTGTCAAATAATAGAAATGCACATCTTTACATCCAATAATATAATTACCAATATTGATAACATAAATGAACTACTACAAAATAATGTATTGACATGACAGTGCCTACACATTAAATTTTGGACTGATCAACCAAATCTCCATTTAATTCGATACATTTATCGTATCGTTTTCTAATGTTAACCATAACATTCGATAATTGGTTTGGGGTTATATCTCTGCAAGCCTGTCCTATTCTTTCACGCAGTTCCTCTTTGCTCGTTGGGCGAGTTTTGTAAACTTTTTCTTTAACGATGCCCCATAAAAAAAAATCCAATGGAGTCAAGTCCGGGGATCTGGGGGGAAACTCGATCAATGCACTATTTCGCCCTATCCACCGATTACGAACATTTCCTTCCAACCAATCTCTCACAATCCTGCTATTGTGGATGGAACAGCCATCTAATTGAAATAGAAGATGAGCCTCTTCTGCCAGTGGAAGTTCATCCATAGAGTTGAAAAATTCGTTTTTCAAAAAATTCAAAAAATGTTGACCATTCAAATTGCTTTCGAAAAAAAAGGGGACAATTATTTCGGTAAGTAATATTCCACACCGAACATTCATTTTTTGTGAGTACTGTCTTCTGTAATTTATTATCCAATGTGGATTTTCTTCCGTCCAGTACCTTGTATTTTGAGAATTAACTGTTCCATTGGTTGTGAATGTTGCCTCGTCACTGAACAAAATTTCTGTTATTTAGATATTCTCGTTGAGCCCATGAACTATACTCCTTCCTCTTTTCATTATCGCCTTCTTCTAAGGTGTGAAGAAACTTTGGTTTAGAGGGCTTCATCTTATTATATTTTCTAAGATTTATCCTTATTGTTTCATGCGGTAAGTTAATGTCCAAACTTGCAATTCTCACACTTGTTTTCGGATTATTATCAAAATAATTTCGAATTCGTTCAGAATTATTTCGTCTCTGTATTTGTATAATATTACTATTCTTCAGAATATGTTTACAAACAGCTCCATACTGATTGAAAATAAGGTTTATTCGGCCAACTGTAGCTCTGCTAATATTTCGACGCTCCGGATGCACGTTATTGAAAATTCTACATACTTCCCTTTCGGATCTGTCGTTGTACCACGAAGTCTTACTATTTCAATTTTCTCCTGCAAAGTCAAATTATCAGCCATACCTCTTTATTAGTGTAGGTACTTGAGGAGTTATAAACTTCACTATTAACACTGACAAATTTGTGTCTTTTCGTCTATTCTTCTGATGACTTGTCATCTTTATAGCAACTAAAGTTACAAAGCCTCCTAATAATTACAAGCTTTTATTACATTATTACAAGCTTTCATTTAGTTTCACCTGTCCCGATGTTTGTCATCAAATCTTGCCAGTTAAATTTGACCCACATCTAGTTGTTCGATTAACGTGGAATTTGGCAGGTGTTCATAGTTCCCGTGACAATGCATTATGCATTTGTTAGAGAAAAAACAGAAAACAAAATGGCGTCTCCAAGATGGCGGACGAGATTTGTGTTTATGGTCCGATTCGATTCAAAATTGGTATGTGGGGGTTTTCAGGGACGAGATTATGAATTTTCTGACGAAATTCATGAAATCAAAATGGCGGCTTCAAGATTTCCGACGATTTCTGTGATTATTGATTTTTTGTCAAAATTCATAAATTGAAGATGGCAGCTCCAGGATGACAGACGGGTTAATCTTTAGATGGTCTCCTCGTTGAAGAACTAGATAGCTCAGAACAGGAAAAAGGTCTCATAAAAACGACTTTAACAAAAATGCATAGATTAAGGCGTACTTACTAAAAAGCACAAAATAAAATAATTAATAAAAAAACCTTTTTAAAAACAAGCTTTTATTCAAATACCCTAAAAAGTACAAAATAATTGCTTTGAATGTGTGACGTAGGTTATTCCGTGAGTTATAGATTCAAAAGCATCTAAATTCGAAATGAAAACTTTGCGCGACAAGCTCTTCAATCTATAACTCACGGAATAACCTACGTCACACATCCAAAGCAATTATTTTGTACCTTTCAGGGTATTTGAATAAAAGCTTGTTTTTCAAAAGATTTTTTTATTAATTATTTTATTTTTGAAATGTGGTATCCCAAGCATGTTTGAATGAAACCAAGATTGATATTTGGAATAACTGTCAACCACCAAAGAGGAACTGCGTGAAAGAATAAGACAGGCTTGCACAGATATTACCCCAAACCAATGGTCGAATGTTGATCGAATCTCATGGTTAGTTAGCATTAGAAAATGGTAGAATAAATGTATCGAATTAAATCGGTATTTGGTTGAAAAGTACGAAAATTAATGCGTAGGCACTCTCATTTCAATCCATTCTTTTGTTGTAGTTCATTTATGTTATCAGTATTGGTGTATTAGTTATTATTGATTAGTGAATATTGATTACTATTCGATGTAAATATGTTATTAAACAACAATTGGATCATTACAGCTGACAGCAATAAAAACAAACCTTATCAGTCGCTAAGGCTACTGTCAGGCAGCTAACGGTGCTCAATTTGAACATAGAAATCAGTCGAATTTCTGTATAATGATTGCCATTGAATTTAGTATTTTAAAATTGCGAAAAAGTTTTTCTAACTTATTTTCTAACCTAAATTCACGCTAATATAATTATTACGGTGACACATTTCGAAAAATGAACTCTTTCAAAATCTTTAATAAAAGAGTGGATTGCCTCTTATACGGATCACCCTAATTGTGAATGAATTACATTTTTTTAATGTGCAACTAAAAATAGAATTTGACGAGTCCTAGAGTTTTTCTCACAAGTAATTCCTTGAATTTTTAACGAATCTATTCATTATTTCATGAAAGCACAGTATATCCTTACCATGATGTAGATAGAGCCGTACTGAGAAAGAATGGGGAAATTTTTTTTTTCTCAAATAGCGATATCTCGCGATATTACCCTTTTTTAACCGACGAAACCAAAAAGGAAGAGGTTCTCTATTCGACGCGTATATTTTTTTTTACCATAATTTTTTTATGTATGATCACGCATAACTTTTTACTGAGGCGTCCGATTCCAATAACTCTTTTTTCAGTGGATAGGGTGTACATTTGAATTTAAAAGATGAAATCCACCCCTAAGGGTAGCAAAATGAAGGATATTGATCACTCACCCTCTGAATTCTGGTCCGTTAACCGATTCTATCAGGCATAACTTTGTACTGGGTTCTTCGATTTGGATGATTCTTTTTTTAATAGAAAGGGTATACCTTATGTTTGGATTTCGAATGAAATTATCCACCCTCACGGGTGGAAAAATAGGGGATACCTGATTTTTTACTTGTGAATATTGGCACACACATACGTAGTTGACAATGACAGATCGCTACTGACATTATTTTTGTTCCACTTCCGTCAAAATCATATTTTATGAGAGGATGGAATGATATACAAAGTAATGAAATAAACTAACCAGAACAACAAAAATAATTTATATTACAACAAATAGTAAAAGTAGATAATCATATTATATAACTGGTAATAGTTGAAGTAAGGTGGGTAAGTAAGTATTTTGGAAGTAATCGAAAAACAAGTAGGTAGTAATTAGTAGATTTTAGCCACAAAAAATTTAAAATTAAAAACTTCTTAACAAAAAATTAAACCGACGAGATACGGAACTGAAAAGTAAAAAATAAAATAAACCTTCTTAGTCTCAGTAACTAAGCTCCTAAATTAATGAAAGTAACTAATTTTGAGTCGGCGCCAAACGAACAATCAACGAACATCATTAAATTGCTTCAAAAAAATTATCAGAATGTCACCGCGCAACTTGATGCCATCATTTTACGCCTTGCCTAATTCATTTGCTTGTTTGTTTGGCGCCGACTCAAAATTAGTTACTTTCATTAGTTTAGGAGCTTAGTTACTGAGACTAAGAAGGTTTATTTTATTTTTTTACTTTACAGTTCCGTATTTCGTCGGTTTATTTTTTTGTTAAAAAGTTTTAAATTTTTGTTATTGATATTTAAAGAACTTCATTTTAATTCCGACATTTGAGGAGGTGAAAATGATAAAATATATATTTGCAGTGAATTCAGTGAAAACTAACTGTGCATACCATTGTATAAAACACAATTTCAAAATTTTTTGGCATTCTCAATCATACATCCATTTGGATATTTTATATTTGATTACCAAACGTTTCGTGTGATTAGGCATTACAATGCAAAAGAAATGTGTCTATTTAGATTCCATCAAACCGTGATTTTCATTAATTTGTCATAGAGTTATGAAGGACAATATCAAGATGTTTTACGAAATTCCAGACGAAAAATTGGTTCTGTTGTATTCAATGAGATACATTATTGGAAATAGTTGATTTGGTAGTGGTGATGTTTTATGTGAATAATTGATGAATAAAAGTCGTGGTGATGTGAAGTATTTCCGAAACGTATTAATTAGTATTGCTTCAATAAAATATTTCAGAAACACTCATTGTACAGGATTCCCTTCGCACATTTTATATGTAACTATGTAGGAAAGGAAAGCTAGATTATTATCATTCTTTGGGTGTAGTTTACCAATGTTTTAGTTATGTCTGAGAAATATTTTTTCTCTATAATACTGGGTCGTTAAAAATTTGTGATTTAACCGATAGATAAAAAAAATTGTGAAAAGTTATTTTTTTAATGGAATATCCTGTATATAATCGAATATCCTGAAAGACAATTGAAGTTCCTTTCAAATGATGTATCATATTCCCATACATAAATAGTCAGCTTTCCGGCATAAAAGCAAGTTTCTATAAAAATAGTAGCTCTGAAATGCCCTGGAACATGTCATTATGAAAATTCGACAATCAGTGCATCAATAATGATTAGTTTGCGCGTTCATTAAAGACAATTTGATCAGAAAATAATCAAAATGCAAGGCAATAACTATTCAAATGATGTTTTGATGAAATTGTTCATTCTTCGTGGTCAGTGTGCAGATACAAGCATTCGAAACCTGGTGAAAATCTTTCAAATCTATTAAGATGATGGACGTCCGAAACGAGAGTAATCAAGTTACCACATCGTCTAAAACCTTCAAACAAACATGCAGAATCAATGAAATGTATCCCGGTTTACAATCAATGAACGAAAGAAAAAATTAACGATTACAAAATAATTTAACAGTTATGGGGCAAAACTGAAAGCGAAACGAAATTTACCGAAGCCTGTAACTTCAAAAGTTAACCTATTTCATCCAGAAGTTCGCATCAAAAGTGCAGAAGAAGATTTAGGGTTAACTCATGCTTCTGCTCAAAGGATCTTTCATAATCATTACGTGCACCCATACGAAAGTTCAAGCACTGAAACCAGAAGATCATCAAAATAGGATACACTTTTGTGAATCTACTCTGATCCGCACCCGAAAATCCTAACTTTTGAAAGGAAATAATTTGGACAGACGAAGCAAAATTTTCCAGGGAAGACAATTTTAATAGAAAACACATTTCTGGGCTGAAAAGAATCCACATATTGTCAAGGAAATGGGATTTTAGGAAAAGTGTGGTATTAACTTATTATGCCTTCTGAAAGATAACCAAATAAAATTTATTTCTTTACCATAAACGTTAAATTCTAAGAAATATCTAGAAATTCTAAGGTCAGTGCTGAACGATTTTTTGGATAATAATCTTTCAATAGAAGAGTATCGTACCTGCTGGTTTCAACTGACTGGATGAGACATCGGTTCATTGTTCCTGCTATAATTTGATCACATTGACATCATTTAAAAATGAAAAATTTCATCAAAACTTCATTTGAATAGTTATTGCCTTCCATTTTGATTCTTTTCAGATACAATTTTCGTTAATAAACGCGTAAACATTTTATTATTGATGAACTGATTGTTTAATTTTTAATAATGACATGTTCCATTACATTTCATAGCTACCTAATACAAAATATGGCAAAATAATACGATTTTTATAGAAACTTGCTTTAATAGGGTGTCCCATTGAAAAAATGCACTTTTCCCTATTTTTGTATCTATCGGTAAAATCACAAATTTTGAACGACCCTGTATGGTAGAGAACAAATTACCTCAGTCATTACTAATTTACAGGATATTGGTAAACTACACTCAAAATTTTAGCTTTCTACTAATCCAAATACCGCAGTAATAAACATTTAATTAAAGCTATGTTTTGTACACAAAATAAGGAAGTCAATTGATTTTTCTAAATCCCCTGGAGATAGGTATGGGGAAGAATCATAAAAAAATAATCGGAAAGAAAAGCGAAAAATGCAATAATAAACAGGCTGTCTTATTTAAAATATCAAAGTTATTGCTACTTTTCAATGGAAGCGGCAACGCCGCAACGCTGAAAGATAGAGCAGAACTAATTACCCAACAAACCTAAATTTCAAAATGATCCCGTTTTCCGTAAACGTCTAACCTACCATTGACAATTTAACAAAAATATGAAACACTGACAATTTAACATGAATACACTTCAGTTTCTTACCCGTTCCTAAGCCCACTTCCAATCCAAAATCGAGGAGTCTTCTTACATCACATAATCCGGATTTCAAACATGTATTCGATTCTGGGCAATGTGAAATGGAAGTCTTTCGTTCTGCTAACAATTTCAGTTCTGTGTTTGATAAATATATCCCATGGGCTAGAATGGTCTATGCAAGAGAAAAAATCATGAATGTACAGAGGAAACAACCAGTAGCTGTTAATAGTTAAGTTGAATTTAACAGGTGACTACTAGTAATTTCGGATATAACATGTTTATGAATCTGATATGAAGTGAAAATTGACTGAGTTATAAAACTGAATACCATCTGGTGAGCAACATTATCTTGTATATCTTTCCTTATTATATTAATATATAATGGTTATAGGCTGGGTCATTCTCATCCTTATTGACAATTAACTAAAATCATATAATGATTTAATCGGTAAAACCATAATATTTTTGAAACCACTATCTCATCAGAAGTTTTATGAGAATCATTTTTATTATTTCAACACTTTCTCTGAACCATGTATGTTTTTATAACACATTTTGCTATAACAATCGAAATTGCACAAATAATAATGGCATATAGTATAGATACGTGAACTATTTGATGACTCTTCACATTTTTCTGAGTGAATTCGTTTTCTCTAGCTTTCAGGGCTTCAAGTGAATAGCTTATATCACGTAATGTATTTATATGGTTTTTATGAATTACCATGTGATTCATATTCGTGTTGGGTTGTCGTAACACAATATTTTCTGTGATAGAAAGTGAAGTTGTTACATTAGGAATGAATTGAAATGAGATATTTGAAGTAAAATCAGCTTTTGACCTCAAAATTGATGGAGCTGTGTATACAGTACAGCCTGGCATTAAGGAAAACAGACTTTTTACATACATACCATATTCATTACTTTCTCATTGGGACATACGAATATCCAAGAATTGGCTGATGATAGTTGAACAAATAAGGAAGTTCAAATGAATAATTATTTTTTTACGTGTATTCAGAATATAGTCGGCAGGAATAAAAAGACTAGGTTCGCAAGCTCCATGTAAGTGAAGTAAATGGATGGGCTGCACTTGATCACAAATGAATTGATTTTCTAAAATTCTAAAGCATTTACCCAAGTCATTTTTATCCATATTGAATAATATTGTTTCAAAGTATCCATCGCCATTATGTCACTATGAGGTAGGATGAAAGAATAAGAATTTTTATTAATTGTTACAGGTAAACTTATAATTCTAACAACATCGTATGGTCTAACATCAATCAAAGGAATAATCAATAAGAAACTTAACCTATTATTATAAAAGTATACATTTAATTCCCACACTTTATAAAGCTCAGTAATAAACTCTTCTGTAAGTTTGACTGGAAATGATAGTTCACTTTGTAAATGCACATGAATATTTTTCAAATGCTCTGAAAGTTTGTGACTATCTATAGCTAGAGAGTGAAGTATACCTCTACGAGCAGAATCTACGATATTCATAATATTAATTTGCTGTACTGCAAGCTGATCCAAAACAGAGACAAAAGATAATTATCCGTTTTCAAAAATAACCAAAACAGTTTCTAAATTTGTTTCGCTATTATTGATTTTTTCAAGTTTCTTCGATAGGTAGGTAATATTCGAATCTAGATTATCAGGTTCCTCAGATAAAATTGAATAATTGTACTGTTGTAAAACTGATTCATAAACTGAAGTTTGTTCTTTGATAAGTTCAAACATGTGCTTTTGATTTTCATTCAAGGTGTTGATTTGATTATCATAATATTCTGCACCTTCATCATCGAGGGTACCAAATAAGAATTTCAAACTACGACCAACGACATTAAATAATCCGTTAGTATTTCACTTCAACCTTGACTTTTGAGACACCCCCAACAAATGAAAATTCTTTGATGTTGGAATGCAAGAACCTTTAATAAGCATGAATTTGTGTATCAATAGATTTTCGTTCCTGATAAATTTATACATCTATTCACTTATGACGATTGGATTTGTAATTTGCCTCTAACAAGTAGTTTTTTAGCTACAAAATATATTTTATGGTTCGATTTGAGAAACAGAGATGTCAACATATACTTAGACTCTCAGATGCTTCGTTCCATTTTTACCTTTGACGTCAGTAGATTAGCTTTATCATACACATCAGCATACGGCATTTGGAATTTTGATTGTACACTGTTCACCTCGTCCGTATTTTCAGCAATGTGAGACTGAAATTTAGAATTATCGTAAATTTCTTATTTATTGAGATTTTGTCATCACGTTACCTGAATATGCAACTTCTCCTTTTGGGCAATTTTTCCCAACTCTTTCATCGAATCCATATCAAGACTGAGTGCAAACCTAGGAGTTATGATCGGTTTTACCAAAAGAGTCTAAAACATGCAATTACATATTGAATTGGCAAAATTATTAGTTTATGTAGTGGAACATCGCTTCAAACATGTTTCGCCAGTTATATCAGAAGTCTCTATGTACTCCATTCAATGGGACTAAAAAAAGACTCTGCCCTAAGGTGGGTTAGAAATGATTTTGATAATTGTAAAGTTAGTTCAAAACCACGATGACCTGGAGGGGGGACGGCGCGGTTCGCCATCTTGAATTGAAGGTACAAAAAATTGGAGATTCTGATGTGCAACGAGTTTCAGCGGCGGAAACGTGAACATTCTTCCAACTCAATCTTTTCACAATAACATTATATAGTGAAATCTTCTAATTGGAGTGATTTTTCTTGTTGCGTATTTTTTTTACTGCCACTGTGGCATGAATTTATGAATCGGAGATAACAAAATCAATTTTGTGGATGGGAGGTATTTTTACATGAAGTTGTATGGTATCGTTATGATTCTTTCAGGTCAATTTGTGAGAAGTACGAAATCACTACGATGGATATCTGACGGAGACAAAAAAAAAATACGAAGAGTGCAGAGAGACTTCGCCGAACGTAGAAGCAGATGTCTGCGGAAGTTTTTTTCGATGATACAATGACGGTACAAATTCCTCAAAAAGGATTCTTGGCCAATGAAAAAAAATAGAGCCCGTCTGATTTCGATGCTAGCAGAAAAATTCGAACAGGCTGCTTTTACTGTTAAGCTGACTGAAGAAGATGCTGATTTCTTATTGTAAACACAGCTATTTTCTTCTGCTCATCATTACGCTGTCTTTATCGTTGGTGAAAACGTCGATCTTTTAGTTCTACTGGCAGTATTAGGATCATCCAAAATCAACATCCACTTTCACAAACCGGGAAGAGACAAATCTGCTCAAAGAGTATATTCCGCGAATAATTTGAAAATGAAAGAAACATAATGTGACACAACATCATTTCTCTTCAACCAAGAAAACAAAATGTTTTGCTTGTCCAAAAAAATAAAGGACTCATTGCCGTCATTGGCACCTTCCAGAAGAAATCGCAGACGCTGGAGCCCGCTTTCCCCGTGTTTTGTATGATGGCATCATGGAAGAGGAAAATTTGGAAAAAGCCCGCTACCAACGTTTCACAAAATCGACAATGACAAGCAAATTCCACTTAGTTTCTTTACCACCAACGAAGGATGCTGCACGGTACCATGCATGGGATCTACCCACTTAGTCTAAAAATGATGTGGAATTAAAAAAATTACACCCGACTGGGGCTGGAAACTTGGTACCAATGGGCTTCAGTAACAATGTCAGAGACACCTGTCCCAGATACCTTACTGACTGTCATTTCATGCTGTTGCAAAAAGGGATGCGCGAAAAAGTGGGTTGAAGTGCTTTGTTGTATGCGGATTCTGCAATGAGAATGCACCAGAGGTCATCATCGAGAGCGAAGATGAGGAAATGACATGGATGGAAGCCCATATTCTCAGTGAAGAAAATGGCTTAGAGGATAGATAACGCCGACAACGAAGACGATTATAAAGACATCAACATCAACCGACCAGAACAAAAAAAAATAGAAATATTCTCGGGGACATAAATAACGGAATAATAGCCGTGCTCAATTTCAAATAAGAACATCTGCGGATGAGGCCTACTGAGAATACCATAATTCAAAAAACGCACCGTTTACTCTACCTCATGGTGGTATAGAAATGAGTTGACTTTAAATTAACAAATTTATATTTATATTGTGAATAGCTACGAATGATCTCTCAAAATTTTTTGGAAGAATGTTAACATTTCCACCGCTGTAACACGTTACACATCAGACTTACAACCTCCCCAAGGTCGAAGGCGGGTATATTTCATCGATGCCCTGAACTAAATAACATATCAGAATCGTTTGTACCCCACCTTTTGTAGGACAAAAACCCCCACATACTGCATTAATTAATAATCAATTGTAAGATTCCTAACAATAAATCAATATTGGAATCAAACATGCATGGAAGCTATAGGAAAAATTACCATATAAAATATGAGTACAATATAGTAGAGAAAAACTGAGATATATGATGAAAATACGACATTGGATGTGTGAAAGAATTTGTATAGATAGTTGAATTTCATGATTTGTTATGATATTTTTATTCAGTAGTAGGTTGTATGGAAGTGAACTTCAATAAAATATTTTTAAACTATTATAAAATATTCATTTTTATTTTATAAAAAAAATCACCTTTTTTGACTCGACAAATCTGATGAAGTCGATTGTATTCGAAATTGATTCTTTCGGCTTCTCGATGTAGTCATCCGGAGCTAAAGTTGTCATATTTAATTTACCTACCAAGGCTCTTTGTCCATACTCTATCACAGTATCAACTAAAATCTCTGTAGTTTTATTGAACATAGAACCAAAATAACAAGCCGTGGTCGTTCCGTGGTCAATGGTTTTTTTCTAAAAAAAAATTAATATAATATTTTTATCACTCGCTGTATAGGCAGGAAAGATAGTCGCTTGTAGTTCTTTTATTTCCTATTATTTTCATCTGATCTCTACGGAAATGAATTCATTTACATAGTGTTTCAGGGACCACTACAAAAATATCTGATCGCTGACATCACTAATACTCAATCATCCTTCACCAATCACATTTTAACTTCGGGCAACACAAATTTTGGTATAGAAAAAAATTATTACTGCCCAAAAAGTACCAGATTGAACCTTCTAGAAATTTTGGAGATATACAAGGAAAAAAGTCTTCCACTTCGATTTGTGTCAAGGAGCCACTGGAATTTACAATTCAATTTTTAATCCTTACATTTCGTTTAATTACTCATGTATTTCTAAATACTTGGACTAATCCAATGTGTTTTTCAAAGTTCTTCAAATAATTTCCTTACTACAAGATCTTATTCCATCTATCGATTATTAACTCAAGCTGCCTCCTCATTCAGAAACGACTTCTCTTTGTGTACTCTAGTAATATTTTCCCTTATCACAACGCCACACCCCGATCTAATTTATAGGATCAATTTCTTTCTCTGAAGATTCCTTTATCTCATCAAGTTAGAAGCACGACATCTCTTTTCTTCAACAACTGAACGTCAGTCTGTCACTATGCCTTGTGGATACGATGGATCTTTATTCCCATCGTTATACACAAAATAAGAGATAACATATATGTAAAATATAGATGACGAAATGTGTCCTTTGTCCATTTGTTTAGTTTATTTATGGTGACTATTTGTTAAGTAAGTGTCTTTCACGTCTCCTTTTATTGTAATTTTCAAACTTTAACATTTTTGTAGACTCTTTTTATTAGTGCTGATGATGGAAGTATAAACTCCCAAAATGCATACATTTTGGAAATGAAGTAAACCACATAGATATTGTTTTCGTGGATATTGACTTGGAGTTCCCCCATTGTTTCTATTTGAATATAAATCAATATCCAGTATATTATTTAAAGAGCATGGAATGATACTAATTTCCCACGACTATGAAAATATGCAATTCATACAACTGAGAAATGGTAATTCTATGATCGTTGTACACTTTTCTTTTTCTATGACTACCATATTAGTCCTCATATGGCTCACACGTAAATTAGGAATCAACATAATTCAAAGATATTTCCTTTCCTGATGCAATCACAAGACAAAAAATAATCGAAGGTGCATTTCAATCTTAGATGGTCAGTAATTCAAGTCTTTGTTATAACGATTGTAAATTATTTTTATGAAAAATAAATCTATCCATAATTGCTCAAAAAAATGGAAGGCACGTCAATTCGGAAAGGTATGTTTCACATGTGACTTATACGTTTGTTACAGATTCAGCTGCTTTTTTCATAATTGTAAAAAAAAAATGTTTTTAACCGCTTTCTTAGTTGTTTGACCAACCCTCAGAAGTTAATGAAAACTTGTACGAGTTAAGATCACGGGGACCTTACCTTTCATAGTGGGATCCGAAACCACTCTTGGGACCTTGAAAAAATGTTTCACCAGCTGCGGGAATCGAACCCGCGCCAGGTGGAAACAGTTGACACAAGACCGACGCTGGTGCCACTGAGCCACAGGCCCCGTATATATATATATATATATATATATATAGTCTGAGAAATTCTTTGGGACAGCAGCAAACGCAAATGTACTCTTATAACATTATATTTCCAATATTTCGACAATGAATATTGTCATCATCAGGGAGCTACAAAGGTGAAAATACTATAGTATGTTGATAAATATAAAAAGTAACCTTACTTACAATGTTAGTGAGGATGGTCGTTTTTCGGTGAAATATACAAAGATGTAAAAAACAGCATTAAAAACATGTAAAAAACATGGAGTAACAAATTTGATTTATATGGAACAATATTTGTAACAAAACAATTACTGGTAAATTTACTAAAAGCCGAGAACAATTATAGCAAACATTCTTTGGTTATGAATGTGAAAGTGTGGGAAAATCAAGATATAGAGGTTGGAAATTAACATAACCCAAAATGTCAACGTCAATTTGTAATAATTTTTAAGAAGAAGAAGAGACATTTGGTCTCAGCTGTTCAAATGAAATTGGAACATCAATTGCAATTACTACTGAAGATGAGATTTTATTAATGGTAAAAATTATGGATAAATAATTTTATTATTTATTATATTTGTAATGACTTTCATGTTGGTTTGTATTAAATAGAAAAAGAAGGTGAATTATTATTGAAAGCATTCGGGTTCTTGTCTAAGATTAATAAATAAGAATAGATCTCACTTAAATGATTGAGATATGTTCTTTTGTTTAAACAATTGTTGGATTGAGAAATAAATGTCATTCCCAAAAAGATTCGTTTCGAAGCATTCTTTTCTTTTATTAAAATTTTTGAGGAATTGTAATCCATATTGTGATCTTCTTTATTAACACTGAGAGCACATCTTTCAGGGTGATGTCTACAATCACTTTTTTGGGCATTTATACGGTCTTTTGGTACCCTAGCTGTTTGACCTATATATTCATGGTTACAATTTGCACAAGGCATGCAATAAACTAGTTTTGTTTGTGAAAATAACGGAGTTTTATCCTTGACCACAGAGAATAAAGAATTTATGGTTAAAACCGTTCTTTGGGCTATTTTTATATTGCCAAATTTGTTAAAAATTCGTGAGAGCTTAGGTGTGATTTCTGCAATGAAAGGTAAAGAAAAATGAAAAATGTTTCTTTGAGTTTCATTATTATCATTATTATTATTCAAATTTTCAGGTATAATGTCATTTGAAGAATGGATTATAGACGGTGTGCTAAATAAAATCTTATTTGATAAGGATTTTGTTTGAATAACTTGTGGAGAATTTTCAAATTTTTGTGGTGAAATGAAGAGTCAGAGATCCGTAGAACACGTATAATGATTGTTTGTGGTGAATTTTTTTATTTTTCATTTAATAACCAGGTTTACAGACAAACTTTTGGCACACCCATGGGGGCAAAGATAAGTCCCATTTTAGCAAATTATGTTATGGACGATTTGCTAGATATTGTCTTGAATGTCCTTTCCTACAAAGTTTTCTTCATCAAAAAATATGTTGATGACATAATCCTAGCACTTCCTCGATCAGAGATTACAGAAATTGTAGATATTTTCAACAGCTATGACTCGTTTATACATCGAAAATGAAGACGATGAAGCGTTCCTTTCCTGGACACTAAGCTCATCCGTACTTCCAATAACATCTTACTAGTTGACTGGTATAGAAAACCGATCAGTTCTGGGAGATATATGAACTACTGGTCTTACCACAAACAATCATTAAAAATAAACTTGGTCAAGCAGTTGAAACAACGTGTTCTACGGATCTCTGACTCTTCATTTCACCACAAAAATTTGAAAATTCTCCACAAGTGATTCAAACCAAATTCATATCCTTCATCCTTATTAAATAAGATTTTATTTAGCCCACCGTCTATAATCCATTGTTCAAATGACATTATACCTGAAAATTTGAATTATAATAATGATAATAATGAAACTCAAAGCAACATGTTTTATACTTCTTTACCTTTCATTGCAGAAATCACACCTAAGCTCTAATTTTTTTTTAACAAATTTGGCAATATAAAAATAGCCCAAAGAACGGTTTTAACCATAAATTCTTTATTCTCTGTGGTCAAGGATAAAAATCCGTTATTTTCACAAACAAAACTAGTTTATTGCATTCCTTGTGCAAGTTGTAACCATGAATATATAGGTCAAACAGCTAGGTTACTGAAAGACCGTATAAGTTCCCACAAAAGTGATTGTAGACATCACCCTGGAAGATGTGCTCTCAGTGAACATGTTAATAAAGAAGATTACAATATAGATTACAATTCCACAAAAATTTTAGAAAAAGAAAAGAATGCTTCGAAACGAATCTTTTTGGAAATGGCATTTATTTCTCAATCCAACAATTGTTTAAACGAAAGAACAGATCTCAATCATTCAAGTGAGATCTATTCTTATTTATTAATCTTAGACAAGAACCCGAATGCTCTCAATAATAATTCATTTTCTTTTTTCTATTTAATACAAACCAACATGAAAGTCATTACAAATATAATAAGATAATAGAATTTATTTATCCATGATTTTTACCATTAATAAAATCTCATCTTCAGTAGTAATTGCAATTGATGTTCCAATTTCATTTCAACAGCTAAGACCAAATGTCTCTTCTTCTTCTTAAAAATTATTACAAATTGACGTTGACATTTTAGGTTATGTCAATTTCCAACCTCTATGTCTTGATTTTCCCACACTTTCACATTCATAACCAAAGAATGTTTGCCACATTTGTTCTCGGCTTTTAGTAAATTTACCAGTAATTGTTTTGTTACAAATATTGTTCCATATAAATCTAATTTGTTGCTCCATGTTTTTTACATGTTTTTAATGCTGTCTTTTACATCTTTGTATATTTCAGAATAATTCTACTGTTATTGTCATCGAAAAATTAATGATAGAAATTATACTATGGACTTGAATTCGGAGTCCAACATCGAAAATAGAATGTTTTGTTATTCGAGTTGACGCTGAAATTCCTGGAAATAGTCTTTTACAAGGTAAAATATAAGCTGCTTTTCACAAACTGATACTTATTTCCATCCATCAGTTGCAGAATTTTTTTCACAAATTGGTACTTATTTCCATCCAAAAGTTTCCATTTCCTATCACCATTTGAGGAAGTACGAAGTACATGGTCTACTTATTGATTATCATCAAACTGGAGTATTTGTTATACCTACTCGTTCTCCTTCGTGCTAATAAATTAACAAAATTATTGAAGGTATGTTGTAAATGTAATTTTGGTTGATTTCATGATAAGACTGAAGAATATTTTTAATTTTGCTGTTTTTCAGAGTTTTATTATTGTTTTGTCTGTAGTTGTACCTTGTCCTAGATAAAATAAAATGTTTTTTGTGGTGTTAAACTTATTATTCTTATTTTATAAGAACTTTTATTTTGTTCTTGATATCATGAAACAAAGATTTATTTTGAAACTTTATTCCAACCACGAACTAACGTCTACGAATCGATTACTGTATATATTTTATTAGTGATCGATTTGCCATCCCTGTATTTCATATGATACAACCATTCATATGAAATACAGGAATGGCAAATCGATCACTTATGAAGTATATACCATATCAACCATATAAAAGTAATACATTTGGAAAACCCGCCTGTACTAACTTAGTTCGGCCAGTTGCGAGTTATGTCGCCACTGTCTAAACGTGGTGCCAACTTTTTCTGCAGGTTTGACAACTCTCTTTATTTTTAGTTTCTCTATGATTCTCACTAACAGTGTAAGTAAGGTTACTTTTTATATTTATCAACATACTATAGTATTTTCACCTTTGTAGCTCCCTAATGATGACAATATTCATTGTCAAAATATTGGAAATATAATGTTATAAGAGTACATTTGCGTTTGCTGCTGTCCCAAAGAATTTCTCAGACGTTTTCCTAACTAGTCAGCAAAGACTATCTCTCCACTTTCTTAATATATATATATATATATATATATATATATATATATATATATATATATATATATATATATATATATATATATATATATATATATATATATATATCTACATATATAATAAAGAGACTGATGGGTTATGTACATCAAAGAAAGATGAACTGTTGTCAAATATTGTCTACATTTTTGAGAAAACTGTAAGTTGTAATGAAAGATGAGCTTGCAAGTTCTATTAAACGACATATAATTTTTGAATATTTTTATGAAAATGGGAATTTGAAATTTGTTTCAATATTTCAACAGTCCAAACGGCCGCTAAACTCCACCGAATGTAGACGTAGACGGGTAGACGGGTAGACAAAGAATAATTTTTTTTTAATTCTACTGGTCTATTTTGGACATATTTTTAATCAAATTTATTATTCAAATACAGTTATTTGAAAACGTTACAATGGCAATGAAAAAGCATCCGAAAATTCGCAATAGTTGAGAATCGTTACATTAATATCATAAACTCAAAAACCTCAAAGTTCTGTGTCGCTTTGTTGACAGGTCTGGTATTTTCAATTTTAGAATACTGTTACGAAACTGGGTCCGTTTTTATTGAAAATACTCGATCAATTATTCTTCGTTTATTACCTTCGCAAACACACTTATGCACTATGATAATAAAATATTCGCCCTGCACTGAATTGACCTTGAACCCGCCAATATGATTTACCACTTCTTCAATGAAGGACTACTCCATCGGTAGTACGCCCTACTCATATATCCTAGTCATTGGCATCCAGAATCTTCCAGCGGTTCGTGGAAACATCGAGATCAATCGATCGAGAAAGCCCAGCGTGATCTCAACCAGGGGCATACTTTACTTATTTTCGAAGCAATATTATCTAATCCAATTCCTTCAGATATCTAAACAATCAATGAGAACTCAAATAATTATTTGAACAAAAATGGCAGATCAACTTGAGCTGGTAACAAATTTATCGTTGAATCTAGATGCCAAATACCTGCATTGATCATATGCATCAAATACCTGCATTAATCATATATGAATACAAATTACCAGGGAAGATATATGACATGTTAGTACCCTTGATTATCCGCACGGCAACGGACACAGACCATTAGAAAGTTATTCGAAGAACCACAGAAAAATTAAAATAAATAATATAGAATTAATTCACAATATATCAATCACTTCCTGGAATAACGTTTATTCCGCAAAATCTTGGATCACTAACTCTTTGATTCGATTAGTAAATAAGAAAAACAAAATGTACCTCCAACTAAAAAATGTACAACACTTAGTTAGCAAACGAATAAAAAGCTAACAATAGAATTCTCAACAAATTAATAAAAAACAATACCAGTCCCAAATAAATGAAAATAAAATTGACGCCAAGTAATCATAGAAAACCATGAATATCATGTTTGGCAATTATTCAAGAAACGAAATAACTCATCAAAGATGAATCAGG
Source organism: Gonioctena quinquepunctata (assembly GCA_018342105.1). Classification (NCBI taxonomy): domain Eukaryota; kingdom Metazoa; phylum Arthropoda; class Insecta; order Coleoptera; family Chrysomelidae; genus Gonioctena; species Gonioctena quinquepunctata. The sequence goes on along the minus strand of JAFIRS010000908.1, from coordinate 277,600 downwards.
CAATACAAACCATCCACCGCGAATTACAGAAATATTAAATGATACCTTCACAAATATGGAAAAACCTTGCACAGAAAAAAAAGAGGATTATTTTTTGATATTTCTAGAAACCACTGGAATCTTCCAATTCAAATTTTTCATGTACGTTTTGGCCAATCAAAACATTATTATAGTGGGAATATTCTACCTAGAAAATTGCCCCGAAACAAAGCGCCAGGTTTGGACGGAGTAGATGCAATTCTAATCAGGAGCCTCCCCAAAAAGGCGGTAGTACAACTTATTTATTTGATAAATTCGATCATCCAGTCCCAGTATTATCCGGAAATGTAACTTCGTCTCTGACATTTTGTAGCAGAGCGGGTGTTATGTTCTGAATTTCTTGCCTGATTGGGTCATTTAAGTCACGGATATTGGCAGTCTGTTAGCATATACTTTTGATTTCAAATAACCCCATGAAAAAGTATAATGGGCTAAGATCAGGTGATCTAGCGGGCCATTTTACTGTTCACCTTCTTTCTATCAACCAATCTGGAAAGGTTCTGTTTAAAAACTCGCACACAGTTGTTGAAACCAGATTTTGCGGTATAAATTATTGGCTACTTGAGTGTCAGAAAAATATCAAATCAGGAATGAATGTATTTTGTAAGAAATCCAGATACAATGCTTCTATAAAACTTTCATCAAAGAAATATGGACCAATAATTGTATTTCTCACAATACCAGCCCACACATTGACCTTTTGTGGTCGTTGCGTATGCTATCCTTGCATCCAGTGTGGATTTTCATCAGACCAATAACGGGTGTTTTGCTGATCAACATGCCCGTTCAAATAAAATATTACCCCGTCTGAAAATAAAATGTTAGCGATGAAATTGTTATTTCTATTATTTTGGTCCATCATATAATAATAATAATAATAATAAATGATTTATTCACACTCACATTTACAGTAATTTACAGAATATAAAGTAAAATAAAATAGGTATGTGAATAAATAGACAATACCTACGAGATGCATATATATCGAGATATACATGCATCTGTATGCAGGTTTCGTTGGTTAACATGAGCGTTAGTAAGTATATATAATACATATACTCACATAATTCAGTTCTTCGGTCAAAGTTGTCTTCAGCCAATTCATGGACGTGACGTCCTTTATAAGGATGGTATTTAACCTTTTTTAAAATGTTAACTGCATACTTTCCAATATTCAAATCCCTAGATAGACTGTACAGTGTGGATGTTCAAATTACGTCTTGTTGAATATTTTCATTAACTGTAGTTCTACCTCGCTTTGGTGCATCCCTCACAAGTCCTAATTTTCCTTATTTTCGATCTTTTAGAGTAGATTGTGAAATAGGTTCATGATCTGGGTGCATTTCATGGGATAATCTGCATACTTCACCATATCGCCAACACCAATCATGATAAACATTTCAATCCTCTCCCTTTCAGATAAAGACATTTCCAAAAATCAGTTTTAATATGATAAATTTAGATTAGATTTCACGTAAACGTACCTACTTTGAAGCGTTAACAATACAGAATTCAACTTTCATGATTATGACAAAACAAATGGCAAAAAATATCTTCAAACAATTGTTGCCCAATCTGTACCAATTTGATGCACTTTGTGATACATTCTTGGAAATAACAAAAATGGGGTGTTCCATTTGAAGAAACCGGTGCTGACGTCATTACTCGAAGGTAGGTCCCCTTGTATATTAAATTATTATTTAATAAAACAGGAAATTAGAATAAAAAATAGACCTGTTTCGAGAATTTTTAATAATATTGTTTATTTAGCTAATAATGAATTTATGCGTTTCTTTATGGACGCACTGTATATGTGTATATGGGTTATGTAAATATGTGTGTATATGTGTGTATATGTGTCTATATGTGTATATATGTGTATGTTAATTTATTAATATATAATATATATATATATATATATATATACGTTTTTTTTTTTTTTGGATTTTTTGGTAGTCACCTTTTTGTTGTTTCCCAATGTATGTTACAGAAAAATATTTTGTTTCCAGCAAAACATGTATGTTTTTATATAAAAAAAATAAATAAAGAATTGAAAATGTCCCCGGCCAGGGACGAAACGTCTTCTCCTACGAACTACTAGAATATTGTTTTCAAAGAAACAAAAACCCAAGAAAACCTCCCCAATATATATATATATATAATATATATATATATATATATATATATATATTTATATATATAAAACGATGTATTTTCGACCGTACTATAAGTTGAGGAGTAGGTTTTTTTCTTCAGGTTTGCGGTCTGTGACAAAATGAAACTCATTCGTTTTTAAATCTCAATATTTCGTCAATGTTTATTGACTTCATCAGGAGAAGGCTAAAAGTAAATACAAAAATGGACATACTATTGTAGTTACACACAAAATTGACAGATTACTAACAAAACATAGAGTCAGTCACTTGAAAACAAGTTAAAATCACTTGAAAACAAGTTGAAAACAAGTTAAAATATATATACATATATTGGACGGCACAGTCTGAATGTGCCGTGTGTTTTCAAGTGACTGACTCTATGTTTTGTCAGTAATCTGTCAATTTTGTGTGTAACTACAATAGTATGTCCATTTTTTTCATTTACTTTTAGCCTTCTCCTGATGAAGTCAATAAACATTGACGAAATATTGAGATTTAAAAACGAATGAGTTTCATTTGTCACAAACCTCAAACCTGAAAAAAACTACCTACTCCTCAAACTATATATATATATATATATATTTATATATATATATATATATATATATATATATATATACAAAAGAATAAATATTTTATTTGCGATGCCATATGAGTGTAGCGGGATCGCCCCCGATTGGTCCGAACGAAGTGGCTAGCAGACCTACCAATTCAGCGTACAGTACTGATTATGAATAAACCAGTAACCCAAAATATATGGGAAAGGGCTGATGGGCGGTACCTGGACAGAGTTTGCGAAAATAGCCCATCTGTCGTTGATATATAATATTAAATGCTAACAGTACCAGTAAGTACTCCGTAGAAGTGAAAATAAGATTTGATTCCATGTTTCCATCACAATTCAACACGATTCTTCGTATGTATTTGATGTGAAAGAGCTTTTGGTTGGCTCGTATATTTGGCGAACCTCCCGCCTAATCCTCCATCAATGTCCACGCTCGCCACAGATAAAATCTCTTTTAGTCCTAATAACATATTATACTATTTCAGTTGAAATATTTCGAAACATATTTTGCTCAATTTGAATTTGAAAAGAAATGTCTGTATTTTCTATGAAAAATTCTACTTTTAGTTCTTTTGTCAATAATTATTCTATATTTCTTGGTGCCATTTTTTTTCTATTTTCAATAGTAAGTGTATGGAAGAACTTGGAACTGATCTGATCTTAACTGTTATGTTGTTAGGGCATTGTGACATCTTTCGACAAAACGGAACATGAATATATGTCTCAGTTTAGTACTCCACTAGAAACCGACGAAAAAAAAAATGAAAATAAAAAAATTAAATTAACTTTTTTAGCCTAGTTGGCGCCAAACAAACAAACAAGTAAATTAATTACGTAAAGTGTAAAATGATAACAGCGGGGTGCGCGGCGGTGGCGTGCCCTTTCGCCAGAAATTTCCGAACGTTCTCGAAGAAAATATCAGCGAGACAGCTAGCCGAACGGGCACACACGTGAGGGCACATGTCCTTGCGAGTAGTCGTGCAGAGAGCGCATTTTTGAAATTTCATTGTTTATCGCTGGAGATTTCAGGTTTCATTTTCATGTTATTTTGTTTTGATCATTTCTTTAAAGTGATTCAATAATCTTCGTTGTTTTTGTTTGGCACCGACTCAAAACTATTTACTTACATTAGTTTAGGAGCTCAGTTATCAAGACTAAAAAGGTTAATTTAATTTTTTGCATTTCAGTTTTTTTTCGTAGGTTTTATTTTTTGTTAAGAAGTATTTATTTTTTAATTTTTTGTGGCTAAAATCTACTAATTGCTTCCTACTCAATTTGGATTACTTTTGAAATACTCAGTTACCCACATTACTTTAACTATTAACTGTTATATACTATAACTAGCTGGTACCAGCGACTTCGTGTTGAACTTTGTTTTTTTTTGTGACGACTATTACAAATTCATTAACCCTTTTAGGGACGGAATTTATAAAATATGGAAACACATATCTCTTCATTTGTTACAAAAACCTCAAGTACCAATTTTTATGACCCTAACTTCAAAACTAACGGAACCCTTACACAAACTTTCAACCCCTAGGGGTTGCATTTATAAAAACACTGAAACATGTATTTCTTTATGCCTTACAAAGACCTCAAATACTAACGGAACCCCCATACAAACTTTCACTCTCCATTTCACCTCTTTAGGGGTTGAATTTCAAAAAATACTGAAATACATATTTTTTCTATTTGTAACAAAGACTTCTAACGCCTATTTGTATGACCCCAACTTGAATACCAACGGAATTCCTATACAAACTTCCAATCCCAATTTCACCCCATTTCACCCCTTTAGGAGTTGAATTTCCTAAAACACCGAAACAATTATTTTTTATTTGTAACAAAGACCCCCTTTTTTAAAAAACTAACGATAAAGACTTTCAACCCCCCTTTTACCCCTTTAGGGTTGAATTTTCGAAAACCCAGAAACCCATTTGTCTTCATATGTGAAGAAGAGCCCAAATACTAATATCCATGACTCCAATTTCAAAACCAACTGTACTTTCACTTTCACCCCCCTTCTCACCCATCTTTTAACCCCTTTAGGGATGGAATATCAAAAAAATGAGCTGTCAAAATTATTGCTCTTAGTTCCAGCGGTTTCGCCTGAACAGTGATCGTATATCAGTCAATCAGTGAGTCAGTTAGTCAGGACACGTAATTATATATGTACATATTACCTCGAATACGAGGTAGCTACTGTGAACCGTTGATGAGATCCCTCGACTGTTTTCCGTCTTCATCATCAAATTAACTCTGGGCCTCCCTTATGTCGTAGTTTAATCAGAACTACATATGTTTGCTAAGTTTCAACAGAATCAGTTCATAAATGTAAAATCAATAAATAATCCCCTATTTTTCTACCATTAGGGGTGTATTTTTCAAATTCAAATGGGACCAACTTTTAAGCATACCCTATACAATAAAAAAGAATCATCTAAATCGGATAACCCAGTACAAAGTTACGCGTGGTAGAATCGGTTAACAAGTAAAAATTCAGTGGGTAAACCAACAATCATCCCCCCTTTTCCTACATTTCAATATTTTCTTACCACCACGCCCTTGAATGCTTTCTTGGAAAAGTCCTGATCACGGTATTGTTTCTCCAGTTTGTAAGTATAGGTATCCAACCATTCCAACAAAGGTTTGTCATACCCTAGCCCACAGTTTGGATATTGAGGAGCATGGATGTGTGTATCAATCAAACCAGGAATTATTATTTGTGAACTTTTCAGAATCGTTTTTTCAAAGTTTGCATTCAAATTCAGCTTCATTTTGGTATTGGATAAATCAGCTTCTTCGCCTATGGCTAACATCTGAAAATATCAAAAATTAGTCATCGGCATGTACATAAATATTGACAGAATGATGAAGTATTTTATCTACTCCTATTAAATTATATATTGATTATTCAACTGCTTTTGAGCAATTAATAGTATCTATAAACAAACAACATGAGTTATAATAACTCACTACTATAACTCACTATAATAAATCGGAAAAAATTCTTGGAATTATTTACGAACCGAATATCAAGGTGGCTCTGTTCTTCTGTACAAGCCGTTTGGCCGAAAGGGAACAGTCCATCCATTATTGTTATTGAGGGGAGTAATGTCACTTGAATAATTTTGACGTTTTCAAATTCAGTTAATACCTAGTTATTCTCAGGGTTACTATATATATATATACTGACAGGGTTACGGCATAAAACAGCTTTAGGAGAGTGTATACAAAAATTTTCAAGATTGGTGTAGCAGCAAGAACATTAAGTCATCGTTCACAGAAAATGTACTTTTGGCATATTTTAGTGAACTTAGCACTAAATATGAAGCATCGTCCCTATGGACTTTCTACTCCATGCTAAGAAGCACACTCAACATAAATAATGGAATCAATATAGAGAATGATTTGAAATTTCGCGCGTTTCTTAAACGTCAATCAGAGAAACATGTAGCTAAAAAGGCAAAAACTTTTAGAACAACTTAATAATTTCATAAATGAAGCTCCTGATGAGAAATATCTGGCGTCAAAGGTAGTAGATCTCACAATATTCAATCGTTTTTATCATCTAGTCAATTACATAATTTATTTTAGGTTGCTTTACTAATGGGAATTATGGGTGCTTGTCGTGCAGCAGAATTGCAACGACTATGCCAAAGAGCATGGGGTGCTTTTTGATTAGGTATCTTTGAGAAACATAATACTTTCAGAGTAAGATTCCAGAGCCAGCAAACCTACCTCATTTTAGCAAAGCTGAAATTTTGAGTATGAATAGTGTGATATGCAGTTGAGAACGTATGCGTACTTGCTAGCTTGAAAGCGGGGCCCTTCTACAGGTATCAAGTATAAAAGTACATGAAAAACTTTCTTACTTACGTAAAGCAGTTAGCCTAGCGGTCTAAGGCGCGAGATCTAAGCACTGGATCTCAAAAGTTTCCGATGGTTTGAATCCCCACGCCTGACGATTTTTTTTAATTTTTCATTTTGAAATTGAGAAGTGATTTAGTTTTGGGATGAATATTCAAATAAAAAAAAAATTATTTCTCAATTTTGATGGAAAGAAAATCGCCAGGCGCAGGGATTCGAACCCTTGCCAGTTTTTGATATCAGAGCCTAGATCTTACGCCTTAGACCGCTTGGCCAACTGGACGATATTAATTGTCAAACGCAGTACCATACTTCATCGTAAGTAAGAAAGTTTGTTATGTACTTTCATATCTGCTACCCGTAAAAGGGCACCTCTTTCAAGCTAGCAAGTATACATACGTTCTTAACTACATATCACATTACTCGTACTCAAAATTTCAGCTTTGCTAAAATGACGTAGCTTTGCCGGCTCTGGGATCTTGGACTATTTTAATTGATTTCGACAAAGCACCCCGCTTTTTGGCATAGTCATTGAATATTAAAATTATTTTTTACTTTTTAGTGCGTTAAAAGCGTGTTCTCATCCTTGAAGAGACTTCCATGGATAAAACGGAAATTATTGCTACATAGAAAACTACGTTGTCAGCTGGGGTCAATATCACCAATTGTTCAAATCAAGTTATTAATATTTATAATTAGTTTTTACCATACTTATTATGTATTGAATTCGAATAAAATGTAATCTGTACCGGGAATATTATAACAATGAAGAAGTACTTCAAGTAGTTTAGCCTCAAAATTATAAGAATTTTTTTATCCTGCATTTTTTGCAACTGGTGGTGAAATTTTCTTTTTATCACCAGTTGCGAGAAACTTTACTTTTCGCAACTGGTGTAGAAAATTAAAACATTTGATAACGTCAACGAGTTTCAAAAAGTGTCAAAATGAGAAAAAATAGTTTGTTATTAGCAAAGGCGTTTTGTTTTTATTTCGGTCAGTTACTGTTGAGATTTGTAAAGGTGATCTTCGACTGATTGTAGGGTAACTGAGATTTTTTGAGATAAAATTGTCTACATCAAGTAGTGGAAAGACGGTGCGCAGCCCAGTACGCGAAATAAGGTATAGTTTTCCCAATATCAATTGCAGAAGCATAAAAAAGTCTGGCGGCGAAATCGTGTGAGCAGCAGTGGCGGAGATAACTCATTTTATTTAGATATTTTAAGATTTTAAAAATACTTCATAAATAATGAAAAATGAAAAAAAATTGAAGACAAGCGTTTATTTATAGAAATACATTAAGAAAGAAAAATAATTTCTTTCATTGTTTGATGTAGGTTATTATCATATCTTTAAACGTATTTCGATCGGCACACACCAAGACCATAGACGCTACTGGTTTTTAATCCTTCAGAGCTTTTAAAACACAAATATAACGCGTGATTTATGACCTCCCATCGTAGAGACACAGCTGCCAGCATTATGTGCAACTTGATTGGTCCAGACGAATCGGTTGTACAACTGACAGCCCTCACTCGAGTCCACGTTGACTATCGGCTCTTTTGATGTACCGTTTGCCGACGAAAAATGTTTACGAGTAGTACAGATAATTTTTCGTTCCGTTTCTTAGCATATACGCTCGTGTTAGCGAAGTGAGTTTTCATTTGCTCCCTATAGAAACAGCTTCTGCAACTGATATTGGATGGACTATACAATCATTTTAATTTATACACAACACTATTTCCAAATCAATCGAAACATAAAATGAAACAACGTGTTCAAGATTATTCTGGAGTATCGGTAGGAATTATTGAACGTATTATGAAAGAAGCAAAAGGTACCTTTTGTGGAAAATAATGTAAATCCGGTATTCAGTTCACCAAAACAGAGAGGAAATAAAATAGGCGTAATCTCAAGGTTACAGATTATGAAATCAACGACATTAGAAATGTTCTACAATTTTCATAAAACTGAAGGCTGCCGAGCTACAACCGACAACTCCAACGAACATTTTACACTGTATTACAGTGGATAAAGCTTCTGAAAAAAAATTGGATGCAAGTGGAAAAAGACAGAAGAAAACAGGAAAATTCTCATAGAAAAGAATGACATACTAGCGTTAATGATCAACTATTTGAAACAAATTGAAAAGTTTTAGAGATGAAGGCAGAGCGATCGTGTTTCGAATGAAAGGTACAATCTCCAAGTCTTGTTGTGGTGGAATATTGCCCAAATTCACACCCATTTCAAAAGGAACTCGGTTGATCATTATTCACACTGGCTGGTGAAGGCATGGGTTCCATTCCGAAGTATCTGCCTATTTTTAAATCAGAATCGAAGAGCGGCGATTATCATGACGACATGAACTTGGAGAATTACGAAAAATGGTTGCGAGGAAAATTAATACCTAATTAACCTCCCAAATTAGTAGTGCCTTATCATAATGTACAAGTAAATAAGGCCCCTACATCCGATTCCTTGAAGGCGGAAATGATGCAATGGTTTTCTGACAAGAATAGAAACCTCAACTTTACGAGTTAATCAAGGTCCACAAAACGCAACATATTACCTACACATTCTATCAGTTCTATAACACGGTCATGCGGTTCAAATTTGGGGCATAGTTAAAGGGATAAAGGCGATATAGCAAAACATAACCTGACATCAGACCCCCCCCACCCCGAAACTATTATAGACATTAGATACAACACACAAAATCCCCAAATACAGCGCCATAAATCCTCGCAGCGGCGCACAGTGTAGTAAGTCACTACAGGGATCTTAGTTTTTGAGTGATTAACTATTTCAATCTGATTCTACTGAAGATGACGACGTGTTTTTTTTATTATGGCCCGATTCCATTCAAAATTGGTATGTGGGTTTATGGGATCGGAGATTATAAATTTTTGTCAGAATGCAATAAGATGACGGATTTCATGAATGACTAAAAATAATTGAATAAAAATGATTAAAGAAAATTCAAACAAGCTTTCATACAAATGCACTAAAAATAATTTCTTAATTATTTGACCAGGTTATTTGTGAGTACAGATTCAAAAGCTTGCCGCGAATATAAAATAGGTATTCTTGCGCGGCAAGATTTTGAATCGGCTACTCACAGAATAACCTAGGTCAAACAATTAAAGAGATTATTTTTTCCTTTTTAATGCATTTGTATAAAAGCTTGTCTTCAAAACTTTGTTTTAATCGTTTTCATTAAAAGTCGATCTTGATCCTAGAATAAGTTAGTTGATCAGTGCTCAGTATGCACCCGCGAGACGAATAACTACCGTTTACTTCCCTCAGTGAACCTTAGCTGTCGGACTCCTGACTTTACCATCATAATTTGGAGTCCAGGGCAACTGAGCGCAGAACCCCGAGGGTAATAAAGGTCAACCAGGCATTTCAGCGGTAAAGAAAACAGGTAGATTTCAAAGCACCCCTTCAGATAGGCAACTGGTCAGCGGCTCATCACCACTTAACTAGTTGTCGGTAATTTAATATTGAGGGAGGATTAATGAAACAAGTAGTGGTGTACAGAGGAACGAATGCGAAGGTATATATTCCACAGCAAATAATAAGTATACCATTAAAACAGTCCCGGATAAATCTTGACTTCGAAATTGCTATACATACTGCCTGCCTAGTGCTCAAAGTTTCGGATGCCGGTTTTATCTAACCCAAACTTGGTACAGATAAATACAACACTTGGGATTAGTCAATACCTATTAGAAGTCTCAGGAACATGAAAAATGGCTCCATCACATTTTCGGGTTACCACATCTTTCTCCAGAAAAGTTAGTGAGTGTTTTTTTACCAGTTTTATGGCGGGCATTCCAAATACAAATGCATTTTCTTCAATGGCTGACTCTCTGGTTGATAATTATATAGCAGAAAATTCTACTGTTCCTCCTGAATTATGGGCCTCAAAATCTAGTGATCTGTATTGTACCACAAATGCAAGTGAGTCATTTCACGCTCATTTTGCTAACCAATTTTATCACACGCACCCAAATATAAATATTTTTACAAATACTCTTCTCAATTATATACGTAAAAATCAAAGCATTCAAACTCCTGTCATTGTAAAAACAAAAAAGTGAAAGAAGCGAGAAAAAGCTATTATTAAATCAAATTGCACGACGGGAAAGTTTAGAAATAAGTGAGTAAAGTTTTCCCAATATCAATTGCAGAAGCATAAAAAAGTCTTGCGGCGAGATCCTGTGGGTAGCAGTGGCGGAGATAACTAATTTCATTTAGATATTTTAAGATTTTAAAAATACTTCATAAATAATGAATAATGAAAAACAATTAAAGACAAGCTTTTATTTATACAAATAAAAAAGAGAAGAAAGAAAAATAATTTCTTTCATTGTTTGATGTAGGTTATTATATCCTAAAACGTATTTCGATCGGCACACACCAAGACCATAGACGCTACTGGTTTTTAATCTTTCAGAGCTATTAAAACACAAATATAACGCGTGATTTATGACTTCCCATCGTAGAGACACACCTGCCAGCATAAATGACCGACTCGATTGGCCCAGACGAATCGGTTGTACGATAGACAGTCGTCACTCGAGTCCACGTTGACTATCGGCTCTTTTGATCTACCGTTTGCCGACGGAAAATGTTTAGGAGTAGTACAGATTATTTTTCGTTCATTTGCTTCCTATAGAAACAGCTTCTGCAATTGATATTGGATGGACTATACGATTATGTGACATGTGTTTCACGGCGATATTATCCAACTGAATAAATTAATTTTTTCATTACATTGTAAATAGGGTGAAAAATAATTGCACGTAGTTATTTAGTTGAATATTGTTCAAAATGCTATATGAGTATTTGTATTTTGTATATACAGTGCGGTCCATAGGTATGGATTGAATTCATTTTTAGCGTTATTATGTATTTGTTTGAAAAAACCTGAAACATGTCGATTTCTATTGTCAATTTGACAATTTACAGTATGAAAATATTACCCCCTTCTTGCACCCTCTCTGAATTATGAGCACCCAATAAAAAAAAATTAATGAGAAGGGGGGTCATGTGGCACCTTGTTTGAGAAAATGTATTTCGAAAATGTAAAATTTGGATACTTTACTTAGTATGAAGGAAATAATGTCACATAATGTTAAGGAAGTATTTTTCAATTTATTTTACAATTAAATCATATATTCAAAATGACCACCATTCACTTCTTGGCAATAAGCCTCAGGGGTTATGTTGTTAATTTCTTCCGTTATCCTAACTTTTGAATCTGCAATATTGTCTGGTCTATTGAAATTTACTTTTGATTTCAAATAACCCCATAAGAAGTAATCGAGACGAGTCAAATCGGGGGATTTTGGCGGCCATTCAATCGTTCCACGTCTTCCAATCCACCTATTTGGAAAAACTTCGTTCAAATAATCTCTAACAATACGTTTGAATTGCGGTGGAGCTCCGTCTTGTTGGTACCAAATTGATGTATCTATTGAATTTGGATCATTAACATCAGGAAAAAGTCTTTTTAATGTAAGCTGTAAGAAGTTCATGAAAAAATCTAGATAAACCTCACCATTAACTGTGCCTTCAAAAAAATAAGTGCCAATAATTTTGTTGTTGATGATACCAGCCCAAACGTTCACTCTTTTAGGATATTATGTATGAGCCTCACACATCCAATGAGGATTTTCTCTGCTCTAATATCTACAGTTTCTATTAACCGTTCCATTTAAATGAAGCTTCACCAGAAAAAAAAAATTATTTATGAACTGCGGATCTGCTACCATTCTGTCCATCATCAATACACAGAATTGTTGCCTTCTATCAGGATCATCCTACTTTAACTCCTGAACCAACTGAACTCTATAAGGATGGTATTTTTCTCCATGCAAAGCTCTCAATATCGATGATTTACTTACATCATTGTCAGCGGCAAATTGTCTACTTGTCATATGCGGATTTTCCTCAACCGCTAACAGTTGGTACATCTAACTTTTTCTCCTCATCCAATTTAACATTTCGACCTGGTTTTTGAATAGTTTTTACATGTCCATTTTCACGACATTTTATTTTTATTTTGCTAACTGTAGACTGTAAGACGTGTTGACCAGGATATTCATTATTAAACATTTCACAAACTTCCTTTTGACCATATCCAATCATTATTAAAATGCCTATTCTTTGAGTTTCGGATAAATGAGCCATAGTTAACTCAAATACACACACAAATATTTTTCAATACACTGACGTGTGTCAGCAACTTATAAATATCAAAATAACAGTAGTCTACTAGATTGACATTACATTATTTATGTGATTTGTGAATAATTTTTTGGGGTCTTGAACGCTTTTTCCTGACGTTTAGCGAAACAGATAAGAAAATAACTTTTTATTTCTGGTGGTCATTTTGAACATTCAATTTATTTGTAAAATAAATGCTCTGCTTCCGAGCTGTGTGTATGAAGTTTGCGTCGAAAATTGATAAAAATGTCGAATCCAGAAACTAGAAAATCGTGTATTGTGCCGAAGTCTTTAAATAAAACTACTAATACACCCAAAAAGTTGTTTTTTATTGTTGCTTTCGAACCTAAAAGTCGAAAGAAATGGATGCAAATCATGATGTTCTGGGGTGATTCGGCATTTCACTGTACAAATATCTCTTTAAGTTTTACATATCCGATAGCGTCATCGTCGAAGCTGTTTCTAGACGATCTAAAATAAAATAAACATAAGTTGATCTGATATATAAAACATAAAATACCGTAAATATAAAGTTACTCTACACATGTACTCTGAATGTTGGGAAAAAACTTTTCTCACGTGTTTTGCCTCCTGAACACGAATCCGGAAGAAGAATGCGGCGGTCTCATACCGTTACCAAGTTAGAAAACTTACCTCATTTTCAAGCACCGTTTTTGCAAAAATCACCAAAATGCCCCCTTTCCTAGCATCCGGAAGAAGAATGCGGCGGTCTCATACCGTTACCAAGATGGAATTTAGTAACTTTGCCTTATTTTTCATGTTGGTGATAAATGAATCCCTGCTAACTTTTCGAATTCAAATGTGAGCAATAGTTTCCCCTTCATTTATGTGTGCAATTGTTGTGGGCGGTGATTCATTTATTACCAACATGAAAAATAAGGCAAAGTTACTAAATTCCATCTGTCAAAGTGTGAAATTTGCTTATCTGAAAATGTGTAAGAAGGAAGATTTTTTCGATGAAAATGATGATATTTTGTGCAAAGTTGTGCCGAAAATAAGTGATTTAGGGTGTATTGTTTATGCTGTTAAGAAGAAGGAGGCATTTTGAGTGATTTTTGTGCGAGAAAACGGTGCTTGAAAATGAGGTTAATTTTTTTTAATTCTCTAACTCGGGAACGTATGAGACTGCCGCATTTTTCTTCCGGTTCGTGTTCAGAGGCAAAAACACGTAAGATTTTTTTTCCCTATATTCGGAGTGCATGTGTAGAGTAACTTTATATTTACCTAAAATACATAAAATGCACTTATCCACGATCACATTAAAGAGGAAATTAATATGAGAGGTTTTTCATCTTAGCTTAATAATATTTAATAGGTGTAGTCGCGTGCATCCTAATAATAACCTACTTTTGAAAAAAATATTTCATGGGTTCAAATTTTAAAAGTTTTGTACCTCTGGTACATAAATGTTCAGGTTAGGTTTACTATGTTAATTTTTTGTTACATTACATATTAAAAAAATCATGAAACTATGTAGGCATTCTTCCTTCTCAGGAACTTAATGTCAAGTAAGATGTTCATAGTATCAATATGACGTATGACGTACATTTATAAAATACTAGTAATGAGAAATATTTACTTATAGGGATCAAAAGATTTATGATAAAAATTAAAATGTTATTGAGAAATACTTACTTTTGCATTTTTACTCCTCGCATCTCGGCGGCCAAGAAATCGGAGTTATTTGAAAAATAGTGGGCAACCATTAACCCGTCTATTTCAGGCAAGATATCAGATTGTCCCTTTTCAAAACCGTCATCCATATCTAATATTATACTTATAACACTATTGTAACACTGATTCACATAAAAACTTAAGTTAAAAACGTTATTGTGGTCAAACATCCGATAGCAAAGCAATGATTGAGTGTACGGTGAGAACGTTGTGTTGTGGAATGACGTCACGCGAGCATGGCTAAAATTGTCGTAACTCCAACACTACTCGCTTGATTGAAATGAAACAAAAACATGTGTATTTCTAAACATTCAGGCTACACGGTCATGAAGTTTCGAGTCATTTAACAGACCCAGTGACATTCTTCATTACGATGGTTTTTCAGTGACTATCCCTAGCGTTCAGTTGGCCGGTCGTTGTTTGATCCAACCGCCCAGTTCGTACGTCTCATTTCGTTATCCCTTTTACTTGAAGGTATTACCCCGCTGAGTTGGCATCCGCCCCATAATTTGTACCATTTGGCTATGTTAAGCTTAAGAATACTTTTTCCTCAGAAAGAAGCAAACGGAAAATATCCTAATCGATATCCAACAGATTGCTGAGAAAAACAGTGATGTAATTTTCACGATAACCGTTTTTATCTCGTGATGAATTGAACAGTTGCATGAAAATGGCACCCGTTCGGTAATATAAAATATATGCACATTCCAACCATTTTTTTATTCATCTGGAGTTTGACTGGATATAAAAAATCGCCCACATCAACTACGGGAGATTTTCATATGAAATAACATGATGAAATTCTCGAGTGTGTGCCGTAATCGGAATTTGCCATTAGAATAAACCTATATTTTTTAATCTCTGTTGATTTTTATCAGATAATCGAAAGAAAAAAACTTCCGCCATTCACAGGAAAGAATGATATATATTACGTGTACTTCGAAACTATTTTAAGACGGTAGTGGAACATACTCAGGAACATATTATATGTTCATTTAAATGATTTCTTATAAATGCAACTTGCATTTTTCTAAAAATAGTGTGATGACTTGATTTTATAGCGGTTTTTGGGATGCATCATAAATCCACATTGAATCTTCATTTCCCGATTTACTGTGGTTTGAAACTACAGTAAATCCAAAGAGCACATAGGTATAGAGGAATAACAACTAGCCAAAATATGTACATCATAATTAATTATTCGGTACTGAACAGTATTTAAAAAGAATAATGAAATAATGAAAGATTAAAAGTGTACTGAAATACTGGAAGTGTATTGAAAGGTATTGAGGATGTAATTATTGCAATTTAATTATTGAATACGTAATGAAGACATTCAAAATGTACTGAAATGTACGTGTATTGAAAGGTAATGGAAATGATGAAAACATATTGAATTGAAAGGAAACAAACATATTCTAGGTAAATGAAAACATTACGAGGAATGGAAGAACTGAACGCACCAAATGTAAAGCAGAAGCGATTTTGAGATAATTAATTATGGACACATATATATATCCGCCAAAAAGTATGTACCATAAGTTTATTATTGGAGTATTGGGAGAAATATTCCGGAAAAAAGTTTGTGCATGTCCGATTACCTAAAAATCGATTTTGAAACATGTCATGTGATCGCTAGTACAGCGGAAAATTGAAAAAAGTTGCTATGAAAAGGCGAAAAGTGGGGTAAGATGGCAATATATCAAAAAAAGTTATTTGAAAAAGTTACTTAGAATTCAATTTTATGCACATAAACGAAGTTTCAAGAGATAGTTCAAGAAAATTGGAAAAAGCTATTTTTTTGAATATTTTCCCATCTATTTAAAAATATCAATTTTTTTTCTTATGAATAGCTTGACTATACTGGAACATTTGCATTTCAATGATAATTACTTTCTCATATCCTCCTCACCAGAGGGCACTATATTTAAAAAATAGGATTTTGTCAGAACCCTTGCTGTTACATCGGTTCGTATCTAACAGTTATATCAGAATTCCACGACTATTGTGATGACATGACACTTCAAAAACATCGTGTTTTCTAGATTATAATCAAGTTTCGATGATAATCGTGCATGAACATTTCACTTCGTACATAAACTGGAAAACTATATAATGTATCGCACTATTAATCTAAAATAGAGATTCTGAATATTTTCACAGTTTTTTCAGCATTGATCGATGGCTAATTATTGGTGTTAGATATAAATGTATAACTTATTTCAAAATGATGAGATGTGGTCCTGAAAAGACATTCTGCAGAACAGGTTTTTTATTCAATCAAGTAATTCAAATATTCTATAAACAAACCAACAAATTTTCAACTATTTCTATATAATAACAATTCATATCCCAATATGCCTTCCTTCTCTTTCTATACATAAAATTGTTTTATGGTATATCTCTTTTCGAACGTTCAACAAAAAATTTCGAGAAATTTCTGCTGCACAATGACTGATAGTTTCTTCCAAGTGCTCAATATTACGAAAAGGTCTGAATTTGTTTTTTTAAATAGCCCCACAAGAAAAAGTCACATGGGGTCAGGTCAGGTAAACGTGGCGGCCAAGGAATTTCTGAAAACCTACCTCTTCACTTTCCAGGAAAAGTGGTGTCCAGCCAATTCCTTATTGCCGAAGTACTATGGATGGGAGCCCCATCCTGTTGGAAATACATTTTTCATCTTTCTTCTAACGTGAAATTGTCCAATTCATTGTAGAAATCGGTCCTCAAAAAATCCAAGTACGTTCCAGCATTCAAATCCCGACGAAAGAAAAATGGTCCAATTATTCTGTCATTAAAAATCCCGCACCAAACATTCACTTTAAATGAATATTGATCACAGGCTTCTACTGCAAAATGTGGATTCTCATCCGACCACCATCTACAATTTTGAGATGAAACAACACCATTTAAAGTGAAAGTAAATGATATATTTTCTTCAATTTGTCCCTGCAGCCAAAAGGAAAAATACAAGCGTGGATCGTAGTCTCTCTCCTTGAGGCTTGAATTTATTTTTTTGAGCAAATTCTCAGACAATTTACTAATTGATGTTCTTGGAGTTTCAACTACACTCTGTATAACTTCAAACTCTGTTTCCTCAGCAGTAACCCAGTGCCTATGTTGTTTTCTGAATAAGTTTTCCACGGACCCAGTATTTTTGAACTTGGAAACAATTCTTCCAACAGTTACATGTGAAATAATTTTATTGGTATGCCTCTCGTTGAAAATCGCTGCGGCTTCTCTATAGCTTTTGTAATTTTCTCCCACAATCAAAACAATTTCGATCTTTTCTTGCTGACTTAACTTCGACATAATCAACCAAAAACTTGCTGTATTATCAACGTCACTATGTATAAATATGGAGTTCTTACTTAGACTTTTGTTGCAATAAGTTTACGTATTTTCTGTCAAATTAATCCATGGCTATCTTGTGGAATATGAGTGAAATTTTGATGCAATGCTTAAACACTGACTATATTCAAGAGATCAAAATTTCATGTTCTGGTGCATTCATATTCAAGAAAGCATGTTTGGTGTACTACATTTTGATTTTGTGGAAAAGAAGGAATTTTACTATGCTCTTCTATTATTATAGAATCCTGATGTGATAAATAAGTAGGTAGGTAGGTATTTGTTTGAAAAGCACACGAAATAGTATTTTGGAAAGTGAATTTTGTGACATAATTGAGAAATATGTTCACGGCCACCGATGTAGATCACTGAATGAACCTGATTTCGTTTCAATATGGTTTATTTTCGATGTTTATATTTGCCAAAAAAATTGTGAAAATATTCAGAATGAAATAGTGAGTCAAATTTAAGAGACTTATAATTTACATGTTTATGTGCGAAGTAAAACGCTCATCCACCATTATCATGGGAACTTGATTATAATCTGGAAAACACCATGTTTTTGGAGTGCCAAGTCACCACAATTGTCGTGGAATTCTGATATAACTGTTAGATACAAACCGATGTAACAGCAAGGGATCTGACAGAATCCTATTTTTTTAATATAGTGCCCTCTGTGAGGAGAAAATGAGAAAGTTCTGTCATTATCATTGAAATGCAAATGTTTCCGTATAGTCAAGCTATTCTTAAGAAAAATATTTAATATTTTTAAATAGATGGGAAAATATTCAAAAAAAATTGCTATTTCGAATTATCTCTTGAATCTACGTTTATGTGCATAACATTGAATTCTAAGTAACTTTTTCAAATAACTTTTTTTATATCTTGTCATCTTACCCCGCCTTTCGCCTTTTCATAGCAATTTTTTTTTATTTGCCGCCATACTAGCGATCACGTGACATGTGTCAAAATCGATTTTTAGGTAATCGGATATGCACAAACTTTTCCCCAGAATAGTTTTCCAATACTCCAATAATAAACTATTTTCCCATATGGTACACACTTTTTGGCGGACACTGTATATATAAAGTATTAAACCAGAAGTTGAAGAAAAAGGAGCAGGTATGCACTCGATAGAGCTGGAGTAAAGTGTGTTTCTGTTCCAACTTTCGAGTCTTTATTGGCCCTTCTTCAGGAAAATTTTGCATTTATTAAATGATTCCTCCTTAAAATTGAAACTGGTGGGCGTTCAGACCAAGTTTGTAGTTAACCAATCGCTGCTTGATGTAATACAAAAATTCAGTTCCTGAAGAAGAGCCAATAAAGACTTGGAAGCTTGAACAGAAACATACTATCGACTGCATATCATATTCTGTATACCAAATACTCGATCTGAGAAAAAAATCATTCATATTCTTCAAGCTGAGTAAGCTAGTAACCAAGGCAGTAAAAGTAGCAAAAATATTAAAAATTCGAAGAGGTTAATGAAAACCCTCGTAAGACTTGAAAACTAATCAATAGCATTATATACATTTCTACTAAAAATGAGAATCTCATTCATATGATAAAGATAGACGGTGTCACGAACAATAATGAAATAGACATTTCCAACAGTAGGAATGATTTTTTCGTTAATATTTGGAGCGGACTAAGTCCCTGACGTCCCATATGACGATCATCACATCCAAGAGCAGAGCTCCATTTTCCTATTTCCTACCACCGTATCTGAGATTCAAGCAAAAATACAATCAATGGATTCCAACAAGGCCAGTGGCGTAGATGACATCAGTGCGAGAGTGGTCAAAACCTTAATGTGTTCTGTTTTGATTAGTGCGATGATTAATCTTTCCTTCACTAATGGCTGTGTACCTGCGGGAGCAAAATATGCAAAAGTGATTGCTCTAATCAAGTGTGGTGATCCTGAACTCCCAACAAACTATCGACCCATTTCACTGTTGCCTATATTCTCGAAAATTTTCAAAGATTGTGTTCATAGTCGACTTGAGCGATATCTTGAAAACATTTTTTTTTTAGTCTGTCAATATGGGTTTCGGAGGTCAAGCGATACTGACATTGCAGTTATTGTTTTAATAACAGATTTGCAAATGAAAGTTGATGAGGGTAAAATATGTTCTTTGGTTTCGCTGGACCTACGAAAGGCGTTCGACCATGGTATTTTCATAAGGAAGCTCTGTAACATTGGGATAAGAGGAACGGCAAATGATTGGTTTGTGAGTTATCTTAGTGGTAGAAAACAACTGACCTGTGTCAATGGTGCTGGTAGTGCTACAAAAGAATCAAATGTATAGTTCCACAAGGCCAAATTCTGGACCCAAATCTTTTTTAAATTTATATAAATGCTATTTCCTCCAAAACTCTTATTGGTGAAATTAACTTATATACAGACGACACAACATTAGTATATGTCGGTGCAGATGTGGTCTCTATCAACAGAAACATAGCAGTTGATATACAACTCATCCAGGATTGGCTGAACTTCCACAAACTAACCCTCAATATAGACAAGTGGTCGTATATGTTCACTTCCAAAATACCAATAAATGAAGCCGGTACAATTCAATTAGGCAACAATCAGCTCTCATAAAAAAAGGGAACAAAATACCTGGATCTTCACATTGATGAGGTCCTCTCATGGAAAGACCACATAACATTTATTAAGAAAAAAAATTCCCCCTTTATAAAATCGCTCGATTGATTTCACTGAGAATTAGAAAGCAATTATCCATTCACATATTTATAGTCACCTCCAATACCTTATCTCGGGCTGGGGAACAGCCCGGGAATATATTATGATTCCTCTGAAAACCCTACAGAACAAAGCTATTAAGAATCAGATATTCCACTATTCAGTTATACTCCTCCCGAGAGTACCTCTCACTGAGTAATATTTATAAATATAAAATTGCGTTATATATACAATATACACTATATCAAGACTCACGAAAAACATTCCGTCACCCCCTTGATAGCCATATCTGACATACATCAGTATGATACTAGACAAAAGCATAATATTTATTTACCAGTGGTGTCTTCCAAATATGGTTTGAAATCTCTTCATCATAAAGGCTTGAAAGTGTATAATAACATCCCCATTATTATATGGAACGCCCAAATTTCAGCATACTTGTTCAAACATAAGTTGAAACACGGGACAACAAGCTATCCAAAATATTGTTCGCCCTCCATGCCGCTTTCCCGTATACAATGTTTCTAGTATTTATTCTGTTAATTTTTCTTTTTTTTGTATATTGTAATGTAATTTTGTATACTAATGTTGTACTTATGTAATTGTCCGTAATGATGTGCTTTTAGTTCCTAGTATAAGATCCACTGTAATCTTCTTGAAATGAATAAAGCATTGCAACTTTAAAAAACATCTATTTAACAAATATACGTATTTCCCTTATTATTAGAATAACATGAGATTAAAATCTGAATCATTAAGGATACGGAATTATAAAGGCATAATCGAGGGCATAATCTTGTTCTGAATATCAAGAAATTTCGAATAGGTATTTACATAAATGGCAAAATTTGC
The DNA here is from genome assembly GCA_018342105.1 of Gonioctena quinquepunctata. Taxonomy (NCBI): domain Eukaryota; kingdom Metazoa; phylum Arthropoda; class Insecta; order Coleoptera; family Chrysomelidae; genus Gonioctena; species Gonioctena quinquepunctata. Next base: position 256,131 of record JAFIRS010000908.1, on the reverse strand, counting down.
CTTCATGGAAAGTCACTTATCTGCTAATAATTAACGTCCTTCATATAGTGGTGTGATTCCAATCAAGTTCTGACATTTTTTTGTACCATACATTTTCGAAAACATTAAAAATTGTAATGCTAAATGTAGAAATGCGGTAAATTATTAAGCACATGGATGATGAAATAATGGTATATTATATTAGCAACTTACAAGTGTCAGAATTCAAAAGTATTACCTTACTTCCTTGAAATATAATGAAACCCCTGTCCAGGACTTGTACTTCGAATTTCCCCTTGCAATGGATAATATTGCCAACTATAACTTGCACTTTTTCCACGGTCATCTTTGATTTCTAATGAGCGAAACAGGAGAACTTCCGTATGCAACAAACTGGCGCGGACAGATGAAATACTTGACGTTGAATCACCTTGCAGAAGTTACTTTTCTCAGCGGTCTCTCTGCGAAAATATACCTACTCTGGCATTATATAAAACGACGCGACGCCAGTTTGAATGTAGAATGTTAGGACCATATGTGTTTGTAACAATGAGTCGTGTGAGCCAGGTATCGATCAAAATCACCGAATGCAGCACGCAGTGGCGGGTATTCTCGCAATTCTAGTTTGAGCGTAGTTTCCGTTCGCAATTCTAATTTTATTTCCTTTATAGAGGTTCATACAGAGGCGCACCCAGTTCATTTTCTTCAAACATATTCCGAATGGTAACTTTGGAGTAACAATTCTCGACATGTACCAGGGCCGGATTAAAAGGTGTGAAGGCCCTGGGGCAACAAATGAGTGGAGGCCCCTGATTATTTTTCAAACAAGTTTTTTTTTTATTTATTTATTGTGGAACAAATCAAATTATTTCGACGCGAGCATATGTAGGTATAATAAAATAAAAGAAATGAATTAAATTAAATTCTTGCGAGCTTTTTTCGACGAAAAATCATTGATGATTTCGGTCAAATCCAGCATCCGGAGAAAATTCTTCTCAATGCTAAGAAGCGATAACTTTGATAGGCGGCTTTGTCTCATCGTAATTCGCCTATTTTTTTCATTTTGGAAAATGAGCGCTTTCCAGTGCAATTTGACATCATCACATTCTCAGTTGTAATATCACAAGAGAGTGAAAATAATTCGACAGATTTTCGAAAACTTGTTGCCAGGCAATAGACAAGAGAGACCAACTGGCTCGAGTGGCTATTGCCAACAAGTTTGGTATTCTTTAGATTATTTTTTGATGTTACGATCATAAACACATTTCCTTGCAAAATTATATAATGTACTAAACCGGATTTGATTCATTTCACACTTTTCATGCGAATTGATGACAGACGTCAAATTAAAAATATAGGTTGTCAGACAATAAAAACAAAATACCTGAAATTATTCCCGCGACAATTTTCTAGGTAGAATATTCCCACTATTGATTGGCCAAAACGACTCTTTTTTCATTATTTATTCAGTGCTCAGCCTTTTGCATCCTTTCTTAAGGAAATAAAGTGTTAAAAAGCACAAAATGTATACCAAAATGTGCATTAAAAACTCTGCTATCATGTAACCTATTTTGTGAAACGTACATTTGAACTAGATAAGTGCATAAAAGTGCAAGTAGACCAAAATCGGACAAAAAAAGTGGTCAAAATAAAAAACATATCTATAAGAACAAGTGTGGAAGAAAGTGAAAGAAGAACATAAAAACTGATAAGAATTAAAGTAAGCAAAAACTCTACCACCTGGACCAGAATAACTGAAATTCGTGAAATACAGTAAACCAGTGGTGTAGTGAACAATTTATTCCAATATAATTCTATTGAATATAGATTTATCATGGCTGGCACAACATTGTCGCAATGCTCCCTAAATATAAATTACAAGTGCTGTAAAACCAAACCATTTATTCATTATGTGTTCATCCGATGTTCAAGTGTATTTCATAAGAGCTGCTTACTGACTCATTTCAAAAAAAAGGTTACTTTAGTGGAAGATATCAAAATTATCTGTTGCAATAAAGATAAGTCTAACGAACTAGAAGAACAGGCCAGTATATTAGAAAAAACAATTAGTGACCTGGAAGATGAAGGTGATATGAAAAACAGGCATATTGAAAAGCTGAAGAAAGAAAAAGAATTTTACATTCAACAAGCAGTAGAAATCGAATCTGAAATGAATACACTATTGGAATCCCATAAAAAACAATCAGTGAAATGGAAGATAAAATTGAGGAACTACAAAAAAAGGTATGTGAAAAAGTAAAGCAAACAAAATAAACAAACCTTCAAGTGAGTCATAAATCCACAAGTACAATTGCACAGACCAGGGAAAAGCCAGTGGCGGAGATGTTTCTATGGAAATGCAAACAAGTATTGTTGACAAAGAAAAGAAAAAAATAATATATTATACACCAATGGAAAGGAGTGAAAATAAAAATCATGTGACAGTACATAATAATGATACTGAAATAAAAAATAAAAATAAAGTAACGTTTGTCTCAAATTACCATGGAAAAAATTTAGCTTTGGGACTCAAGAACCAAGAACACTTCTCTGTAGAATCATTTCTAAAAACTAATGCAGGAGTAGATGAAATTCTCAAAACTGCAATAGCGAGTACAAAAAACTTCACCAAAAACGACATATTAATTATCTGGCTAAAGGAAACAAATATTGAAAAGCTGAAAATGTTTGTTGATATCCCAAAAAATATAAATATCATCATGATTACTCAACCATACGTCCATAACAAACAAAATAGTAACAAAGCAACTTATGAAAAGAATTTATACCTGGCCAAAAAACTACATGACTACAGATCGACGATAAAATTGTTTGAATGCAATAGTCACCTGAAATTGACAAATTTTTACAGAAATAGTAATGCTCTGAACAAAACCGGAACATACTTTCTAAGTAAATCGCTCATTAAATATATAATTAATCAATTCACCAAATTGGATGAAAAAGTTAGTGGTTCACAAGACCTTACTAAATCAACTAATCAGCACCAAACAGTATTCAGCCCGAACAACCAGAATAAAGAACTCAATCAAAACACAAACGAACCAAGAATCTCTTCTGATAGCGTGAAGAACAACACTGCAACCCTTTCTGGTGTATCTTCTAGTAATGAAACAGAAATTAGTAAGAACAATAGTAATTTTTTATACCCACGACTTTCCCAGATATCTCTGATGAACTAAATAAACCTAATTGTGACAAGTTCTGTATCAACCCAAAAGTACTGAACAACATGTATATACTAGAAATAATAATAATAAATTTGTAGTCTGCCATCAAAACATTCAGTGTCTGGGCAACAAGATTGTTCAGTTAGATGTGATAACAGAATGTGAATTACTTTGTGACTTACTATTCTTTTCTGAACACTGGCAGAATAGTGAGCAGCTGGTTGTAACGAAGCTGAAAAATTTCAGTTTATGTACTGGTTTCTGTAGAAGTGAAACCAAAAATGGCGGTGTAGCAATTTTTAAAAATGATGCAACTAGTTTGGAATTTGCGGTCTTAAACCTAAAAAACGTATGTCTTGAGGGTGTACTTGAATGCTGTGGCATCAGATCACAACAAAATAAAACAACCTTTGTCTGTATGTATAGACCACCAATGGGAGATTTTAAGCTGTTCTTAGACCTACTTGAAGGGTTATTGACACTAATTTGCAAGGATAATGAGAAAGTAATTATAGGAGGGGATTTTAATATAAATTTTCTAAAAGGTGGCGCAAATGTGAACCAGCTAGAGGATTTAGTATCCGCGTACAACATAATGTGTACAATATATGAACCAACCCGAGTGACAGCCTCCTCGAGCACTTGCATTGATAATTTTCTTATAACCAAAATGGCAGATTACAAGGTGAAGATCAAGGATTTTCATTTATCTGATCACTATGGGCAAATAATCAAATTCCCCATAAAAAATACCACCAAAAACTCCCCTGTGCCAATTTCTTACTATTTAAGCTTTTCAGAGAAAAATATCTCAGATTTCAAAATATTATTGGGAAATGAGAACTGGCAGAATGTGTACAAGGAAACATGTCCAAATGAAGCATATAATAGATTTCACGAAATCTTTCAATATTATATTGATGTATCTTTTCCACTTAAACAGACAAAACAAACAAAGAAAGTCAACTCTAACCCCCTTACCCCAGAACTCTATAATCTCAAGAATATGGTCTCCCTATACTCAGAATGCGCGAGAGTAAACGAAAATTTCAAGGACATATGTCGCCAAGTAACTATAACATACAGGGAGAAACTAAAGCAGAATAATCAAAGATGCATTGAGCATAAGATTAATAGTTCTCACAATAAACCAAAAACCATGTGGCAAACTATAAATAATATCCAGAAAATAAACTACAAACCCAAGGATATCTCCATTTTTGATGGAGAACACAAGGTGTCATGTGTTGACATGGCTAATAATTTTAATGCACATTTCACGAAAGCTGAAGAACAAAGAGAATATGATCTCAATTTTATGGAAAATATAGTCGCACTTTGCCCAAACTCCATCTTTTTCCATCCAATCAAGGAATATGAGTTTTTTGAATTAATGAATAAATTAAAAAATTCTAATGCCAGCGGATATGATCAGGTCTCAAACAATCTTCTGAAAAAATGCATGGAAGAATTAGTCTACCCCCTGACCTATCTGATAAACCTTTCCATGGAACAAGGAGTGTTCCCTGAAAAATTGAAATTTGCAATCGTTACCCCAATCTTTAAAAAAGGAGACTCAAATAGCTATGAGAACTATAGAGGAATAAGTCTTCTCTCTAGTATATCCAAGTTGTATGAAATGAATATTAAAAATCAGTTACTAGCATTTTTCCTTAAAAATGAACTTCTTTCGTCAAACCAACATGGTTTCATGCAAGATAAAAGCACGGAAACAGCTTTGTATGATTTCATTGAGCACGTAGTAACAGCCTTGGATAACAAACTACAAGTTTGTGGTCTGTTTATCGATTTTTCTAGGGCATTTGACTGTGTTGATCACTATTTACTGATCCAGAAAATGCATCGCTATGGGGTCCGTGGAGATGCCCAAGATTGGATGAGGTCCTATCTAGAGAACAGGTCACAAAGAGTGATAATCCAAGGTGTTCACAGTCAGTCCTTGGCCTGCAAACAAGGAGTTCCACAGGGATCCATACTCGGACCTCTGCTTTTTCTTATTTATGCGAACGACTTGATACAATATCTACATAGTCTTTCGAAGGTACATATAGTTGCATATGCAGACGATACAAATGTTCTTGTCACTGATCATAATACATTAGCACTTGCAGAAACAACAGAAACCATATACGAGAGAATAATGAAATGGGCTGATAAAAATCATCTAGCACTAAATATCAGCAAAACAGCATTAGTAAAATTCTCAATGCATAACACCACTGAAACTCTCAAAATATATGAAGATAGCCAACTAGAGGTGACATCCAACTCAGAAACAAAAATGCTAGGTCTAATTCTAGATCATAAGCTCACTTGGAGTCCTCATATAGATTCATTATGTGATAAACTACGAAAGAACTGTTATGCAGTGAGATTTATGTCGAATCATTGTGGAATAGAGGTTCTGCTGAATCTGTATTATGCAACTATTGGCTGTCACTTGCGCTATGGTATGAGCTCGTCTGCTGAAAGAGTATTCATTTTGCAAAAGCGCGCTGTCAGAATAGTTGCTAATTTAGGATGGCGACAGACATGCAGAAACGCATTCAGAGAGCTGGAAATACTTACAGTTGCTGGTCTGTATATATATGAGATGTGTCTCTACGTTTATAAGAATAAAGAAAAATTTATGGCAAACCAACAAGACCATCCATATGCAACTAGAGCTAAAGGTTTGCTGATACCGAACCCCCACCGAACCTCTCTCTATCAGAAGAGTCACCTGTATCTCGCACCCAAACTATATAACAAGCTAGATGTTTCTATTAAGGACTCAATGAATATCTCTATATTCAAAAGACAATTGAAAAAATATCTCATAGAAAGAAATTGCTACACCGTTGACGAGTTTTAATAACTTCTCTCGATAAATTATTGTTAATTATCTTTATGTCCTGATTAGTATCTGTCATGTTTTGTTGTTTTATATCAATTTTTTATTTTTACACAGACGTCTTCCTTGTTACTGTATGTAAATGTTTCTTGTAATGCTTTCATACTGTTTAACAAGTGAAATAAATATTATTATTATTATTATTATTATTATATGAATTATTTGAATTGAACGTTCCCATTGGTTTCTAGCAATGTCAAAAAATAGTCACTGTAATTTCAATGTTTGAGAAAGTAGCTCTGAAATTTTGGTTTTCAAGAATTTGATAGTAGAACATCTTAGATAGATAGATAGATAGTCCTTTTCAGAAAGATTTACATTTGTTGCGGAATGTCATCTTTCTCTTAGACTCACACTTTCAGATTTCGGGGATTTCTCTGTTACAAGCGCGCCACTCAGCGGACACTTGTCGACGCCAATAAATAGGAAAAACAGGTATGGACGGGCAAAGTGTTTGTAGAATCGGCAGAAAAATAGTCAACAGAATTTGAACTTTTGTTCTATTATGGAATGCGCACAGGGCTCTTATAAATAAGTTGATGCAATCATATTCATATTATATTCATTGAAATATTATTTTCTTTTACTTATGATTATTGAATTTCATTGTGTATCTAGATCGCTTGTGTCATTCGAAGAATACATCGACAGAAAATCCTTCATTTAATAAAAAAAAATGTATATATTTTTTTAATTCAATTGCTCTTGTTTTTACAGCTAATTTGGATACGATATAATATTTTGTATAATAGTATGATGTTTTACTTGGTGATTGTTTCTCGCATATACACATGATTCATCAGATCGAAGATTAATATTAACCATGGATTTTGACAAGAATACGAAACATGTTTTTGAATGTTTAAAACGAAAAATGAGAGGACAAAGTGGGAGAACTGCTCTTTCCTAGTCAGATTTTTTATATATAATTTCGATATCCTTCGGTATTTGTTAGGAAATTTTACCTAAAAATTTATATTGTGGAGGCCCCTCTCTTGTGGAGGCCCCGGGGCTGCAGCCCCGTTTGCCCCCCTCTTAATCCGGCTCTGACATGTACTAACAACCTAGTAACAAAATCAAATTGTTGCAAAGAACCTCCTACCAAATACCTACATGGGAAAATGGCTCTCAGAAAATTTTGTAATTTTTTTGGGATATTGTGGTACAAGTCACTATAAGTTACACGTGCAAGTTTGAATTAGTTTATATAGTAGTTTCGGAGATTTTTGAAAATCATAAAAATGTCTGTTTTACTAAAACATAGTAAGGTTCACTTATCCAAAAGTATTACTTTTTAGATTATTAGTAACTAAATAATAGCATTGCTGTTTCAAAGGAAATAAAATGATAGTCGGTCGTTAAAAGAATCCGCCTATTATACAGGTTGGGTCAAAAATAGCGACAAATTAGCATATTCCGCATTCGCATTTTTCATTAGCTTATAGCATCACGGTTTATGGTCAGGTGATTTTTAAAGGTGTAATTGTTTTGCGCCGCAAGATCATATTTATTTCATCAAGAAATAAGATTGGATAATATTTTCTATAGGATGTCAATTTTCAATATTTATATTTCAAAAACCAGACAGGAAATTAATGCCACTTACACACGAGTGTAGGGTAATTTACTTCAAAGTATAACTGAAAAATATTATTCAAATTGACAGGTCCATTCAAAAATAATTAACAAACATATATATTAGCAAAACCTATTTCAATTTATATTTGTAAACACCTCCCGTATAAAATGAGATTATAGCTATTTGTAGCTGATCATATTAAGCAAGAACTATAAGTCTTCCTCAAGTAGTTTTGGCTTCAAATCGGATTTATTGTCTCAAAAAGGCTGTTTTAAGTGACTAATGTTAAAAACATGAAGTATAAAAAAACGACATTTCTTAAGACAATTAGTGTTTTGGAAGAAAGTTAAAACTTTTAAAGAAAATAATCTTGTCATAAAAAAAGACTTCTGATAAAGATATTTTTAATGAAAAATGCCCAGTCTCACTAATGGGACCAATGATAAAGATTGGCGGAATATGCTAAGTTGTCGCTATTTTTGACCCACCCTGTATAATAGGCGGCTTCTTTTGTCTCAACGACCTACTGATTGACATGCCATTTGACTTCTTTTAAACTAGCAATGGTATTATTCAGTTACTAATCATCTAAAAAGTAATACTTTTGGATAAGTATGTTTTAGTAAAACAGCCATTTCTATGATTTTCAAAAATTTATATCTCCGAAAATATACATAGAAACTAATTTAAACTTGCACGTGTCTCTTCCCACCTATAATATTTAAAGATACAGAAAAACAATTACTCTGTTCTGAAAACGTGAAACTACTAGGACTTATTTTTGACAGGCAATTATCATGGACAGAGCATACCAACCAATTATGTAAGAAACTTCGAAGTGCCTGCTACAGCATCAAATACTTGAAAAATCATTGCAGCAAACACATTCTCATCACACTGTATTATGCCAGTTTTCACTCCCACATGAGATATGGAATACTAAGTTGGGGAAACAGTGCTAATGTAAACAGAGTTTTTATTTTACAAAAATTCGTGATACGCATTATTGAGAATATTGATAAGAGGACTAGCTGTAGAGAACTTTTCAAAAAACTAAAAATCCTGACATTATTTAGCGTATATATTCTGGAGGTGTGTATATATTTCTATAATAATTATAAAAACATTACAATGTGCTTGCCAAAACATGATCATAACACTCGTTACCGCAATATGTTACAGCCCAATTCCCACTGCTCCGCACTTTATCAAAAAAGTTTTTATTTTATGGGGTGCAAATTATACAATAAATTGAATCCGGATATAAAGTCAGCACCAAATGTCAGAATATTCAAAAATAGACTGAAAGAATTCTTAATTGAAAAGTGCTGCTACTCACTAGATGAATTTTGATAATTTTTATGGATGCATGTGTGTGTATGTGTACTTATTTATTTATAGTATAGTATTTTGTATTATTTATTTGTTTTCTCTGACATAATACGTACTAGACAAACTGTTTCGTCCAAAGTGTACTCCATTACATGGTTTTAGTTTTCCTTTTTCTGCGTTACTATGTAACAATTTTCATACTGTGTTATATCTCATAATTTTGGTATATGCATTCTGTGTTTTTTGACATGTTTGTCCATTTATATTTCCCTGTGAATATGTAAAATGGTAAACGAATAAAGTATCTATCTATCTATCTATCTAAGTATCTATCTTCTAGTGACTTGTACCACAACATCCCAAAAAAAGTCAAAATTGGCTGAGAGCCATTTTTCCTTGTATTTGGTGCGGGGTTCTTTCCGGTAAACGTGAATTATTTATTATATCGCCTGCGGGTTCACTCTACGAAGAACAGTAAAAACTTACATTTTGCAATTTCCCAGTCAATCGAGGGCAATAATGGTTCTGGTTGCAGAGAGTTCCAGAAATTATTTAGACTTGCACCCAAATTATGTACATATTATCAGTTGTAATACCACAAGAGAGTGAGAATAAAGTGAAAATAATTCGACAGATTTTCGAAAACTTGTTGCCAGGCAATAGACACGAGAGCCTAACAGGCTCGAGTGGCCATTGCTAGGTGATTGCCATTTGCAACAAGTTCGAGAAAGAAATCTGGAGAATTATTTTCTACTTTATCGAACTCTCGTGTGGTATTCTATAGATTAGTTTTCGATGTTACGATCATAAATACATTTCCTCGCACAATGATACAAGATACTAAACCGGTTTTGATTAATTTCTCACTTTTCATGCGAATTGATGACAGACGTCAAATTAAAAATATACGTTTTCAGACAATAAAAACAAAATACCTCAAATTATTCCCGTGGCAATTTTCTAGGTAGATTATTCTCACTATAAAAATGTTTTGATTGGCCAAAACGTACATGAATGATTTGAATTGAAAGTTTCCATTGGTTTCTAGAAATGTCAAAAAATAATCAGGGCAAAATAGTTACTTACTTTTCCGCACGTGACGGCAGATGACCAAACGACGCGAAGCGGAGTTCGGTCATGCCAAAAAGAACCAAGTGCGAAAAAGACCATTTTCGAATACTTACAACATTTTTCCTACGAGTATAATAAATTATATCTGAATTTTTTATGAGAAAGAAAGGATATCTAATATAATTTTAATTTATTTTCAATTCAAACTAATTCTGAATAATAATAAAATTAAATGTACAATTGTAACATTATGCAAATTTAACGCCGATCGGCTCTCCTTAGATGTGTCATGAAAAAAAGCTTGTTGAATTTTCGTTGAAATTATCGACACGTGAGGATGCTGCTTCGCGAGAAACTGATGTCAATGGGGAGCTGGAATTTGGTATTGGAGTGTTTGAACGTTTTTTCAGAATATGATGAGCAATCTTCTTCTTAATTTCGAGCGAATTCTCGAAGTATGGATTCTGCCACAGACGTAGATTTCCATCCACCGTGCCTTTTAATGTTGGTGATGTTGGCCCCAGAGTCGGCCAACAGTGACCGGTGTAATTCTCAGGATTTGGGAGGCCAAGTAAATAGCAATGTTTGATGGCATTTTGCCAAAAGTATTAATTCTCACACATTGTTTAGCGCATTTTCTTGATTTGAAGAAGAGAAAAACCTGCTGGTGATGTATAATTCTAGGTAGCTTGTCCTTTCATTCTCGGAGTCGCAAACCACAAATTTTCTCATGATGTAGGTTTTTGTGTTAGGGATGGTAATAAGAAGAACATTTTTCTTGTCTCAATATCGTCTATCGTCATATTCATCAATTCTTCGCGACGGCACGCACCAGCTATTCCAAAAATTGTAGCCATCTTCATCAAGGAGAAGTCGTTGTCCGGAGCATCAGATAAGAATTAATCAATTTCCTGTTTTTCGCAAACTTTCGATTTCTTGAGTTTGAAATCTTCGTCCACTATTTTTAGATATGGTTAATTTAAAATGTTTGCATATATAGATGTCTTTCTTCAAGTTTAATCATTGAGTACTTTGACCACAAGGTTGACTGGCAAAGATTTCTTGATAAGTGGTGAAAGTATACTATAAATACCTCTTCTTTCAGTGATAATGTATTTTTCTCCTTACACCAATCTCAAATGCTGCAAATTCTTCCTCGTAAGGCCAGCGAGACTGTTCTGGAACTAACTGGCTACTTATAGAATCGGCAGCCTCCAAGATTCTTGATCGAATGTCACTTAATTAATCTTCTGAATTGTTAATTTTTTATATCAAATTGAAGATTAAATTTGAATACAACTTTAGGATACCGCAATTCTGCTTTGTTGAAGTTAACAATCGCTACTTATTTACCCGATCCTATGGTAACGAGATAATGTACTCGTAGAATGAACGTACCATGTATCTAAGATGGAGATAAACTTGTCAATTGCTACTGTCAACCAATTTAAAAATTAAAGAATATAGGAAGTTCACTAAATCTTACAAAATATCTTTGGACCAATATGATATGAACGATCAAAATGAAATTTGCAGAAACCCACATACTTGTTGAGAATAAAGACTCCTGGTTTACGAAAACAGAAATTGTCTAATAACTTGAGTACCGTTTTGTGATCAGTCGAGGAGTCTTCAATGACACATCAGAGTATTGAAGTGTCATTCAAATATATCCGTATGAGCAATACAAGTCAACTGCTATGGTTTCACCGAAAACAGAAATTGTCTAAGAACTTGAGTACCACCGTTTTGTGATCAGTCGAGGAGTCTCACATACAGTGACGTGATATGGGGACAAAATATGCATATTCGTTTGAATAATTCTGAGTATTTTAAAAACGTACGTAAAAGTACTTTAGCGCACTAGAGCGAAAAAGTGCTTCCTTCCACACGACAACTCATTGAAAAAAGTGTACATTTCCACATACCTACTCGTAGGAAAAATTTATTTTTTTGCTATGTAACCAAAAAAGTTAAATCAGGTGATTAGGGATGATATCAAATAGTATGACAATTTTTTAAAAAAAGCAAGGAAGAATGAGTAGCTGCAAAATGATCCATTAGTAATATTGATATTAAAGGGACAATTACAAGGATTATTACTGAATAGACTGGAGTTTTTCGAGCTTGGAACCAGTAGTAGTGCAATTTACATGTCGTTGAACTTTCAGAAACTATTGTATTTCTGACGGGTTTGCTATATAAAATTATATATAATTTTTTTGTGAGCAAATCTGCTACATAACTTTCAACCACTGTATTATATTTATAGACTCTAGCTTTTTAGCTCAAGCAAATTGACTCCTCTATCAACCACTAATATTACGAAAGTTCTTCTAAATTAGTCTAAGGGTACGAACATGCCGAAGATACATGGATGAGCGCGATGGAGGTCGAGGTCGAAGATGCTTTCTTTTCAGTGTTCTTTGCGGTTTCTGAGAAGACTGGCGTTTTTTGGGAAAGTTTCATCATAAAATTGTTAATTATGTATAGAAGCAACAATACTGAAGACAGTGGTTGTATGTCTTCAAGGAAAAGGTTGAATTATTTGTAATTCCTCAACTCTCCAGTGTAGTGCTCATCGTATAAAACCAAAAGAGACAACATCTATTAGTTTATCCTTCTATCTTTTTAAGTGAAGATAAACCAAACAACCCAAATGTTTCACAACCTGTCGTAACGAGAAACAAAATAAATAAATACCTTCCATATCTCCAGTGAATGTCACGTGGTTTGAAGAGCACCAATGAACATGCAACTTACCTCGCGACCAACAGTTCGATCGCCATGTACATCAAACTATATTGTTCTGACATCGACATCGCTGTTAACCGCGATGATAGGCGGCGAGGGTAAATGGGTATGTGCGGTCTCATAAAGATAAACATGTTTGTATTGACATCGATGTAACGATCGCGACTGCGACCTATGGAGTTGGAATACTGTGAGTGGCGCCGCAGTGGCGGAATCGGGCGAATTAGTCCACATAGTGCAATTTTACTGCATTTGCCTCTTTGATAGAAAAAGTGTTTCTGAAGTTCAACAGTTTGAATTTATTTGTTACAAACGTGAAAACTGCGGTTGCATTGTGATTCGGCCTATATAACCTTTTAATTGAATTAAGCCGGTTTCCGAAATTGTGCTAGTAATGAATAAGAAGCAGATTTAGACGAGTCGTTTTCGAACCGCGCAAGGCTACATTGAAGTGCTGAATACGTGCACTGTGAACTCCTGTCATCGTAGTGTTTACAATGATTTTTTGTCAAGTTGAAAAGTGTTTTATATTCGTGATGGAGCAAATGCTTGCAACTGGGTTCTCACACATTACAAGGTACATTATTTTCGAGAATCACTCTGTAAAAAAAAGCAGCAGCATTGGTGCGATCAGGTTACGTGTGTCAGGTGCGGGAAGTGGAGAAATTGAGTCAAGCATACATGCGGAAGTGATTAGCCAAGTAGCAGTGACAACAAATCAGTACTCTGTCGAATTAGAGGTGTGTTTAAAAAAAGTTAACCACAAACTTAGTTGCAAAGCAACCCTCGGAAGTGAGAGACTTGTGTGAGTTAAGAAGACGGGGACCTTTGCTATTTAAGTGTCATTCGAAACACCACCCGGCTGGTAACCGTGGACAGTCCGAAGGATTGATATCTAGGTACAAAGAATGTTTGGTTGGTCACCTATCTCCTCCCGCTCAACGAAACTACAGAAATAAATTTTTATTTTGGTAGCCGTGCCGGGAATCGAACTTGGACCTTCTGAACATCAGCCAGCGCCTCTACGTTCGCGGCCACCAGCCCAGTTGATGAATACTTTCACAAACTATTGATGAAATTCAATAAAAACTTACATGTCTAATGTTGCAGTAAATTAGACGAATAAAAAAACTATTGAAGAAATATTAATAAATATGAAAGAAATATAAACTAATTTATTGAAAATATTGTTTTCTCCTTTACATACATACATACATTTTCACACATTAATCGCATTTTTCTTTCATTGTCAGAATTTGACAAAACATATTTTGAATGTATGTTGAGTATTACATGAATAAAAATATGTTTCATCCTTGTTTTACTATATTACTGTAATTATTAGTATGAAAAATATTGAATTTTTATATTAATCTGAAAATACATTCGAATACATTAATGTCACCGAGTTTTTCAACCCAAATATGTGCAAAGAAATTATGAATTGACTATGAAATTTCGAAGTATATACCGTACAAAGTCAATATCAATACAGCATTCATTGAAATTTGTCAATAATTTTCAATAAAAAAGGAAGAAACAAAAAATTTCCTATTCGGAGGTGCATTTGAACGCGTGTTTGTGCACCCTACAACACAGCAGTGATCACCTGGAAACTTTTTTTATGTCCTTCACGTCATTTACATTTGCGACGACTCGTTCATTATCATTGATTTATTATACGCGCACTTTCAACACTGGGCTTCTCTTTGATAAGAAGCTTCCACCCGCGGAATCGTAATACAAATGCCTTTTTGACGTTTGCGACCGAAAAACGATCGCACTCATTAGACACCCTTTTTCTCACAGCGGTAAATTGGGATAAGTGATACTGTTTGGACCAGTTTGTCTGATTCCGCCATTGTAGCGATGCACGTTGAACTCCACCTCTCATGCTCCAAGTTCATACCGCGCTCATGCATTTATCTTCGGCATATTCGTACCCTGAGTAAATCTAAGGGTAAATTCCAAGGATTCTGCAATTTTCATGGTATTTTTGTAAAAGTATTTTTAACAACAAACAACACGCTTAACATCTCAAAAAATCATCTATGGATAACAAATTTTCATCTCGGTTTGCAATATCTTCTAAATTCATCGAGGTATCGAACATTTTTTTTAGCGTAATATGAAATGATAAATTTTTGTCTTATTCTCAGAGTCTTGTTTATTGATAATTCTAGCATCGTCTTTGTCTTGAATATCACACTCATTTTGAGTAGTTCTTCCATTCGACAGTCTCTGGCAATACCAACAATTGCGTGTACCTAAAAATAAAAACGTTAAAAAAACAATAAATGAGTGAATTACCTTCATCAATAAATAGGTACACTTCATCAGATGCCTTCTTTACAAATTATCGATGCGAATTCACAATAATTCACAATAATTCTCTTAATAATTTAGCTGATTATCGCGGGCCCTCAGAGTTGGGTGCTTATAGTGGCATAAAATTCCAATTTATTATTTCCACGCTCAACACCAATGAAATTTGTGGTATTATCTGAATATATGTCCCTCCTAGATATGGAACTGGTTATGAATTTCGAAAATGAATCAGTAAAAAGATCATCCATATAACTTCGTAACAAAACATACAAATACACAACAGATATAACATTTAATTATCTTTCGATTTCGGGTTTTGCCGTCTTTGACATAAAATGGACCAGCAAAATCCACTTCGGTAGTTAAAAACGTTATTGGGGGGCTTAAGACGTGATTGAGGAGTATTACCCATTTGGCAAAGAGTTGGATCGGAAGCCAATCATACAATTGTGTAAAACTCTACGAACAACGTTACGACCATTAATTGGCTAGAAATTCATTCTTACCAAGGCCAAAGCAGCTCGTGCCCCTGAATGCAACTGTCTTGTATGTTTAAATTGAATGACTAAATTGGTGAAATTATCCTTATCAGGAAGTAAAATAAGATGTCCATTACTATAAGGAATGTTTGAGTTTTTAGTTCTACCACCAACTCTGATGAGACCATTTTCATCTAAAAATGGATTTACTGCTAGGATATTGCTCTTTGAAGAGACAGATTTTACATTTTTCAATGGATTAACATCTAGATAAAATGAATGTTGTTGAACTCATCTGCAAATAACAGTTAATGGGAGCTTTAGTTCAGCACTTGATAGATAGCCTGATGTACGACTTTCTCTTTTCACAATTTTTGAATTGTCCACAAAACGAAAGAAAGAAGCACACATTTGGAGAAGGAAGAGAATCTATCGAGAATATCAGTGACAACAGTTTGTGAGATTAATGTATGATCGACCCTTTTAAAATTCGTGTATTTCACACTCACTTGAAGAATTTAATTTAGCCAAACTTGTCTCTCTTCAGACATCCAAGGAGGCCCAAGCCACCAAGTTGAGAATTCTTTAAATTTTTTTGGGTTCATATCTCGAGATATTTTGTCAGCTGGATTCATTTTAAATAGTTCCATTGATCTCTAACAGAGAATTGTCGAATTTCTGCGATACGATTGGCAACAAATGTTTTGAGACAATGAGATTTAATTGAAATACACGAAAGAACAATAGTAGAGTCAGTCCAATAATATATATGACTTGTATTAATATGAATAGCTGTCAAGATTTTCTGGGTTAACTGAATGAGAAGTGAGGCTGCGCAGAGTTCAAGTTTAGGCAGAGAGATAATTTTGAATGGTGCGACCCGCGTCTTGGCGCATAAAGTGACAGTGAATTATTCCCCCTTGATGTTTGGATCTAAAATAAAATTATGGCATGAAAAAACAAAAAAACACGCATATATGGCCTAAAGGACTAAAACGTTGAAATAGCGTGCGGTATTTGATATCAGTTATCTCAATATCATTATGAAAAGTGAGTGAAGAGTACCCCACGCTTTTTTTACACAAAAGAAAAAATTTTGGTCAATGACTTCATTCTAATTATTTTCAATTATTTAGTCCTTATTGCCATATATGCGTATTTTTACTACAAACTATTATTTTATATTTTACTTTTTAGTTCATGTTGCTAAAGAAGACTAATAAATACTATAGGAGAAACACTCTTCGATTCATTCATCCACATGAGATGGAAGTTATGAATAACTAAATTTTGGCAAATATGCTGAGAATCAGTGCATTTGCCATATCTTTGAATTATAAATTACGCTGAGAACGGTGAATAGTTCTACTATTCACCTCCTGGTTACATCATGATATCAGCTTCAAAATACCAAATTATAGTAATGTCATGTAACACCCCTTATTTTTGAACCCCAGATTTGTATTATATGATTCAAATTTAAGAAGGTGAAATCACTTTGCCGATAGGCTGCTTAGATGGATACGGTTAGGCCGTGAGTAAGGTTCAATTAATGAATTCTCCTAGTTTATCAAATTGGACCACTAAAAAAATTATACATTAATTAACTTGACTAGTTCAAGAGTTGGGCGCCAGGCTTGCTAAAGACAAAAGCCAAAGATAAATAAAATCAAATAAACGTCACCTAGCTTGTATGGGAAGGCAAATAAATATGCAAAAAATCAACTTAACAAATTTATTCCAGACTGAATGGTAAAAATGACTGGATAGAGAAGATAAAAAAAACAAACGTCAACAATGTTACTTGAAGAGTATAAAAATTCTGTGAAAAAATTGAAAAATTACATGTGGATTAAAAATATTTTTGACTCTGATTAAATCTGAACATTCACAAAGTCACGATTCCTCTAGCTGTTGGTGATACGGATATACCTGCGGAGGTCTTCAAGGAGGGAGATGAAGAAGGCTGGTTTCTACGAAGCTGGTCTCAGCGGTACGACGATGAAATTGGTCTCAGCGGTACGACGACGAATCTGGTCGTGGGTGGTTCTCTATTTGGTTTTAGACCCCCTTATTGGCGTGAATTTGTTTGATCTTCACGGACCAGTGCTGAATTGGATGTGCTGTATGACCTCCTAGGGTTCCAGTCCTTCTGTCTCCGTAGGTGGCTTCACTCCGTGGTATATATCATGCGAAGAAGATGATAGGAATCAAAATTTGTACAAAAAGGGGAGAACGAAGGATATCCTTTGAACCTCAAGTTTTATGATTCAAATTTTAATCTAGAGTCAAAAGATAGATGCAAATGATAGCATACAAAAAAAATCTCAGTCTATATAGAAGACTGGAAGATTACAGTGAAGAACAAAGATAATAGCAATCAAATCTGCTATTCTGGATTTAAATTTCCAAGTTAATTTTAATAATTTAAAAAATATTAACAATGAGAAAAATTTAAAACCAAACAAAACAAACCTCACCCAAAATGTAATGTTCAATTTCAGTTAAATTTTGAAACAAAGTAAGCTTTGATAAGGTGATATTTACTTGAAGAGTTAAAAAAAATGGAATAAGTAAAGGTATTTCAAAAGAATTATAAAAATCTCCTTGAAACTTTACCAGAGAAAAAATGTAGTATTTTAAAGCAAAATACTTAAATGTTGCCAGTGCAAAAATATACTATTTCAAAGCAAGTACCATAGGAAAATATAGCGTTATGAACCAAAATACTCAAGTAAGCTACAAAAAAAATTAGGGTTCATGAACCAAGATATTAGTCAGAGCAAAAGTATACTCTTCAGTTGAGATAAGAAAAGAGAGAGACACACGTCTTTCAGTGAGCACAACTCTCTTAGATAAAGATAAAGTGAAATAATTCTTTTTATCGAAGAATTTTCAGAGATAAACCGAAGAGGAAGACCTCACCTCTTTCAGTGGGCACAACTCTCTTAGATAAAGATAATTTTGAAATAGGGCGGCAATTCCCTTTTCAAATCGATAAGCCAAGAAATTCTAAAAAAAAATTGAATGAATTTCCCTGCTCTTGGCGACAAGGTAGTAACTGAAATTAATTGATTCCACAACGATCAAAAATCAAATAACCCTCACTGTGAATTGAATGGAGTAAATCGATATAAGGAACTTATTAAACGTGAATCAAATTTTATGCCTGAGGTATATATTAAATCGAGTGTTCTGAGACCAGTTAAGCTAGAGGTACAATCCTCTCCAGAAGCAATTTTTTCTCAAGAGAAAAGAAAATTAATCTCATAAACATGTAGTTATGAAAATAAAAGAAATTGCTTACCAGAGAGCTGTCCTATAAGGTACTGCCGAACTGTCCCAGAAAAGTCGAATACACCCTTCAATCGGAATCCTTGGAATAATCCACTAGTCGTGTGAGGTAAGTAAGCGCTAGTCCACTCGAAATTACCAATTATCGGTACCTAAAAAATGAAAAGGCGTGGAACTGATTTAAAAAAAAAAATTAGTCACCAATGCTCGGAACAGATGTTACATCAGCCACAACATGTGCTATAAATGCTTTGCCAAAATGGCCGAAATATATTTTTTTTGGTTTTTTTCTTTACTTAAATCGAAAACACAAATTAACCTTGATAGAAATTAGCCAAAGTAAGATATAAAATAATATGTAGATTATTCAATCGTAAATTCACTGACAATTCCAAACTGACGAAAATCAACCGTTTAGAATATATACTTAACCTTCAATAATTACCATATAGTTACCATCCAAAAATTCGAATATTACAAGCATAGAAAAAGCGTATAATGTTAATCATCTACAACATTGATTGCAAAATAAGGAAAATAATTCTACTCCACCAAACTCAACAATGATAATCATTCAACTCATAGATCGAACATACCAGAATCAATTCACTCAGCGCACCTGCCTATCTCGAGGTTCAATTCAAGAAAGAGGCCGATCATCCTTTCGGTTCGACGAAATCATAGTTCACCTGTTTTTTCATTCTCGGTTTTTTCTCTATTTAAAAACACTTGAAAAAACCGAGCGCTCACTCGCCATGACAACAAACTTGATCGACATGAAAATGGAATGTCCTGGTCACGTATTCAAAGCCGATAATGAAGGGCGCATTTCACGACCTAAGCAGTGACTACTGACCCGTACCACCGTAAAGATAACCGGAAACATTATGAGAAATTGGTTATGTATAAGGAAGTAACGAAAAATTCGCAACAGTCATCCAAACTACATATACTTACCAAGTTTCATTTCTATACAACAATTAGAAGTAGGTTAAAATTGACTTCCAAGATTTGATTCCATTGTTTGTTAGTTTATAACAAGCACCATAAACTTTTTCAGATTAATCTCCAAAGACATGCAACTCAACTGAAATTGGGTTTGGACAAATAATATGTCTGGGAATTTCTATATTGTTCAACCTTGGAATTTGATTAGAAAACTCAATCCAAGAATGATATAAATCAATTGGGAGACTTTCGTCTTAATTTAAAAAGTTTTTGAATAATTAGTTTGGACTTGACTGTACACGGCCTCACTAAACCTGGAGGGTCAAAGATGTGAGCAACTGTTGATGTAAATTTTACGTTTGGAAATGTAAGAAAGATGATTTGGAAAAGTATATTATCGGATATGAATTCTTGAGATGATTGAGATTTGATATTGGATATATCTTCTAATATATTTTCATTATTCGAAACAGATTTGCGAAGATCAAACCCAGCAGATCATAGAATATGAATGATATCTGATATGATTCGTTTGCCATCTTCTGTCGATTGAAACTCTGCCAGGAGGTCGTCAACATAGAAAATCATTACATCTTGTCTAATGATTTTAGAGGCTTCAGGATACCTATCCTTGTTTTCTAAAGCTACTTGGTAAAGAGATCTGATACAAAGAATGATGTACTGGTCGTACCATTAAATTTATTGACGATGCTTACAGGCTTCTGGATACGGTCTTCTTGATCCGCATTACTGTGTAGTCGTCTTGGGCGATGTTTGATTTTGAAATGGTACTACTTTAGCTTTTCTATCCATTTGTTCATCTGTGTTTTTCATCTCCAGTAGCCATTAAGGACCGCATGATCGTTCCTAATGAGAAACTCTTTTCCATCTAGGTATTTGTGGAACTGATCAACTGCCCTGACTATTGCTAGAAGTTCCTTTCCGGTGACACAGTGATTCCTTTTAGGCTTGGACTTCAAATGACTTTTTCCGGACCATCTTGCACCTGTGATAACACGGCTTCAAGTCCGGTATTGCTCGCATCTACATTCAATATGAACAGGCGTTTTTGCTGTGGGTATACCAAGATTGGTCTTGAACAAAGCGGTGCCTTCAACTTACGGAAAATTTTATCACATTCGATAGGCCAATGGAAGTTGACTCGATCTCCGGTCAACTCAAGTAGGGGAGCTGCGATGTCTGCAAATGCTTCCATAAAACGCCGGTAATAGCAACCTCTTCATTTCGTGCTTATCTTTTGGTCTCGGCCAGTCTCGAATAGCCTGTATTATAGATTAGTTCGTTTGAATTCCTTCTACCGAGACTGTGTGGCCCAATAAATCTACTTGCTACTGGAACAGGGAACACTTCTGAAGATTCAGCTTGAGGTTGGCATTCCTTAAACGTCCGAAAATTCTAAGCAGGGTCGCCATAAGTTCTTCGAAATTGCTTTCCATAACCATGACAATATCCAGATACACCAGGCAAGTTTTCCAATTGGATGGGATCATGCAATATTTGCTCGCCGGAGCATTATAGAGACCAAAATCATAACGGTAAAGTGATAGAGTCCGCTACCAGTATTAAGTGCAGTCGGCTCTTCTTTATTGCTCCATCCATTTTCAACGAAGGAACTTTATTATCTAATTCTTTCAAATGTTGCATAATTTTCACATGCGCTACCTACACTTCTTTCTTTGCTTCTTCTCATGCCACAATTTTCTTATGAATTTTCGGAATTGTTTCTGAAATTGATTATCCACAATACTTCGGTCCTCGATATCAGTGTTGTTCACGTCTAAAACCTCGATTTGATCTTGTAAATCTGAATATTTCGTAAAACTCTCCTGTAAACTTTTCTCCCTAGATTCTACAATGAAATTATCTAATTGATTGTCTGAATTATTTGCCAACCATTTGAAAATTCTCGTAATCGAGGCCTTAGCTTGCTTGCGAACATTTTTTAATACATCCATCATGAACTGAAATATTATTTCTCAAATCGTATCAATTGTTTTTTTTTACAATGTATGATCAAAAACTGAAAAAAGTACTTTTTACTACTACAAATATCTCTATATATATATATATATATATATATATATATATATATATATATATATATATATATATACTGACTTCGTCACTATGTTAGAGTCTCTAGTGGATGGACACTTCAAAAGTAGGTACTAAATTGTAAAACGCATGACTGACTTGACTCATCTGTTCGATGAGGTAGAAACTGCCCATAGACAAGCTCCTTGAGAACTTTTCTGGGAGTCTCTCCTTATCACTATATGACTAAGGAAATCTGTGTTGTCTAAAACTTATCTTGTCCATTTTCTTATTGATCAATTATTGCCTCCTGGGCTTTTGAATAAGTATAGATTGGGTGATTTTGAGCATTTCTTACCCGTAACTTCATATTTATATTTATACTTATACTTCTGTTTTTAACCTTATATATATATTTTTCCTAGTAACAATATTGCCACTCATATTTCAATATATCACATACAGGCCATGTACAAGCATCCGATGCTTCCATGGTCGTTACTAAGATCAACATAATTGATCACAAACACAATCACAAACAAGCATTTCATGCTTCTGTGATTAGTTTATTAACTGTATGAATGTACTTATACCTATTTTTTTTATTGTAAATTTGTGAATAAAATTATTATTATTATTATTATATTATTATCATTATTAAATTATTATATATATATATATATTTTATTTTTTTATTTTTTTTATGTTCTGGTTCCCACGAAAAGGGATATCCTGTAATGTTCAGAGAACATCGTGGGAACCAAGGGAAAGAAGGTAGGAGTTGGTGTTCTTCTTAAATTTCTGGAGGTTGTATGCCTCGGGGAACACCTCCCTAGGCAATGAGTTCCAAAGCCTCGCTGTTCGTTGGATGAACGAGTCTTTGGAAAATGATGTTCTGCAGGTCTCCAAAGTGACCACGAAGGGGTGTGATGACTGAACTTGACGGGTTAAGCTTGAAGAGACTGCCAAAGCAGGAACGATTGTTGATATTTCAGAAGAGCATGGGCCCATGAAAATATCTATAAAATAGAGACAAATCGCCAACTTTTCTACGGTGTTCCAGACAAGTGAGCGAGTTTGTAAGCAAGGCATCACCGACGAGACGAATTGCCCTTTTTTGGACAGAATCCAATAGCCTCAGGATATGTTTAGGTGCCGCGCTCCAAATATGGGAACAGTATTCCAGGACAGGTCGGATCTGTGCCTTATAGATCATAAGCAGCTGAGTGGGGTGAAATAGCTCTTGGCACGAAACAAAACCAAGTTTTTGGGATGCACTTTTGGCAATGGACCTCACGTGATTTTCCCAGGAAAGGTTATGCTGATAGTAATACCAAGCATCGATATGGATGACTTCAGTGGTATGGTTACTCCTGACAAAGTTATGTTAGGCACTAGTGAGATCGGCTTTTCTGGAGAAAAGACATGCTTGTGTTTTGTTTGCATTGAATTCTACCAAGTTATTAGATCCCCACTCGAGAATTGTTGCTAAGTCCATATTTATATTATTAACATTTCTTCCTCGTTCATTTCTGGTTTCACGGGCTGATATAGAGGCCCTGGAAGAGAAAGCGGTATGGAGGGTACTATCATCGGCAAAGCTGTGTACTGGACATGAAGTTGCTTTCAACAGGTCGTTGATGTGAAGTAGAAATAGTGTTGGTGCGAGAATAGATCCTTGCGGAACACCAGCATTTATGAGTAGAGTGTCAGATGAAACTCCATCGACCACTACATGGAGAAACCTGTTTGAGAGAAAACTAGCAAGCAGAGAACACAGCTGAGGGGGCAAGCCATAAGACGGAAGCTTGGCGAGGAGTCCCTGGTGCCAAACTCGATCGAACGCCTTGGAGATATCTAATGCCACAGCTAAAGTTCCTCCATACTTTTCAATAGATAGCTGCCATATATGTGAGACGTAAGCGAGCAGGTCACCAGTTGATCTCTGATGGCGGAAGCCATATTGCCTATCGTTGACAATTCCTGAGTCTTCCAGATATTTCATGAGCTCGATGTTGATGGCTTTTTCCATGACCTTGAAATAATAGATAGCAGTGCGATAGGTCTGTAGTTGCTAGGTAGGGCCTTTTTGCCTTTTTTGGGGACTGGCTGTACTCTTGCAATTTTCCAATTGGACGGAAATACCCCCAAATTGTAAGAGTGGTTGAACAACTTGCAAAGAACAGGTGTTAGTTCGAGGGCACATTTCTTGAGAACAATCGGCGGGATTCCGTCAGATCCACAGGCTTTGTTGGTGTTGAGACCCAGCAAAATCTTTCTGATAGTACGTTGACGAAAGGTGATCTCGGGCATGTGGCTGTCAATAGGTGTAATGTTCGGGGGTTGTTTTCCCGATGAATCCAGAGTGGAATTTCCAGCAAATAGGTGCGCAAAGATATTGGCTTTTTCCTGGGCAGTCGTTGCTAGTGTTCCATCTTCTTTGGTTAGAGGAGGAAATGAGCTGGAAGTGAAGTTTCTTCAAAGACCAAAATGAACGGGATCCGTTAGGACATTCAGCAAGTTTTGATCTTATTTTGGCATTGTGGGCATCTTTTGAGCATTCTATTGTCTCTTTGCATATGCCTCTAGCCTCGACATATGCTGCTCTGGTCTCAGGGCCCGGATTTTTTAGCCATCGATGGTATGCTGCCTGTTTGGAAGCCACAGCTCTAGAGCAGTTTCTGTTAAACCAGGTCTTATCGGATGATGTTCTTCTTTCGGTATTTGGTATGTAAGTTTGCATCCCCAACATGATGATTTCAGAAATTGTCTCAGCACATCGTGTTGGATCTACTGAAGAGAAACAAACTCTCTTCCATGGAAACGCTGAGAAAAACATACGAAGACCTTCCCAGTCGGCCGAATTGTAATGCCACATGAGACGGGGTGGTATTGTGCAGCTCGACGGTAAATGGAAAGAGCATGTTGTGGAGATGAGGTGTGATCAGAGTTTCCAAGTGGGGCACAAACTTCTATTCTATACGGGTCAGGATTGGTGGTGAGGAAAAGATCTAGTGTATTGGCAGACTGGTTGTTGACATCAGGGATGAGGGTTGGTAGCTCGACCAGTTGTTCTAGACCATGAGTGATGGCGAAGGCCTCGGCTTGACGACCCGCATCATCTGTTTTGTTAGAGAATTTGAGCCAGGCAGCGTTATGTACATTAAAGTCTCCCATGATTATGGTTTCAGCTGTTGGATGGTTCTCCTGAATGTAGTCCAGTTTGGGTGATAAAAACTCAAAGAGGTCGTTATATGAAGGTTCATTAGGTGATAGGTAAAGGCAGCAGAGGAACTTAGTCAGTTTGGTATCAGATAGCTTGAACCACATCACATCAAAGTCTTTCGGTTCCAAACTCTTTCACGCTGGCATGAAAGGTTAGCCTTGGCGTAAAGGCAGACTCCATCCTTTGAACCTGAATCTAGAATGGAGTTCGTAGCCAGGACAAAGCTTATGGACCTTGTTGGTGGACGAGTTTACTTGTGTTTCTGTTAGAGCCAGAATATCCGGTTTTTCGTCTGTAGGTGATGGTGGACGTCATTGATGTTCTTGTTGAGTCCGCGGATGTTGCAAAATTAATCTTTAATGTTGAGTCCCTCGAGTACCTCTCGCCCGGAACTGAATGGAGAGGTATTTTGCTTCCGGAGTGTTTTACTCTAGGAGACTTCATCATTATTACTATTAGATGCACCTGAAAATAAAGGAGGAATTGGGGAAAAGGAAAGAGGGAGACCGGAAAGTATCGACCGAACACTGAAACATGGAATGATCCATTTCACAGCACACAAAGTCGATATGGTGGTATTTCACCGGGCGATGAGACCATCTTCCACCTACGGTTATCCTTTTAGTCGCCTCTTACGTCAGGCAGGATTTACCATGGGGCTATTCTAAAGCCGACCCCATATATATATATATATATATATATATATATATATATATATATATATATATATATATAATATATTGAAAGAATTAGATAAGAAAATTGCTTCGTTGAAAATAGATGGAGCAATAAAGAAGAGCCGACTGCGTTTACTACTGGTAGCGGACTGTATCACTTTACCGTTATGCATTATATAGACCAAAATACATAACGGTAAAGTCCGCTACCAGTAGTAAACGCAGTCGGTTCTTATTCATTGCTCCATCCATTTTCAACGAAGTTTCTTATCTAATTCTTTCAAATGTTGCATAAATTTCACATGCGCTACCCACACTTCTTTCTTTACTTCTTCTCATGCCATAAAAACTTCTTTCTTTTATATTTCCCATATTGCACAACTTTTTTTTCCAGATTGTGTTGATTTCAGACCCAATTTAAACAACATATTCTGTCAGGCCTACGATTTGCCCCTCGGTTTTCTGGATACTCTGCTCGAGAAGTGCTTTCTGTTGTTCTTTATTTTGTACCTCCAGGATTTTCCGGAAATTTTCTTGCGACCGATTCTCTTCTCTCTTCCGACGTTCTTCATCCTCTTGTTTTTTCCAGCCGCCGTCGTACCTTCTCCTCTTCATCTTGTTTTTCTAGCTGTCGTCGTTCCTCATCCTCTTGCTTTTGCTCGGCGAACTGCTTCTTAATCATTTCCATTATAGCCTCCATCTCGTCGTGTATTTGGGTCGTTCCAGCGAAATTGTAAAAAATTACGTTTATAAAATTTAAGAAATAAAATTAGAAAATTGATAAATTATAACATCATCATACTCTAGGAACAAGACATGTTTGAGTCTCACCTAAAATTGTGATCGTTATTTCAAGGTATTGAGATGGTCAATTGTGCATGGAGTTATAATTAGTCTGAATTTTGTAAAACATTGGTGCTACACACAAAAAGGCTGTTTGGAAAAATAATGAAAAAGCTTTATTCTTTCATGAAAAATAACTTGTATTTATAAGAAATCATAGATATTTTCAAAACAAGAAGACAAATACCAAATGATACAAAGTGAATCTTTGACATTCTTTCTAAGAGCTCTCAACATAGATCAAAATCAAAACATTAATGACAAAAAATGATGGATAGTTCAAGTCCATGGTGATGATGAAACATAGTATTTTTAGCATTTGTTCAAGTAAATACAATTCTCTAAAAAATATCTGATCTATGGAGGGCCTTATTGAACCTAATATCATCTCAATTGTACGTTTAGCAAAACACTACTTGCCAGAGAGATACATGTAGTTGATGTATTACAAAAATATGTACCTCATTGAACACTTGTTTCACTCGAAAAAGTCTAAACAATGCAAAGCACACAACCACCTCCAATGCTGATGGAGAACTGAGGTGTATGGCAAATCTATGTGTGATATTAGTGTACTCCTGTGGCGCCCTTTAATTGATTTATGGTAAAAATCAGGATGCTCCATGGTGATGATGACAGAGTAAAAGTGGCACATATTTGCTAAATTCTGATTTTAATTAACAATATTTTTATATCAATAAATTGCCTGACATGTATTCTATCAAAGGCTAGAATAATTTAAACTTGAAATTAATTATTTATGCTTGTAAAGTTTATTTGAATGCAGTGAATTTGTGTGAGTTACAGTCCATGGTAATGATAAATAGGGGTAAAAAGTTTTTTTTCCAAGAAACTTTTTTTTCATTATTGTAACAGCACCAAAGATATGGTGTTACTGATATTATTACAATTTTTAAATATGCAATTGATTATTTAGGTCTCAATATATTCGCTAGTTACAGCAAATTTAACTATTTTGCTGGAATCACCCATTTCTCGCATTCTCCATTAATTGTTGTAGAATACTCACTAAAACTCCTCGTTTCCGACATGCTGTTTTTTTTTGTTACTGATGTTTAATTTATTTTTTGATGTCAATTTTGATAGTTTATGAAGTAAAGAGTCATATTGTCAGTCAGACTTTAATTTTCATTACACAGATCAATTAGCCGACGAAGAATAGTCAAAATACTTTACATTGGTCCTTTGAACTATTGAACAAGCCCTGTGAAAAAAGCAGTCAACGGTAAAACCAAATAGTTTGAAAAATAGGGACGGCCAGTCAGGTAGAAGTCGTACTCAAAAAGGTATCTGTTTAAACATGGTTAAAAATGTTGAAAGATGGCTTGCCAAAATGTCTGAGGCCAGCCCTGTTCAATTTCCTCAGTTTTCTGTCTCGTTGGAAATAAAATCAAGTAGGCATGTAATGATGAAAGAAATGTCATGCTAGAAAAATTTGTCACAAATTCTGATTGTTTTTTCATAACAAGTTCACCGTTTATTTCGAAATAGAGTGCAAGTACGCTAATAAGAGAATATAAAGTTATTTCCGCAATCCACGACTTTCCATACAGAAAATACTTGTGAGAAGCTGACTTTCCGAATAGAAACAACCATTGTCACGTTGACAAGTTGAAATGTACATCTTCCTTTAACGAGTTGTTTATGAGAAGTTCCATGTAAGGTATCGACAATACCTTATCTTTCAACAAACCTGCCTAACATTTCTGTTCTGTTTAATAGACAGGTGGTCCTACAATATTGTTTCCGAACATTCATTAAAGTTTTGAGAAGAAAAATAAAGAGGCTGTGGACTCCTTTATTTCTGGTACTTGATTGATATCATCGCAAGATTTACTGTCCATTATATCGAAGCACAAAATTAACTACCACAAGAAAGGAAAATTAGGACATTCCCGTAAGCATTCCATTTCTTGGTCCCACGAGCAGGATTTCAGGGTATCCCTACCTTTTGTTAGCAGCATTGTGAGAACATCAGCCCAGGTATCAATTTGAAGACAATACAAGGTGTTTCCGAGAAAGAAGAATTCTGATATAGTTGACTTCGACAAATATCAAGTCGCACAGATGAATTTTCATGGCTAAGCTGGTTTGTTGTCTGTCTTTGCTATTTGTTTATGTATGTATGTTTATGTATGTAGAGATATTTGTAGTAGTAAAAAGTACTTTCTCCAGTTTTTGAACATACATTTAAAAAAAAAACAATTGATACGATTTGAGAAATAATATCTTAGTTCATAATGGATGTATTAAAAAATGTTCGCAAGCAAGCTAAGTCCTCAATTACGAGAATTTCCAAATGGTTGGCAAATAATTCAGACAATCAAACAGATAATTTCATTGTAGAATCTAGGGAGAAAAGTTTACAGGAGAGTTTTACGAAATATTCTGATTTACAAGATCAAATCGAGGTTTGAGACGTGAACTACACTGATATCGAGGACCGAAGTATTGTGGAAAATCAATTTCATGAAACAATTGCAAAAATTCATAGGAAAATTCTTTTTCTCAAAACTTCTTCAGTTTCTTTATCTTATGTTAGGTTGTTAGTAATCAAGGTTCGAACTGTAACAACTTGGGGGTAAAATTGACCCAAATTTTCATTTCTCCATTTACAGGAGATTATCTGAAGTGGGTTCCTTTTTATCAGTTGTTCACTTCATTGATAAAGGAAAATGTACATTTGACTGATATTCGAAAATTTATTTATTTGAAATTATACCTTCGCGGAGAGGCTTTATCTTCAATAGAATCATTGGAACTGCCAGTGATAATCTACAAGTTGCACTTGAAATACTAGAAGCAAGATATGACAACAATTTAGCCATCATGAATTCTCATGTGAATGAAATAATTGATTTTTTTATCAAAAAAGGTACACTAAAATTTGAATGATTTCACAATAAAAAAGAATTTAGAATCTTTAAAGAACTTGACATGCCCAGTAATGCACTGGGATTTTCTTCTCCTGAATATTTTATTGCGTAAATTAGATTTCAATTCTAAGAAATATTATAATTCTCAACGAAACACAGAAAATTATCCAACTCTAGATGAGTTTCTCAAACTATTAGAGGCGCAATCTAATATTTTAGAGTTCATGAGTCCGAACCTTATTCAAAAAGAGAAATCAACTCCCAGACGGGATAAAAGAACAACCCTCCATATTCAAAATTCCAACGAAAGAAAGTGATGGCATTGCAATACTCCAAGTTATGACTCATATTCCTACATTGACTTTTCCAATAGGTCATTAGAAGATAAGTATAAATTTTTAAGGTCTGAATCTTTGTTTCAATTGTATGGGAGCAAAACACATGTTAACAGAATGTAATTCAAGAGGATGTTCTGTATGTGGTAAAAACACCACACAATGCTCCACAACGACAGAAATCAGTCAAACTCTAGTCATTTCAGGACAACTGCACAAAATGGGAGTAATTCTTCAAATTTTAATTCCTCGTCATATGTACCTAGTAACCGTGAATCTGTTTTCCGAAATCCTAACAGAAATCAAGGTTTTTCTCGTGTCCAGACATCCACCACAACAAACAGAGTTATACTTCCAGGTTCCCAAAATGTGAGATGAACTTCCCAAATTCAAGATTCACAAGTTCAAAGATCTAGAATTAATCAATCCCCCACGTCAGAAAATTCCCAACCAATTCCTCAAACGGAAACACTCAATACTTCATCATCCTTTTCCACGAACACTACTAGCATTGATGTTCTGCTGACAACAGCAATAATTACAATATATTCTAAAACTCAATTTCCTGTTCAAGTTAAAGCTGTGCTTAATGGAGGTAGCCAAACTTCTTTTGGGACTGAAAAACTTATGTCCAAATTAAATATGAATACCTACCTACATGTACCAATCAACGTTGAAACGTTCAATATTCCTACACAACTTTTTCCGGCCGATCCAGATTTTGGCATTCCATCAGATATCGATATGCTTATGGGGGCAGATCAATATTATGATCTCCTTCTTCCAGAAAAAATAAGTTTAGGCAAAAATAATCCTAACTTGATAAAAATCCACTTGCGATAGACAATCTTCAATCACATTCAAAAAGAAGTGTGAGATCTTCTCTTTTTCACTCGACTGAACTGAAAAGTGATTTAAATATTCAACTAAATGAAATTATGTCAAAATTTTGGGAATTAGAAGAAATTCCTTCGAAAACTCCTTCAACTTCCGATGAAGAGCTCGCAGAGCAAAATTTCACAACACACATAAGCGACTAGAGAATGGCAGATTCTAAGTCAATATCCCTTTCAAAAGCCCAACTGAAACAGTTAAGAAAATCTTTATTTATCGCAAAAAGGTGATTTCAAGCTATAGAAAAAAAGTAACATGCAAATCCTAAATTATTCCAAGAGTATAAACAATTTATTGATGAATATGTTTCTGTGAATCACGCTAGATATATTTTGTTTCCAAATTATGAGCTCCATTCCGAATTGGAACATTTTCTTCCACATCATTGTGTTATTAGAGAATACCATGAGACAACTAAACTCCGTGTAGTGTTTGATGCTTTAAGCAAAACTTCCACACGTCTGTCTTTAAACGATATTACTCTGGAAGGCTATCAAGTCCAACCAGACCTGTATGACATCCTTTGTGGATTCCGTCAGTATCCATATGTTTCAACAGCAGACATCGAGAAAATGTATCGGCATATCAGAACAAATCAACTCAAAATTTTCTCCAAAATATTCTTTGGCGACAATCACATTCAGATCCATTAAAATGCATAGAACTCCAAACTGTTACATATGGTACAAAGTGTGCACTATTTCTTGCTACTCGTTCGCTAACTCAATTAGCAAAAACTTAAGAAAATGAATTTCTTCTTGCTGCTGTTGCACTTCTTCAGCAAACCTATGTCGATGATGTACTGTACGGTTGCCAATCGGAAGATGAATTAGAGAAATCGTATCATCAGCTAAATGCCCACCTGCATAAATGGAATTCAAACTCCTATCAGTTCCGCAATAAATATTGTGAAAATGAAAATTCCATCAATTATGATATAAATATGGATAATGTTTCTAATAAAATTTTGGGATTGTCATGGAATAATATTACTGACATGTTCTCAATTTCACTTCCCAATATTTCAATTCAAAATGTTTTTTCCAAGCGAATAGCGCTTTCTACTATTGCCCAAATGTTCGATCCATTAGGAATCATTGGTCCAGTCATAGTGACTGGTAAAATATTCATGCATTGTGAATGGCAAAACTTACATGGGATGAAAATCTCAAAGGATCATTTCTTCCCGAATGGTTAGAATTCATGAACTCCTTGAGTTCCCTACAGTTTTTGAAGATTCCTCGTTTTTTGTTTTTTTGTTTTCAGATAAGAAAATTGTCCACATACAACTTTATGGTTTCGCATGAAAGCTTATGCTGCTTGTGTTTACATTCAAACTGTATGCTCGGAAAATTCCATTTCCTGTAATTTGGTGACTTCAAAATCTCGTGTGGCTCCCATCAAAACAGTCATCTTGCCGCGGCTCGAACTATGTGCCATGGTTCTCCTGACAAACTTGACTAAGAAAATCATAGACATTTTTGAAAATAACTTGTGTTTTTCATCGGTTCATCTCTATACAGATTCCCAAATTGCCTTATGTTGGAAACCAGAACATCCTTCACGTTGGTCTACTTTTGTGTCAAATAGAGAATCACAAATTCAAAAACGGTCATCTAATTGGCAATGAAACCATGTTAAATCCAAAGGAGATTCTGCAGATCTCCTACCACGTGGAGTGTTAGTACAAGAACTGCTCAAATCTGATATTTGGTGGCATGGACCACCATTCCACCATTGTCCAGTCCAGATGTAAATATATGTAAGAAGTCCAATAATGCATTTTTCCTTGCTGAAATTCCTGAACAAAGAAGACAATTTTACATATCGTTTCTCCTGAATCATTATTCAAAAAAGATTTTTGGCATAATTACTTTATAAGATTTTCCCAGTTTAATAGATTATTCCATTCACTGGCATATATGCTTCGATTCATTTCAAATAGTGGGGATCCATCCAATAAAATTACTGGCCTTTTAACTGTTGCAGAAAATGATGCTGCATTATATGTAATTTTGGAACAGATCCAACGACTTCTCAAAAGAAATGTCTGAATTAAAATCAAATAAACAGATTTTCAACAAAACCCTACTTCACCTGAATTCATTTTTGGATAATTCAGGATTTCTATGCGTAG
Organism: Gonioctena quinquepunctata; assembly: GCA_018342105.1. Lineage (NCBI taxonomy): Eukaryota > Metazoa > Arthropoda > Insecta > Coleoptera > Chrysomelidae > Gonioctena > Gonioctena quinquepunctata. The sequence continues at coordinate 223,198 of JAFIRS010000908.1, read as the reverse complement.
GTGGACGCCTACAAAATGCTGATGTTCCTGAGAGTCAAAAACACCCAATTCTGCTTTCACCCAATTATGATGTAGTGTTTTTGATGCTCATACATGAACATAAACGTTTGTGACACACAGGAGCCCAAACTGTACTTTCCAATTTCCGAATTAAATATTGCTGCATGGTCTCAGACAAGTGAAAATGATCATTCACCACTGCACAACCTGTTTTAGATTTAATGCTCAACCTTCCCATCAGCTCATGGCAGATTTGCCCAAAGATATAGTATCTATTTGTAGACCTTTTGAGAAAGTAGGTGTAGATTATGGTGGACCCTTTTTTATAAAATCTTCCAGATTGCGTAAAGCTCCTGTAACTAAATGTTATATAGCAGTTTTTGTATGTATGGCCACTGAAGCTATTCATATAGAACTTGTTTCATCCTTATCAACAAAAGCGTTTTTAGTCACACTTAAAAGTTTTATTGCCAGAAGAGGTAATCCAACATGTATTTACAGCGATAATCATGACAACAGGAATAGTATCGTCATTCACTGCTGAAATTCATATTCAGTGGATATTTATTCCACCTCACAGTCCTCATAAATAAAAAGTACAAAATACCATCTACGTCGCATACTAGGAGATACAAAATGACTTTTTGAAGAATTGAGTACTGTTCTATGTCAAATTGAGGCTATTTTGAACTCTCGCCCAATTTGTCCACTGTATAGTGACCCATCTGAACTACAATGTTTAACTCCTGGCCATTTCCTGATTGGCACTAGTTTGACTTCCTATCCAGAAAAATATATTTGCAAAATTCCAGGAAATAAACTTTTATTCTGGCAGCAATGTGTCCAATTTCAACAAACATTTTGGAAAAGATGATCAGTAGAATATTTAAGTAGACTTCAGATTAGACCAAAATAGATGACTTCTGAAAATCTCAAAGTTAACAATCTCGTCCTTTTGAAAGAAGATGACACTCCTCCTTTGAAATGGCCTCGTGCGAGGATCCTTGAAATAATTCCAGGCCATGACAATAAGGTCCGAGTTATTAAATTGAAGACATCTAATTCCACGTTCATTAGACCGGTGACCAAGGTTTGTCTTTTGCCTCAATCATTATAAATTGTTCTAGTTCATTGAAGTCAGTGACTTCAAAGGGGGGATTATGTTTAAACATGGTTAAAAATGTTGAAAAATAGCTTGCCAAAATGTCTGAGGCCAGCCCTGTTCAATTTCCTCAGTTTTGTGTCTCGTTGAAAATAAAATCAAGTAGGCATGTAATAATGAAAGAAATGTCATGCTAGAAAAATTTGTTACAAATTCTGATTGTTTTTTCATAACAAGTTCACCGTTTATTCCGAAAAAGAGTGCAAGTACGCTGATAAGAGAATATAAAGTTATTTCCGCAATCCACGACTTAGTTAGTAAACTTTCCAATTTCCATACAGAAAATACTTGTGAGAAGCTGACTTTCCGAATAGAAACAACCATTGTTACGTTGACAGGTTAAAATGTACATCTTCCTTTAACGAGCTGCTTATGAGAAGTTCCATGTAAGGTATCGACAATACCTTATCTTTCAACAAACCCTCCTAACATTTCTGTCCTGTTTAATAAACAGGTGGTCCTTCAATATTGTTACCGAAAGTTCATTAAAGTTTTAAGAAGCAAAATACCAAGTGGCTGTGGACTCGTTTATTTCTGGTACTTGATTGATACCATCGTAAGATTTGCTGTCCATTATATCGAAGCACAAAATTAACTACCACAAGAAAGGAAAATTAGGACATTCCCCTAAGCATTCCATTTCAGTATCAACAAAAGTTTAAATCCTGATTTCGAATGGCCACCAGGTTTTGGGATGTCCTCCAAACCCGGCATGGATTCAATAAGAAATTATATGGAAATAACGGAACCCGTGTTAGATACGAAGAATACGGGCAAAACATCCTCTAAAATATCTGGGAACAGTAAGAGACGTATTTCCGAATTTTAGCTCGAGTTTCTGCTTTTTCATGTATAGATTGACAGAAGGAAAAACTTGCACTCGAGGCTGAAAGGAAAAAGCGCTATCTAGAAACAAAAATGTTAGAAATAGAACAACAAATCAAATTAGTTGAAATGGAAACACAAGTTCGTGAAGCATAAATAACACAAAATGAAGAAAGAAGATCAATAAGAACAAGAAGCTCAGTTCCAAGCCAAGAAAATAGAGAATTATATCCAGAAGTTATTTGTATTACCATCAGCTTCCTGTAGAAATCAGAATAATACATTCGATAATGAAGATAATGATTTACGTTCATCTCGCGTGAATTCATTAGTAGCCGATTGGGTTGAGAAAGTGAAACCTTTTGATAATGAAGAACGGGAAGACAAAAACGCATATAAAACACCACTACCTGATAAATCCGAAGTCAATCAGTTATGTGAAACATTAAATTCTCCGCTCAAAAACGTTAACACAAACAATGTATATTCGTCAAAGAATGAAAAATTCATTCAGTGGAAAAATATTTTCCAATATTTGATGAACGATGTGAAGTTTGGCCTACGTTCATCTATAGTTTCAAAAGAATATCCGAACTATGAAGAAGCTATGATCAAGTTACAAAAATGTTTGAGAGGCGAAGCAAAGTCAGCAGTTGGTGGGATGCTCATCAGTCCACAGAATTTACATCAAGTGATTGAGACATTGAAGATGAAATTCGGAAAACCTGAACAAATCATCGAAACACTACCAATTAAAGTGAAATCCATTTCTGTTGTCAAAGAAAATGACATAGAAATAATCATTATGTAGACGATTATTTGGACTCTGTAGATTCTCCTGAAGAAGCTTTTTGATTGATTTGTCAAGTCAGACAAGTACAGCTGTCAGCTGGTTTTGAACTTGTCAATCGGACAACCAAATCCCTAGGTCTACGAAAACTTATAGTAGTATATATCAGAGTCATTGAGGAGAAAGATATTGATGTATCACTTATTTCCGCCTGGAACTTCAGGCTGCGTTGATAGGTAGTAGGTTATCTAAAACTGTGAAGGAACAACTCGACATAAAGATCCATAAAATTTACTACTGGACCGATTTGACAACAGTATTATACTGGATTCAGGGAGATGGACAGAAACTGGGACAATTTGAAGGTCATCGAGTGGGAGAAATCCAAGAACTCACAAAAACATCAGAATGGCATTGTATACCATCGAAATGGGATGCGGCTGATAAAGCAACGATGACTTATAATGAAGACAGTAGTAACACGACAAATTTTGAAGACTGGTTTGATGGACCCAAATTTAAGAAATAACTAGATGAGACAACTTGCCAATAAAGAAGTAATGACACGAAAGACTCAAGTGTGAACATCATAATCGACACTCTTTTCTGTCGATTGTGCCTGATATTGAAAAATGTTCTGATTGGAATACATTACTTAGAGTCACAGCTTGGATAATCAAAATAACTAAAGTTTGGATTTCAAAAATACGTCAACAAAACTGCTGAGATTATGTGGATAAAGAAATGTCAGCAATATAGTTTTCCGGAAGAGCTAATTGAGCTCAGAGGAAAAAAAACAATTAGTAGACCTAGCCGCCTGAGAACATTGACACCGATGCTAGATGAAAGGAGTGGAATAATATCAGGGGGACGAACAGATTTAGCTCCAACTATGAGGAAATCAACAAAACGACCGCTAATTCTGCCGAAAAAACATCGATTTACTATACTTTTTCTCAAACATCTCCACGAGAAATTCGGATATCAGGGATTCGAAACAGTTTCCAATGAATCCAGGCAAAAATACTGGATAACAGATGGGAGGTCGGCGGTAAATTCAGTTTTTTTGAATTGCCAATTTTGTAAGTTGAAAAACCCGAAGTCTATGATTACTCTCAAGGGACAAATGCCAGCTAAGAGACATACGCCGAACGTGAGACCCTTCACGTTCACAGGCATGGATTTTTGTGGACCGATTTCGGTTTCTGTAGGTCGAAGGAAAGAAAAAAGGTGGGGCATTCTTTTTACGTGCTTGTCAGTTAGAGCAGTCCACTTAGAAGTAACACATAATATGACAACAGATTCAGCTATTATGGCCATAAGGAGGATGATAGCTAGAAGAGGAAAACCTCATAAGATATTTGCAGACAATGGAACAAATATACGAGGTGCTTCGGAAGAGTTGAACAAAGCTTTAGGTGAAATGGAATATGAGCAAATAGAGGATGATATGATGAACCGTGCCAGCCCACACATGGGAGGAGCATGGGAGCGGCTCATACGTACCGTAAAAAAATCGTTTTATACAATTCTCAGGGAACAACAACTCAAAGACGAACCTATGCTCATCCTATTCGCGGAAGTAGAAAACAAGAGACATACCACGAAGATTTCTACAGATCCGGACGATTTCGAAGCCCTTACACCCAACAGTTTCCTAATTGGCTCTCAAAATAAGATGGATCAACTCGGAGCGAATTACGTCTTGAGGAAAGAATTCAGAATCTCACAAATGGATACTGGAAGAGATGGGTAAAAGAGTACCTTCCAACTTTTATAAACGGAATCGTTGGACTATAGATAATGAGCCTGTTAAAGAGAATGATGTCGTTATTGTCATGGAAGATAATATGACAAAAAACTCCTGGAAGTTGGGTCGAATAGTGAGAGTATTTCCTGGTCCAGATGGGAGAATACGTGTTAAAACGAAGAATGGAATTTTTGAAAGGCCGGTCTCCAAATCGGGAAAAGTTGCTGACTAGATGTCCAATTTTGGAGGGCGAAGAAATGTTAAGTTGTCATGCTGTTTTTGTTTTGTTACTGATGTTCAATTTATTTTTTTATGTCAATTTTGATAGTTCTGAAAGTAAAGAGTCATATTGTCAGCCAGACTTTAATTTTCATTACACAGATCAATTAGCCGACAAAGAATAGTCAAAATACTTCACAGTTAGGAAACTGGGGTTCGTTTATTGCAATCAAAAGTACTACAATAAATTCAATGTATGTTTATTCCACTTTGAAACATAACACAATAATACTCTGACAATAAAATACTTGTTTACAACTGAAATGCCCTTCATCTTGAACTACTCTGTTTCTCTGCACAACAATATTCACAAGTTTGTCGCTTCCATGATTGGCACGACTTATATATCATCATTCTTGCCTTCTCGATTCCCAGAAAACCCAAACCGCTCTTTGGAGACTGTAGGTCAACGGCCGCAAACAACACAGGGGCGGAAGCTTCTTATTTTCGTGATTTCCGTAACAATATTATCTGTTCTGGAAGTAGAACTATTATTTCTAGTAGTACCATGCTAACTCTTCGTCCTAATGAGTTGAATATTGAGAACATCAATGTTCAATGAATTTAAACACAAAAAGGCGATTTTCAACTTTTTGCAACGCTTTTCTACCAATGAAAATTCAGGCAGCTGTCAAGTGCAAGACTTGAAAAAAAAATTAAATGTTTTCAATGAAACTAGCTTTATTTCTGGAAAAATCTACAGGAACTCTAGAAAATGCATATCATGTTACCTAAATAGTTTTTTTACGTTTACTATTGAGTGTTTTCTGTGAGTATATGTATCAATTTTATAAAGAACTCACTTGTTAATATTTTTTTTTTCAGGGTTGAATCAGGGCGAGCAGTGACTGAATGAAATTCAAGAAACTGAAGGTCCACAGTTAGCTACCAAACTGAGAAAAATCTCGTTACTTGGATAAAAGAAAATATTATCTGAATTGAGACTTAAAATTAAAAGAGTTACCTTTTTCAGAACCTTCTTCAAATTTTTGCAGAATAACTTATTTGTTTGATTTGTTGAAAATATGAACAGGATGTTCATAAAATCAGATGTGGAATCATCTGCGACTGAAAGAAAAACTTTAGTCGCTATCTTCCATCGTCAAGAAAACCTCTTGTGGGGTATTCATGTTGAAAAGGGAAACAATCTCAATTGAATATTGAATAGAAAGATTTTTCTGTGAATTGAAAAATCCACGATAAAAATGAAGTTATTTTTTGTGAATGTCTAATAGAAAACACCTACTTCCCCGGCTAAAGCCACGCTGGACATTGAACTACATCTGATAGACATTCTGGAAAGACCCTAATTCAAAAAAAACAAAAACTGAAATTGAAAATTTGCATTTTTATTCAGATAGTTATTTGATTTTGTATTCCAGTCTTAATTAAGAACTCATAAAGATGAATGAGGTAAAGAAGAATGTTTTCCAAGAGAGAGTACTCACCAGAAATTATTTGTAACATTGACGCAAGAGAGGCATCGCATTCACTAGGTCTCTCAATACATTTTCGTCGATGAAAATCTATTTCACGCTTCCACGATCATCAGGAAGAAGAAATGGGGAACACATTTTCAAGAAGCAATCTCACTTTGCAAAGATGGATAAAGTTAGAATCATTTCTTTTGGAGAGACACTTTGAAATTAGTGGTTTTTGACATTATAAACATTTAGGAGCAAAAACTCGTGTTTTTTTTCGTTTTTCGCTCGTAACATGAAAACTAATGAAGCAATCTCGATGCTCTCAATGGACAAATTGTAGAAAATCAAAATGCTAAAAAAATTGAAAAAACAAAAAAAAACAAAACAAAAAATCAGTGTTTTTTTTTAATTCATAACATTGCCATTTTTTAAGTTGTTGCGCATGCTCTCCTCTACACAGTAGTGATTGATCTTTACTTCATGTGTAGACAGCTCAGGCACTAGTCTCTGCATAATTGCAATATGAATTTTTCAATGCACTTTATTGGAGCAAGCCTGGATGCGTCATAGGTGGTCCGATTTCAATTTTGCAATAAAATATTGCAAGTAAAAGTAGAGTACTACAAAAAAAAATCTCAATTCACAGAAAAATCTTTCTATTCGATATTCAATTGATAATGTTTCCCTTTTCAACTTATTTGATATTTTGAATTCATGAGATATGTTTACTAAAAAACACATTTGGAAAACCCCTTTCTTCACCAACAAAAACTACATATTTTGATTTTTTTGGATATTGTATTGAATATATAAAAATTGAAGATGAAATTGTTCCTGTATTTTACTCGAAAAGGAAACTAGGATTTTTAGGTTTTCTAATTTGCATAGATTATGAGGAGAGAGTTGTAGAGAAAAACAATTGAAATGTATTCTCATATACAAATTATCCCAAGATCACCTTAACATATTTTTCACTTTTATTAGAACTAAAGGAGGACATAATAATAATCCAACTGCCCGCTAGTTTTGTAATATAATAAAAAGATTAGTCATCCATTTTGAGATAAAGAGAAATAACTTTGCCAATGCAGTAGCTGCACAGGACTAGACAAGTATTTTACATGATTCTAGATCTCTAGTGACCCGAAATTAAAGAGTAGAGGCAGTACGAAAGACGATCCGTAGGTATATCCTGTTATATTTCCTACTCGCAACTATCATTGCTTAATTTGTTATAAACATTTAAGAGGCAAAACTCGTGTTTTTTTTTCGTTTTTCGCTTGTAACATGAAAACTATTGAAGCAATCTCGATGCTCTCAATGGACAAATAGTAGAAAAACAAAATGCTAAAAAAATGAGCCGCGACTCGATTGGATTAATAGAGAAAAACAAAAAAAACAAAATAAAAATTCAGTGTTTTTTTTTAAATTCATAACACTGCCATTTTTTGTTGCGCAGGCTCTCCTCTACATAGTAGTGATTGATCTTTACTTCATGTGTAGGAAGCTCAGGCATTAGTTTCTGCATAATTGCAATATTAATTTTTCAATGCACTTTATTGGAGCAAGCCTGGATGCGTCATAGGTGGTCCGATTTCAATTTTGCAATAAAATATTGCAAGTAGAAGTATAGTACTACAAAACAATTTTTTCTCATTTTGCGTTAAAATACTGCGGAATAGGTGAGAAATACTTGTAAACATGACCGAAAATGGGCGAGTAGTGAGGGTAAAGCATCAGATTCATAACTTGCAGGCAGCGCGCTCGTATTACTACACGGTGCGGATTTTTATAGTCCCTCCTCTGTTAACTTTTGAACGGTTCGACATAGAACAATGGGATAAAATAGTTTTTAATGATATCACCATTGTATATAGGGTTAGTCTATATACAATGGTACTACTCTTTGAAATAGAAGACATCGTGATTGCTCGATAGATGGCGCGGATGAAGTGCAAATGAAAAATCTGCATGATTTGTATTTGGTAAGCAAAGTATTAACATATTTCATTCATTTGAGGATGTAATTTAATTTAAGAATTATTCTACATGATTTAAAAGTACTTTTTTTCCAAAGTGAAGAGAAAAAAGGCAATTTAAAAAAATATCATGCCGCTAGTTTATAATAAGTTAAATTGTTATTAAGAAAACAAGTGAATTATTTATATAGAACACAACAACCCAACAGAAATCAATTCAACGAGCCATTGTCTCCAGGGCCAATGCAAACAATTCCCTCTCCACGGCCCACCTCCTTCCTCTATGAAACCGTAAAGGATAGTTAGATGTTGCTATAACAACAAAGTATTGTGTTGATATATGTGACATATTTTACGGCTCTGAGAGACAGGCCATTCGAAGTCACAATCAGGTTATTTTTGATTGTGCGGAAGTGCCCGATAATCCATTTATAAGCTATGGATTATAACATAGATGATCCGTCCCGTTTTTAGCTACCCAGGCACTCACTTGAGTGGCGGAGTATTCTCGTATCCTCCACGACAATGACTGCCAGAGACAAAAAATGATTGAAAATTAATTTTCGACTCGAAATTTCTATAGCTGGGGAACAAAGTCGGGGTGATATGGGGTGAACTAATTCCAAATCTCGAGACGAAAGAGTAAGAGCCTCCTAGCTTATCTCTTGATTGTATGAAAAAAGATCCGGAGAATATACTTTTCGTAAAATTTTCCCCTACTTCCAACTTATGGAGATTCTGATATCATAAAAGCTTTCGGTTTGCATTTGGATTAGAAAATCCACCTTTGACAGACATGACGGATTGACAGAACTAGGAAGTCAGGAAAACGTGGGTTCATTATGAGAGCAACAAAATATTTCCGAGATACAGGTGCTATTTTAATAATATATGGGTAATCATTCTAACAGAATTGGGAGTGTCTAAAGGAAATTTGTCAGACATCTCAATTCAGATCCAACTGTGGAAGACTTTCCTCCTCTTTTAATCTCTTTTCCTCCTCTTTCAATCTACAAACAATTATATTTGCGGAGGAAAGTCTTCAGCGCATTTTTTATTTAAAAGATAGTTGATAATTTAACTGATTTTGTTTATTGTACCAACTCTCTCACTCACAACTGTTAGAAATAGGACCCTCTTTGTCACGAGATTCAGCTTTACCAATTCACTACCGAATGTTGTAGGAAATGATTGGTAGATTGATATATTCAGCGAAAAAATTAAACAATTTAAAAGCAAATTATTAGAATGTAGATTGTAGGGGGTCGATATGGCTCTTAAATTTATCCAAAGCAGTTATTTTTTACTTTTTAGTGCATTTGAATAAAAGCTTGTCTTTAAAAAGTTTTATTGATTATTCTATTTTATAATGTTATTGCATAAACAACGAGACACAGTTCTGGTTTACAATTGAGTAATTTCCATTTGTGTTTGTGGTAAACATTTGTAACATTCGGCACACCTTCCAATGGACACTCAACATTTTGAACATTCGAAACAAATATTCCAGCATACATATCTATACACTGTATTACATTTTGATATACCCCATTCTGAATGATTTATATTATATTACATCTAAGTAAACCCGTAATAATGGAAAAAATCTAGAAAATATTCTTTCTTATCTAATACACTTGAATGTGACCCGTCCAAAAGAAGAAGAAAACGGTATGACATCACATACCCATAAGTGTTGCCAGTTTACGGATGATTATCCAAAATGATGATAATTTCAAGATCTGTGCGCGCTACTTTGCTACCATTAGAAACCCACGACTTTCTACTGAGATACATATTATTGAAATTGAGATCGGCAACAAAGCCCCATTTCAGGATTGTCAATGATAAGTTCATATGACAGCACACGATTATCACGTGCTGTTTTACGATTGGATGCCGAGTGACATTCCCTTATTCAGCAGCTACACAGAAAACATTATGCCGAGCGATGGAATGTGACGTGAGGCCAATCCCAGTACGTTTTCGAATTTGAATGAGTGTTTTCCATTTCCATCACTACATCACAATATTATGAACAAGAAAAAAAGATCCATGTGAACTATAAATGTTTTACATTCAATGTTGATTCTGGAAAGGTCGGAATAGAATGGTTTCTAGTGTTCACATAAAGTGTTACCCAGAAATTTCAATAAGATACAGGGAGGGCACTTCAGCTAAAAGGGGTGCAGGATTTAACAAGTCGACATTTTTAACTTTGCAAACTCAAACAAATTAAATTGATGGCTGATGCTCCACAACCAGAGTGCAGTGAGACAGGTTGGATAACAACAGAACTGTTCATGACGTGGTTAAAAAAGTTTATTGATTTCAGTGGAGCAACGAAAGAACAACCTGTATTATTGCTTATCAGTGGTCATGCCAATCATAATTATATAATTAATATATTAAATCCTCAAACATGTCCAGAGAGAATGGAATATCTTTGATGTGGCCTTCTTGAAGCCCTTTGAGCACGTATTATGATCTAGCGATAGTTCTTGGATTATTTTTTCCTCGATTCAAGAATATAAATATGCATTGCTTCAAATAAAAAAAATAGTTTCTTCAGGATGATATAATTTTTTTTCGAATTTAAAAGCCTAATATTTTGATAGAATACTTTTTTTCCTTGATACAAGAAGTTAATTATGCATTTATTTAATTAAACAGGAAATTTATTTTCTTCAAGTTGATTTTCTAAATAAAAATCTAATTTCTCAAAATTGAAATTCATCAGTTTTTCGAATTGAAAAACCTAATATTTCTCCAATACTATTTTCTCAATCCAAGACTATTTATATGCATTTTTAGGGGTGTAGGTTGAACCAGAAATAAAGCCGTAAATTTGATAACCTTGACTAGGTATTCAGATTGTATTTTTTTATAAAGCATCGATCTAATCCAGGACTCGTATTATGAGTCATGAGTCATTTATATAACCTGCTATAGTTTTCCCAATATCAATTGCAGAAGCATAAAACAGTCTTGCGGCGAAATCCTGTGACCAGCAGTGGCGGAGATAACTAATTTTATTTAAATATTTTAAGATTTTAAAAATACTTCATAAATAATGAAAAATGAAAAAAAATTGAAGACAAGCTTTCATCTATACAAATACATTAAGAAAGAAAAATAATTTCTTTCATTGTTTGATGTAGGTTATTATTATATCCTAAAACGTATTTCGATCGGCACACACCAAGACCATAGACGCTACTGGTTTTTAATCTTTCAGAGCTATTAAAACACAAATATAACGCGTGATTTATGGCCTCCCATCGTAGAGACACACCTGCCAGCATTGATGTCCGATTTGATTGGCCCAGACGAATCGGTTGTACAATAGACAGCCGTCACTCGAGTCCACGTTGACTATCGGCTCTTTTGATCTACCGTTTGCCGACGGAAAATGTTTAAAGATTATTTTTCGTTCCGTTTCTTCGCATATACGCTCGTGTTAGCGAAGTGAGTTTTCATTTGCTCCCTATAGAAACAGCTTCTGCAATTGATATTGGATGGACTATACTATGAATACGGAAATCAATGGGTTTAAAAATGCGGGATTTTTCCTTATGAATCCTACTATTTCCACACAATGCGATTCCTTAGCGTCCGCCACTGCTGACATAAAAATATGCGAGCATGATAAGCCACCGCAAACTGATAACGTTCAAGATCCACTTCCTCAATCAAGTGGTCACAAACCGAATTCCAACGCACACTCGTCTGTGACTCATAAGAGCATAAACAATCCTCAGCCTCAGTTTCATTTTTATTTGGTCTCACAATAATCGGAATGGCCAATCGTCTTCACGAACACAATATGGACACAGATTAGAAGTATCCAGAGGAGAAGCCTAGTCAGGACGAACGAAATTAGAAAGAAATGGAATTATCCCAATTTGAATGACTTGTGCGAACTGTCGAAATTATGATGTTATCCATGACTTACATTACGGCGAAACCTCCATCTTGAAATTGATAACCTTTGTTATGGAACATAATTGCCAAAATCCCAAAATAAATCCGAGAAACTGATGTAATATTGTTACGAATCCAGGGTTCGTGTCTATAAAAATGCCGAAATAATTATTATCCGTTTATTTGCGCTTCAACAAACAATGATGTCCCCTGGTTACATCAATAACCGAATCACTCCTTGTAAAAGGGGATACCGGGTGTCAACAAATCTATTAGACAATTAGATGTATCAAAATGAGATTTATCAAAATGAGATTTGGTATAGGTAAATGGTATTTGAAGAGGAGAGTTTTCGCATATTTCTCATCTTTCGGTCACTTCCGGTTTCACCGGAAATGGCTCCGGTGTTGAATTTTTAAATGGATCACCCTGTATATTGTAACATTTTTGGATTTCTCAGACAATTCTGGATCACAATGTGACATTTTAAAAAGTTGTTACGCCTACTTCATTTTTTTTAGTGTCACTTTTAATATTGCATCTAGGTGGTCATGATCGGACGTGAACTAATCTGAGGACCTGAGGTGATCACAGAAAATTACAATCGCAAAATTTCAGTGACTAGTATGATAGATAGGAATAAGACAAGTTGACAAAATTACATTTTCATGTCTAACTATTATTTTTCAAATGGCGACAATTTTTTTACAAGCACTTTTCGACAAAAGGATTTTTTTGACGAATCTAACGATACTAATTTATTTGCGATTGAATTAAAAATAAGAACATAAATTAAATATTACTAAAATACTGGATAATAATTCATTTACTTTTGTCAAGTGTGCCATGGATAATAATTTACTTTCACTGTAGTGAATTTCCAAAGTGCATTCCTCCTTGTTCAAGACACATTTCAGCTCGTTCAATTGTTTCTCTCAACACGTTTCGTAACATTTCAGAAACAGAAATCGAGCACATTGAGACCCGGTGAGCGGGCAGGCCACCGTACTCGACCATTGGTTGCAATAACTTGATTATTAAAATGCTCTATTGAGTAATTACGGACTTCTCTGGTATTATGGATGGGTACTCCATCTTGTTGGAGGTAAATTCGCCGTAAAACTGCTGAAGGTAGATTATTAAGATGATCCTCGATTTCATTTTGAAGTACCTAACCCCTGTTAACTGATCTTGAAACAATATTGGCCCAATTATTCTGTTTCCAACGATACCACCCCATCATTGACGCCAAACCTCTCTTAAAAATTGCCCTCTCTCATTGCATGTTGATTTTGTTGGGCCCAGTACCGAGTATTTTGCTTATTGAACATACCATTATTTGTAAATCGTGATTCGTCGGAAAATAGAATAAAGTTGATAAAATTTGGGTTAACTCCATGATTTTGAAGCAGCCAATCACAAAACACTATCCGTCTATCGCCATCGCCAGCATACAAATGTTGATGTAACTGATATTTAAATGCTCGATATCCGTGCGTTTTCAGTATTTTTCTTGCTGGTTCGTGACTTATCTGTATTTCTTGACCAATTTCTCTTAAAACGTTTTATCAACCTCAACCAAATCAAGAACGTTAATCTCAGTCTCTTCATTTATAATAGACCTCTGTTCCGCCTATCGATTTCCTTCTTACCTAAAACGATTCTCAATATACGGAAAATACTGATGGGCTGGAATTTGCCGATTGGGATATCTCTGAGCATACAACTCAGCAGCATTTCTTGAATTTCTATGACATTCTCCAAATATTAATAACATATCCACTTTTTCACTTTGAGTATACATTACTTTGAAGAAAAATTGAACTGAAATTTCACGAAAATGAAGAAACTTTCACTGTCTGCTCATATAGCTTATGTCACTGTTACCTAAGTGAGTGTTTTGTTTTCCAAAGAAGAGTTGATAAAAATAACTGCAAAATATTATGCATCATGGCTAATCATGCACAGTTGACAAAAGTGAATAAATTATTATTCAGTATTTTCCTTAGTAATATTTAATTCATGTTCTTGTTTAAAAACAATTTCTGCGATTGGATAAATCCAATCGCAAATAAATTAATATCGTTAAATTCGTCAAAAAATCCTTTTTTGGGAAATTGCTTGTCAAAAATGGTCGTCATTTGAAAAATAATAGTTAGACACGAAAATGTAATTTTACCAACTTCTCTTATTCCTATCTATCATACTAGTCACTAAAACTTTGCGATTGTAATTTTCTGCATCATCTGAGGTCCTCAGATTGGTTTACGTCCTATCATGGCCACCTAGATGCAATATTAAAAGTGTGTCTAAAAAAATGAAGTAGGCGTAAAAACTTTTTAAAATGTAACATTCTGCTCCAGAATTGTCTCAAAAATTCAAAAATGTTACAATATACAGAGTGTTCCATTTAAAAATTCAAAACTGAAGCTATTTCCGGTAAAACCGGAAGTGACCGGAAAGTGAGAAATATGCGAAAACTCTCTTCTTTACATACATTTACCTATAGCAAATCTCATTCTGGGGGCAAACGGGGCTGCAGCCCCGGGGCCTCCACAAGAGAGGGGCCTCCACAATATAAATTTTCAGGTAAAATTTCCTAACAAATACCGAAGGATATGCAAAATTATATATAAAAAATCCATGGATAATATTAATCTTCGATCTGATGAATCATGTGTATATGCGAGAAACAATCACCAAGTAAAACATCATACTATTATACAAAATATTATATCGTATCGAAATTAGCTGCAAAAACAAGAACAATTGAATTTAAAAAAACATATACATTTTTTTTATTAAATGAAGGATTTTCTGTCGATGTATTCTTCGAATGACACAAGCGATCTAGATACACAATAAAATTCATAAGCAAAAGAAAATAATATTTCAATTTATGAATATGATTGCATCAAATTATTTATAAGAGCCCTGTGCGCATTCCATAATAGAACAAAAGTTCAAATTCTGTTGACTATTTTTCTGCCGATTCTACAAACACTTTGCCCGTCTATACCTGTTTTTCCTATTTATTGGCGTTGACAAGTGTCCGCTGAGTGGCGCGCTTGTAACAGAAAAATTCCCGAAGTGTGAGTCTAAGAGAAGGATGACATTCCGCAACAAATGTAAATCCTTCTGAGAAGGACTATCTATCTAGATGTTCTACTATCAAATTCTTGAAAACCAAAATTTCAGAGTACATTCTCAAACATTGAAATTACAGTGATTATTTTTTGACATCGCTAGAAACCAATGGAAACGTTAAATAATTCATATACGTTTTGGCCAATCAATAGTGGGAATATTCTACCTAGAAAATTGTCGCGGGAATAATTTGAGGTATTTTGTTTTTATTGTCTGACAACCTATATTTTTAATTTGACGTCTGTCATCAATTCGCATGAAAAGTGTGAAATGAATCAAAACCGGTTTAGTACATTATATAATTTTGCAAGGAAATGTGTTTATGATCGTAACATCAAAAAATTATCTAAATAATACCACACGAGAGTTCGATATAGTAGAAAGTTGGTCTCTCTTGTCTATTGCCTGGCAACAAGTTTTCGAAAATCTGTCGAATTATTTTCACTCTCTTGTGATATTACAACTGAGAATGTGATGATGTCAAATTGCACTGAAAAGCGCTCATTTTCCAAAATGAAAAATGTAAAAAATAGGCGAATTACCATGAGACAAAGCCGCCTATCAAAGTTATCGCTTCTTAGCATTGAGAATGATTTTCTCCGGATGCTGGATTTGACCGAAATCATGATTTTTCGTCAAAAAAAGCTCGCAAGAATCCATTCGTTTACGCTGTAATTTAATTTATTTCTTGTATTTTATTATACCTACATAGGCTCGTGTCGAAATAATTTGATTTGTACCGTAATAAATAAAAAAAATGTTTAATCCGGCCCTGATTTTGATACACCTAATATTTTAGAAGTTATGACTTGTCTAATGGATTCGTTGACACCCGGTATAGCCAAACTTGATCACCTCCTTCGAATCCTCCTAAATAAGCTTTCAAATTATAACAAGCTTTCGCCAGTATCAACTCCTTCCGAGCTATTCCGTGGATTATGAATATGATGTCCCTCAGTTTGTCTGCATAGTCCAGCACTTCCATTTCTCTTGAGTGTTTGGGGATCCAAACATCAAGTCAGAGCATAATCGAAATTTCCTCCCAAAGATAATGCTAGCCGGATTGAACTTGGTTGAATCCTGGATAGCTGCTCTGTACGCAAATTACTACTTGAATTAATCACTGATCGTACGCCTGTCTTACACACAAAAAATATTCTCAAATTGAGGAAACTAATTTCTTTGAAAATTCATGTAAATATTTCCTTTGAACTGAACATTTTTTTTTATTCGAAAGATTTGTTATTTTCAATCAAGAGAATCATTTTATTGAAATATATGCTTAAACCAATCTTTCTATTCAATATTCAATTGAGAGTGTTTCCGTTTTCAACAACCATGTCATTATATAAATACAATTATAAATTCTTCAACTTGATATTAACGATTTTTTTAATTGAAAACATGTAATATTTTGATAGAATACTTTCTTTCCTTGATACAAGAAGTTAATCATGAATTTATTCAACTAAACAAAAAATTTATTTTCTTCAAATTGATTTTTGAAAAAAAAAAAAATCTCAGAATTGAAATTCATTAATTTTTCGACTTGAAAAACCTAATATTTCTCCAATACTATTTTCTTAATCCATGACTATATCCATTTTTAGGGGTGTAGGTTGAATCAGAAATAAAGCCATAAACTTGTTAACCTAGACTATTCAGATTGTATTTTTTTATAAAGCCTCAAAATTTGAGGATTGTTCTGCAACTCAGTTTTTGGAGACATGGATTGTTTTATTTTAATGAACATGAGTGAGTATAACCCCGAAGAAAATCCTTCAGATAATAATGTTCGAATACAAAATACCTAGTTCACTTCTTTATACATTTCAAAAATTAAATGAATAAGCAAGGATATAACACTTTCATGCTTTTTCCTACCATAATGGTACAATGGTGTCTTGGTTCGTTTAGATAATATTCGATTTCACATTTACAGAATCTTCATGGAAAAAAAGTTATTGAGTTACAAGGTGAATTTTCAATTATTTTTGAAACATTGGCAACTTTCTATAGTTTTGATTATTATATTAGGAATATTATTCATTAATTTATTTTGTCTTTAAAAAGGATTTTTTTGATTCGAAACTTTATTTCAATAAATCACCATTTCCATTTCCATTATCTCATTTCAAGAATGCCGATCCCTTGAGAATTGGTTAAGTTAGGTAGCGTTGCCAAGGGTTATTCATAATATTTCTTTACAATGTGAGCAGGCCGAAAAAATAATGAGATAGCACTCGGTCAACATACATATTTCAAGAATAACGAAATCAAGAGCAGCTATCAAATGAGGAGTCTTCATTTCAATATAACAGATGCTGACACAAGTTCTGTTTCATTCATAGGATGAAACAGAATAACATTTCCTCAGAAGTTCCGCAAAATAGTAACACTGGCAACTGGCAACTCATCGATCACGTAGAGTGCCAGAAATTACATCGCTGCCAAGCGTTATGCAGGCCGAAAAAATAATGACATATCTAGCACTCGGTAAACATACCTACATACTGTTCAAGAATAACTTAATCAAGGACAGCTATCAAATGGGGAGAGTTCATTTCAATGTAACACATGCCGACATAAGTTTTGATTAATTCATAGGATGAAAGAGAATAATGTTTCTTCAGAAGTTCCGTAAAATAGTGATGGTGGCAATTCAGGAAAATGTCAAATCAATGGTTTTATGACGTCAAAAGAAGTGGCAATAACGCTGTATTTGAATGTCTCTATGTATATATAATATTGTATCACTAAATTTCAACTTCAAGCACATATGAAGCAAATTTGTGAGTTTGTGATCTCGCCTATTCACTGGTACGCTTAGTAGTCTCACCAAAAGATATGTACAAAAGATTAAAGGTAGTGGTACGGAGAGGCTGACGAGCCATATCGACCGCCATACAATATACTTTCAACAAGAGTTAGTAAAAACTTCTCATGTGGAGAAATTAATCGATGAGTTTTCTCCCTCAGTTGAAAAGTTGAAAAACACGCTTTTCTAGCAAATAAATTTCTAATTTAAAAAATCTATAAAAATATTCTTTTTGTAACAATATGAACTCAAAATTTACAAATAATAAGAATAAAGTAATTGACCAAAAAATTAACATTTTTTTAAGAAAGCGTACTACTTACTTTTCATAATGACTCTCTCATCCAATCAATAGAGACCTAACAAAAATTTCAAAACAGCTGAAATTCTAGATTCAGGAATTCGAAAGTATGAAGTATCCATTAAGCAATTCTTTACCATGCCAGGGCACTGAAAATTAAAAATTAAAAAATATGTTTAGGGCCGTGGCATGGTAAAGAATTGCTTGATTGATACTTCATACATTAAACTACCTGAATCCAGAATTCCAGCTTCTTTTGTAAGTTTTGTTAGATTTTGGTGAAATTTTGTTTCTATTTATTGGATTATACCTTTACGAATAGCTAGCGATGAAAAATTTAGTAATATGAAGCACTCCACGCTTTTTTTGGAGCAATGACTTTATTCAATGGTGAAAAAACGCAACAGCTGATTATTTCCAATAATAATAAGTACACATCAGGAGCACACTGCAAGCTTCATGAAATTACAATTGATGACACTCTCAGCTGGTATTATTCTACTCAAAAACTGAACAGCGAGCTTTCTAGTGCAATATTCCTCATAAGGAAATTGAGATATGTTTTAGGTACTGAATTATTGAGGCATATATATTTTGGTCTGTTTCATTCTATCGTATCAGTTATGGAACCATTTTATGGGGAAATTCCAGCAATGCGGTAAACATCTTCAGATCCCAGATCACTGTCGTCCTCTGTTCATTGATATGAAAATAATGACACTACCATGTATTTATATTTATCAGACTCTTAGTGAAACACACTCAAACAAAGGAAGTTAAACTTTTTCGTTTTTATATTCACAAATACGAAACCAGATCGGCAAACCAAATAGCTCTTCAACGCTTCAGGCTCACTAAGTCAAAATCTAATTTCCTAGAATAAGAGACAGAAGTCTGCAACAACATATCGATAGCCAGCAATGATTTCATAAAAAATGAAAAATGACTTATTTCTCGAAACAGCTGGCTACAAATACCTATACAATAGGTGTATGTTGGTCGCATATCCATATTGATATTCATTGTTTCAATCAGGATCGCGGACATTAGTCATTTACCTACTCGACCTACCTTGTACTGATGACGGGCAAATACCCCGAAACCGGTCTACAGGTGGTCAGTTTGAGTGAAGCGATTATTATTTATCCATTTCGCAACAAACATTTGCAAAAGTACCTTGTAGGATATTGCACGTTTATCCATCGGATGTAATTCAATGTCCGTCAAGGCATTAGCCTGGAAAGTTGTTGTTTTTTCATGGATATGCGACCAACATTCTATGGTATAGGTATTTGTAGTCAGCTGTCTCGAGGAATAAGACATTTTTCATTTTTAATGAAATAATTGCTGGCTATCGATATGTTGTTACAGACTTCTGTCTCTTATTGCAGATTTCTATCCTGAGACTCAGGAACATGTCAGTTGGTAATGTTTCAGTTGCAGTAGTTGAGTTGAGATGGCGTTAGCTAATGGTGTATTCTATTCTGCTAATTCAATCCCACCTAAATACATACTATGAATTGGATTAATATTCATTGTTTCAATCAGGAATATCAGGATCGTGGACATTAATCATTTGTCTGCTTGACCTACCCTGTACTCATGAGGGGCAAATACCCCGAAACCGGTCTACAAGTGGTCAGTTTGAGTGAAGTGGTTAATATTTTTCAGTTTCGCAACAAACATTTGCAAAAGTACCTTGTAGGACTTTGCACGTTTATCCATCGGATGTAATTTAATGTCCGTCGAGGCATTAGCCAGGGACGTAATTGTTTTTTATGGATATGCGACCAACATACACCTATTGTATAGGTATTTGTAGTCAGCTCTTGAGGAATAAGACATTTTTAATTTATAACAAGTTGAGCTCAGAAGTGCGCCCTTCCAATTTTTTTTTGTGTTTTCTCATAAATAATTGTTTTTATAGTGTAGAAGAATTTCTGATTGCATGAAGAATGTTTACATAACTCTTACCATTTATTTATTTATGTTTTCGTACGACAAAATATTTTCAAATATTATTTTTAAATGCGTGTGATGAAATGAATATTTTTACATATTATCTTCCATAGATAATATGTCTGTACAAACTGACGTGCTATAAACCAATGTGTGAACTAGCCAAATAAAGTATATTCTATTCTTATTATTTTTAACTAGTTCATATTGCTACAAAGGCATTTTTTTATTTTTTATAAACTATAAACGGATCGAAGCCGCTTCGCAATCCAAGAAATCATCTATGTCAATCATGTTCACGAAACTGTTGATTGTATCCAAATTGGTGTCCGAGTGAAGAAACGCCATAGAAAGTTTATCGAAAACAAGCAAAGTCAGCCTCAGGTGTCCCTGGGAACGAGGATGTAGACAGATTAGCCAAGATGGGATCGGGAAAGATCCCAGTTGGACCTGAACCCATCCTAGGAATACCCAGCAGCCTGGCAATCTCAAACATGGAGGAACTGCTACAAAAGCAGTTCCTTAAAACATGGCAAGAGGCGCCAGGCATGAGGCAATCAAAGCTCCACATGAAGGAGCCAAGGAAAAAAATGTCTAAAGAGATCCTGTCACTTAACAGACGGGACATCAAGACTGTGACTGGGCTCCTAACGGGACATAATCACCTGAACAGGCACATGGAGCTCATCGGGATCACAGATGATCCCCTATGTAGATGGTGCCTGGAAGATGACGAGACATCGTCGCACATCCTCACTGAGTGCCCAGCCTTGGTGCACCAGAGGGAGATCAACCTTGGGAGCATTATTCTAAACCCAGAGGACGTCAAAGAGATTCAGCTGAGGAAGTTGCTGAATTTTGTCAAAGAAATCGGCATGCTCAGCTGATTTTCTCAGAACAAGTGGGCGCACAATGGGCCCAAATAGAGAGGCCTACGTGTACGGGGTTCTTCGGAACCAGCCCACCTTGTGCGAAGAAGAACTGTTGATGAATATATTGATAAACTTTCATGAAGGCATTTCAAATCACAATGAGTAAATGATACAAACCTCTGGGTGTGTAAAGGCAGGTCGCCCACCAAGGATGCATCAAACACGCAGCAAGCAACACACGACATGAGGTAAATACCGCGTATAGACTTGTGCCGCATAAAAACAATCTAATCAGGTGGATGTCATCGGAACTAGCGCACACCAATGCAGCGCATGCACATGTCTGAAAACATTAGCTGCATGCGGTATTCTATGCATGTCTTTCCACAGTAATTGTTGCGTGTTTGAACATCGAATATGTCTATTGAAGACCCACTATTGAACATTAATGTTGTTAAGGCGAGAGAACAGCGCTCTTGCATATGGAACTACAGTTTAACAGAATACAGTAAAAGAAATATTACAGAAAAGGCTTGGAAGGAGGTGACGGAAGAAGAAAAATATACAGGTGAGCTAAAATATATTAATTAATTTCAAATTTGGAGCTAGACTCTCAGTTTTATTCCAAGAACTAATCAGTGGGGTCCCTAAAATCCCAAGAAAGCATTTTTTTTCTGGAATATTTTTTTAGACATTATTTTATTGCAATGGTATCTGAAAACATTGATCTTAGTTTGAAACATAGTTCACTTTGTCAATACAACGCAAAGTACACTGAGAAAAATTAGTTCCTGTGTTTCTCAGACCAGGGTTAACATGTCATATAGGTTTTTGTTATTATGCGTATTTCCGGATGGGCACCAGTGGCTGGTCAGGTTGACGAGAGTCTCATCGAGCGAAGCAACGTCGGGCGCGTTTAGTACTTTAGTGACCACCTGACAAGGAAGGTGCGAGTTAAATGTCCTAACAACTGTAGCGTAGTAGCATATTTGCAGCTGCAGGCGTCTTATCAATGAGCACGAGATAAGACGATAGATATGCCGTCCTTTGAAGGGGAAGTTAAGATAGCGGTCCCGAGTTCATAGATGTTGAGCTCGTTGAAGAAACATACCTCTGGAACAACAGAGGATTCGGCAAAATTTCCGGTTGGAGGAAGTGTGCTCACCGGTGTCGGTGTTCAGTCCTGGTCGCAGAATTAGGCCGACGTTAAA
Organism: Gonioctena quinquepunctata; assembly: GCA_018342105.1. Lineage (NCBI taxonomy): Eukaryota > Metazoa > Arthropoda > Insecta > Coleoptera > Chrysomelidae > Gonioctena > Gonioctena quinquepunctata. The sequence goes on along the minus strand of JAFIRS010000908.1, from coordinate 200,757 downwards.
TAAACCAAAAAAAAATGCGTATTTCCATTGAGTTAGTATTGATCCTTCCACCGGCAAAAAAGAGTTAGCGAGTGTTTCACGAAGTCTCAAGGGTAATGTTGTTTCGCGATAACCATCTGGATCTCGATTTATTTGTGGTAGAATTGTGTCATCCTCAAAATTTGTTGGGGTGGAGAATTGTCCTCTTCAAATTCTTATATAATTGTGCAAACACAAGCAGCTTTCACAATGTTTTTGACACTATCTTCATCACAACAGATTGGACCTTCGAATATATGAAACTTTGACACGAGTATTCCAAATGCACATTCGACACCTTTTCTTCCAGGTAAGAGCCTAAAGTTAAAAAAAAATCTTGTTGGGTTCAATTTTTTTTAAGGATTTGGTCTCATTAGATATGCAGGCAATTAGAAAGCCTCATCAGCGCACATATAAAGAGGAAAGGGCTCACCATCTTCATTTACTGGTGAAGGTGGAGACTCAGGAATTTGTAATTTCTGTTTTCCTAACAATCTCCCAATGTGGGAGGCTTTGAAAACTGCCCCACCACTATTGCACCCTGAGTCACCAACATCTATAGTTGTGAACAAACTGTCAGCATCAGCAGCAGCCATTAATACCATTGAAAATATACCTTTGTGATTAAAATTACTTGAATCGCTATTGGAAAACTTTTAAACATGAATATGCTTGCCGTCGATTGCAGCGACGCAATTTGGTAAATTCCACAATTCTTCCTAACGTTGAGCATTTCGTTTCCAGATTTTCTGAGTAGGAGTTGGCATAAACAAAGGCTGTGAACTGTTCCATATGGCTGTTGTCTCTTTCACTATTTTTCTAATTGTGTTGTCTCCACGGTAAAATTGGAGCGAAAGGTCTTTGAAACTAGCGCATGTAGCCAGCTATCTGAAAAATAATTCATTTTAATCACTTTGATCATGTTATGAAACAAATGTTTTTTTTTTCAGTGTCTAACTGTCGCGAACGATGGAGAAATATCCGAGGATCATTTTTAAGATCGCTAAGGAAACCACCAAGGCGCTCTGGAAGTAACGCAAATAAAAAATATTACTTAGCCGGTTATTTGGAATTCATTCTCCCTTATACTAAGAGCAAACCTTGTACTGGCAACCTGGAAACACATCTTGATAGCGATGATAATTATGGGGAAGAAAATAGCAACTTCCAAGAAAATACTAGAAAACAAGATCTACCTACCAATCGCAAGATGATGACATAAGTAAGGATGTCAATGTACCTAATTCGCGATCAGACATAACAACGAACCAGAACGTCAAAGAAGAAAGTGAAGAAGCCAGTGTAAAACATACTCACACGGCCGAAAAATGGAAGGAAACCCAAATTCCGTCAACAGCGACAGTGCTTTTGTTGAGTGGCTCCAAAACAATGTAAATATGTAATTTTTCGTAGTTTATTACAGGATGTACCGAAAATGACATACAAGCAAAGTCGCAGATTTCGAAAAAAAGTTATTTTTCTGGTGGATGAAATACTTGACGATGCCGATGTTAGATCACGCTCAAGTAAATCAGGGAGTACAAATAATACCAGGACCTCAGCGGAGCCATATGCAGTTGCTTGCTCAACACCCAACCCAAATGAATGGCCTGTCGAGGAACAAAGGGATGAAATGTCGGACAGACTGTTACAAGATCAAAACAATATGAAGGATGAGTTAAAACCTTGGTATAATACGTATTAAGTTCCTACGCTCAAATATTTACTATAATAATAATTGTATTATTTAGGTACTTACCGTATAGTAAGCAATATACGTTCTTGGGTGCAAATTGCCTGCCGATAATGAGTATCTTGCTTTCCTATCATAGGTCCTACTATATGCAGTAACAGCTCAAAGCTTTGGCGACTCATTCTATAAATCTCTGAAAAAAAATCAGGATTGAGTGTTAATTGCTCTTTTGTAACAGAAGCTGGGCTATGTATTCTATTATTAACAAATAGAGGATGAATCCAGATACGACGCTGCTTTTGTTTTCGTTTGCGTCGTCTTCGCAAATACTGCCAAGCTACTATAACATCCTCCTAGCTTGAAGACATTTTCTTCACTTCAAATCAATTGTGTGCGCGGTTATGCAACATAAAACATTTACTTCATGTCGTATGTTGCATGTTTGATGCATCCTTGGTGGGCGACCCACCTAACATGCCTGTGGTACGTAGGCCACTAGTGCAATGTGGCGGTAATATATCCGTCGGCTCCAGTGGCACTCGACGGCTACGCAGGCTTTACGTTGAATATATTTTCAATTTGAGTTATTGCATAGACGGGACAGATCCGCAGGGAGGGATGGTGGTGTTCTTATATACATTAAAACTTCTATCACTAGCTCCGCTCTAGGATTCCCCGAATTACAGTATGATACAGAGAAAATATGGATTTCATTTTCGGACAGTAATTCAACCAACTGCATTGGCATTTTCCAATAGCGGAATTTAATACATCACTGAAAAAAAATCCAATAGCGTATTTTGTGGAGGTGATTTCAATATAGATTCTTTGGGTTCTACCACTAATAATTACAAGAGTATGAACACAATAATTGGATGTTTTGGTTTATACCCAAAAACGGAATGAACCAACTGGATGAATTTATTTATGAGCTCAGAACATGTAAACTGAATGTAAAACATTCGACCTAATAAATCTGTCTGATCACAATTTTGTTAACTGCTCTAAATATTAACAAATCAGAACCTATATATTGTTTCTATAGAAATCTGAATAATATTAATCGCGAAACATTTAATACGACAGACTTGGGAAAATTTGATTTTGATTTGAATTCTTTATGAAAACAACATAAATGAAGAAAAAAAATGTAATCAATGTTTGCTAGATCATTTCAATAAACATGCTTCAATAAATGAATGTACGTATAACAATACGATGCATGGCTCACTCCAGATCTGATAAAAATTATGAGACAAAAAAAAAGACTCTTGCAAAACTCAAGAAGACAAAAAATGAACGGGATTGGTTATATTACAAACAAATTAGAAACTTCTGCAACTCTGCGGTAGAACATCAAAAATGCATTTTTTCATATAGCGTGAGTAAAGATAAGAGTAATAAATATCTATGGAAAACTTTGAGGAAGTTATATAATAAGTCTCAGAAAAATAAATATGATTTACCGAATGAACTATCAGACGCGGATGTCGTTAACAGACACTTTGTAGGATCTGCACAGAATAATAACGTTTTCCGTGAAAAATCTTCGAATTTTTATGATAATAATATGACGGAACTTTTTACTTTAGCTGATGTAGAAACTGTGGAAAAATATCTTTTTGAAATCAAATCCAGTGCAACTGAGGCAGAAAACATAAATTTGAAAATGTTAACTTCTGTACAGAAAATTTTATTTTTTCAGACTTTTAGAAAATAGTACATAGTCTCCCACTTCCTAAGGTTAGCAATAAAAAAATCTTGAAGGAATTAAGACCAATCGGCACTTTACCTATGCTATCGAAAATTCTAGAAAAAAATATGAACATACAAATAATGGAATACTTAAAAAATCAGAAACTTTTACCAGTTAATCAGTCAGGTTTTCGGCCCGATCACAACTGCACATCCACGCTTCTCAAGGTTACGGATGACATATTCTCTCTTATTGATGAAAAAATCATTTCCGCACTTGTTCTACTAGATTTCTCGAAAGCGTTTGATTGCCTAAATCATCAACTTTTATTGGCAATATAATGGTTTCACCAATATTGTACATCTTATGATCAAGAATAATATATCCGAGAGCGTTCAGTGAAAATTAGTGAAAAAGCTCCTATTCCACTGAATTTTACTACTGGCGTTCCTCAAGGCTCAATTCTGAGACCGTTGCTATTCACGATGACTACAACAAATTCATCAAATTATCTACCACATTGTCAATTTCACTTTTATGCGGAGAATACGGAAATTTACGTTTCTTTTAGTAATGATAATATACAGGAGGCCTGTACTGTTCTCAATGAAAAACTAGCAAATTTATCGGAGGCATTAAGGGATCACCATTTGATCGTAACTCCTGCCAAATCGAAATTGCTGATCTTTGATAACAAAAACCATTGAAATCAGCTGAGAGAACAAATAAATATAAGAATTGATTCGGAGCCCCTTGACATCGTTGATTCAGCGAGAAATTTGGGACTGACTATAGATAGAGATTTAGTGTGCATGTGACAAAAACCGTGAGGAAGGCCTATTGCAATCTAAAATCACTTTACAAAATTTCCAAAATTCTTAATTTCAAGACAAAACAAGTACTATGTGATACATTAGAGTCTTGGGTCACTTTAATTTCGCCAACATAGTATACTATTCATCTACGATATTAGAAAACGCAATTCCATTATATATTAAATTGAAGATTCCGCATGGTTGACGATAAAACAAAGGCGGATTCTACATTTGAGTTGTTTCACTCATAACTTGATTCAATCAAAATCACCGGTATATATATTTGGAAGCTACTCTTTAGACATTATGTTCATTCAATAAACACTAGATATAGGTACCGTTTGACTCCTCATTTTCACATATTGCTACTAAAATTTATAACTTTATACCTGACTCGCTAAAAATCATGAATAAAATGAAATACAGAATAACATTGAGACAAACAATATTTGAAGGTAGGATTGATCTATAATTTGTTATTACTCTGTGCCATTTGAACAAACTCGCTTATTTTTTTATTTTAATATTTTTATTCCTATTTGTCTCCAATTCTTCCTCTCTATTTGATCACTCCATTTTCAATGTTTATAGTGTTTTTTGTTATTTATCCGAACTTTGTCATAAAAATAGTGTTTACATAGTTCACATACTATCTGGTTATAATCTGGGTTGAATGGAAGAGCAGTTACAATTGAAATCAGTTCAGTTCAGAAGTTCACAAATAGTTAAATAATAATTGACACAAACCTATATTCATAAGAAAACCGGCATTATTAATTGAGACATATTATTATTATCACACTTCTTTAAATGAATTTACATTGACTTAAGAATTCAGGAGAAAAGTGGGTGTGGTATTATTTTTTTTAAATCGCCACTCGTTACAAATCAGACTAAACTGAATATTAGAACAAATAATATATTTGGCTTTTCTAAACCTCGAACCAACCTTGTCAGAATGTAGTGGTTGGTCTAGAATTGTTGGCACTTCCGCGAAAGTTTCTAGGACTCCTAATTTATCAAGCACAGGAAACCTAAGAATATGTTTTTTAGTATTATTGTGGGGACAGACATTGTATTGTATGTCATGATTGAAATATAGTAGATTTGTTAAAAGCTTGATATTTGAATGGTTTAATTTATAACAAAGGTAGAAATGGAGGATATCACATAAAAGTTCTCAACCCTCTTTTTTATAGTTACATTAGTGGGAAATCTAGACCATTAAAAGGAACAAAGGATCAATATTGTTGGAATACATTCTGAAAACCGATGCAAACCATAAAAATTATGTATTTTATTTATTATGAAATAACATTCCAAGGATATTAAGAATATGTGTTCTTCCACAACAAATTTGCTTCAAGCAATGCTTTGATTTCTTTTTTTACTATTAAGTACGGATCAAAATAGCAAGAGATTATTTCACTTGATTTTCTTGAAATAAATAATGATTCCGAAAGATACGTTCCGGTACTGTGACATTACAGTGGTCATCGTCCGAAGCATCAGAGGAACAACAACCATAGAGAGTTTCTAGGGGTCCGCTATCTGCGACAGGGGTACACAAGGGCCGCGGGGGGTGTTACGCACCGCTGGTACGGGTCGATAACCGGGCAACCCCGTGGAAGGTACTCAATTAAGTCAGTACCACGTCTAGTCACAGGGTTGTCGGCTTTTTGTAGGAGTCGCTGACTTCGGTGAGGTTCAAAACAGATTTTATGTTGTGATATCGTAACAAGTGCATCGCTCGTACACTGCATACAGGGGAAAAGAAAGGGTTTTCATCATATAAAAAAATATACTTCAACAAGAAGGAATCTACATTGAAACCACCTGAAATATTTTCACTTGAAACAAGATGGAAAACTTTTTTATTATTTGTTTCATGAAAAGAAGTTATTCTTGGTAAAATGTTCTGCATGGCCTAAAACCCAAATTGAAATAATCAGATATACATTTTTTGCATTTGTATGCGAGGTTTGTAGAAAAATATAAATTTTGCTCAAGAGTGAAGTACCTCCATTTTTAACAATATTGAAAATCTTTAGTTGATCCTAATTGAAAACTACAGTCAGAATTCCTATAATATCCATTTACCATGAAAAAAGATATTTTGTTATTTTTACTAATTCTTCTCTGTATTAGCATCTAGGATGCACTGAAAAAACAAATGTTTTTTTTTATCGCAAATGTCGAAACGCTAGTTAGAATTTATAAAATACAAGAAATGGTAGCTCTATCAACTTCTGAGGAGAATTATTAAACTCATCGAGAAGCGGCAGTGATTTTTAACAACAGACATCCGAATAGAAATATTCAACAGTTACGAGAATTGTAAATAAACTTAAGACTTTTGGAAGTGTTAATAATAATTTTAATAAAAAACGCCGGGATTACAAGTGATGCTATCAGTCTAGAATATCCAAAAATCTATTTGCGAAAAAGAATGTCTTTGATAGAAAAGTAGAGGTATAATGGAAAATATTTGAAAAAACTTCAGTGTTATCCATAGAAAACCGTAGTTTGTTCATGCATTGAAAGAAACTGAATATGATAGACGGTTTGAATTTTGCTCTTTAATACAAGGAGAGTTAGAATTTTTCCTGATGAGGCGACATTCTCTTCCAATGGAACTGCCAGTTCCCAAAATTGTCGCTGGTGATAAATAAAATTATTGGTACCATATTTTTTTCGGCACTCCATGAATGGCGAACGCTATCTAAATTTTTTACAAAATGAATTAATAATTTTTTGTGTTTTTTGTTCACTTGGAAATGGATTTTTGGAAATTTTTATCCAGACCATTGAAATTCAGTTTTTTAGGGTTTCCACTGATTTGTAAATGTTACTTTAATATTGTTTTGGGTTAATGATATGAAAAAACATTTATATTCTGTTCAAGTGTTTAATAACAATTCTAACAGGGCTCGATATATGAATTAAATATTATTATATGGGTGAGTAGAAGATATCGAATATCATATCTTATTCAGACCCTAAAATACCTTAATTCCTTTCCATTTAGACTTATTTGGTTTCTTCACGCCCTAGGAACTGATTTGAAAATCAATAAGCGAGCTAGGTTCTGAATTTAAAGGATATTTGATTTGTTTCAACGTTTTTCGAAAAAAAAGTCGATTTGTGAGATATTGAATATAATATTTTTTCAGGTGGTGTTTCAGCCCGTCAGGACTAGAGTTTAGGAAAACTCCATCTCATCTAGCGCCTACACTACACACCATCACCACCGCCTAACTTCAGACAGATCTACTTTTGGGAAATAGAGCGATGAGTCAATCAGTGGTATTTTGCCTTCATGCATGCATGAGCTAAAATTCGAAAGAAAATGTTCATCTGAAAAGAAGCAGCTTAGAATTTGGAGGAAAAAATTAAGCAGTAAAATGGAAATACGAAAAACTAACCAGGCTCGTATATCAAAACAAATAATATGCCCAAATATTTCTTTTTTCGTATACTCTAGTGACATGAAAGCTTTAATCATTCTTTATTCGATTTATTAATACCCGAAATTTTTCAACGGATTTTTAGTGTATAATTCAAAATAAAACAAAAATCGAAAAACGTCGCGTCGGATTCATATCTGGACACCGTAACATCATCGTATCCGGTCAGTTATGAAACTTTTGCAGTCGCATAAAAAAAACATGTCCATGTTGCATATAGGCTTGTTTCACACCAGAGCCAATGAGTGGAGAAAACATTGATAGTTTGCTGTCAGCGCTAAGGAAATTTGAATAAAGACCACTAGGGGTACAGGAACAAATAATTTTTTATACTGAATATAACAGTACACATACATTATTTTAATAGGATCTATGTCAGTTAATGCTGATTAATTTTCATATTATAGTGATTATCGATTGTGAAAAGATACTGCTAACCTTGGTTGAACGGAAATAGTCTGAGTCAATTTCGTACCTTTCCGTTATTGTTGTTCGAATTGAAATGATCAGTTGGTGATGGTTCTGCTGTGAAAATTTTGTATAAGCTACAACAGCTTGATATTTTTAATCCAAGAGTATAGTATTGCCAAACATCTGAGAAATTCATCATTATTCATTGCTGATAAGGCTCAACGGGGGCTGATCACAAGCAGAGACGTTATTTCGCTGGTATAAAATACTATATTTACTAACGAGTGTGAAAAGAGGTACTTAATAATAATAATAATAATAATAATAATCGTCTTTATTGTTTTTCAGTACTGGGCACATACATTTTTGGTTCAATAAACAATTTAATTTCTGAAATTACAAAAGGCGAAGTTCATCTTATGTAACACAAGTGCTAATAAGTTGTTCTTCCACTCAACCTCAACTTCATAGTAAATTCGTAGACAATGAGTTTTTCTAAACTACAATTTTTTTAAATACCAGTAAAAAAAATAGGTACTTATTCTTGATGTATCGAGAAAAAGTAAAAAATACACAAACGTAAAGATAATGTATAACGTCTGATTCAATATCAAGTAATAAATGAAGAGTACGGAAAATTAGAGTGTACAATCAATATAGGACACTAATTCATCTATATGCACGTAATAATATGCATATACCTACGGAATATACTTGCTTGTAGAATACAAAAACTCAACTTAATAAATTTCGGGTACAGATATGACTGAATTGTTGACATAAATTATGTATTTGATTCGAAAAATAGTAGAAAAATAAATGAAGTTCATTAAATTGAGCAAAAATAGTGTCATCGAAATAATGAATAAATTTCAACCTAAGTCAGTTTCACTGTCACTATCATCATCCAAGTTCACAACAATTTTTTCTCTGGCAACTTGATCTATATTTAAATATGATTTTTCTATGTTTTTGAACATGCGCTACACAATTTTCCCAGTTTTCATTTGGAATATTCTGCATTTCTGACTGAATCAAAGCTACCACAGATGAATTTAAAGTTGGCGAAACATTATTCCTCCTAACCATTTCTTACTCCGCCACTTTTTCGGATCATTAGTTTTGGCATAATTGCAATATGAATTTTTTAACGTACTTTATTGCAGCAAATCTGGATGCTCCATAGGTGGTCCGATTTCAATTTTCCTAAAAGATTTCTAGAGAAGAAATATACTACTACGAAATTCATATTCTTATTTTGCGTTCAAATGCTGCAAAATAGGTGAGAAATACCTGCAAACATGACTAAAAACGGGCGAGTGCATGAAAGCGGCTCAGGAGTAGAGCAGCAGATTCATAACGGGCGCAGCGCGCTTGTTTTACTATACATACGCTTCCCCGCGACTGCTGCTCTACCCCCCACTACTTAGCCGCTTTCAAGCACTCGCCCATTTTCGGTCATGTTTGCAATTATTTCTCACCCATTTTAATGCAAAATGAGAATGAACGTTTTGTTGTACTATACTTCTACTCTCAAAATATTTTTGGAAACTTGAAATCGGACTACCTGTGGAGCATCCAGGTGTGCTGCAATAAAGTGCGATGAAAAATTCAGATTACAATGCCAAAACTAATAATCCGACAGCGCCTCAATTTCTCACACATATTGAACACTACTATGCCGTGAAAAGCCTGCACAACAACTCAGAAAATGGGGTTTGGGGGCATCTAGATTGCTTCATTAGTTTTCATGTTACAATCAAAAAACGAAACAAAAAAAAAGATTTTTTGCATTAAAATGTTTATAACAAATTTAGCAATGACCCTTGCGAGTAGGAAACATAACAAGATATAACTACGGACCGTCTTCCGTATGATGGCACAGTCGGTTTCCTGGTAGTATTTTTGTCACGAAGAAATCTCTTTTGATTGGTCTATATTCGAATAAATGTGACATGCACATTTATGAACGAGTGCCTACAAAGTTGTATGTTGGGTATGATTTAGGTATAACAAAAAACTCTTGCCACAGATCTAAGAAACTCATTATAAATGCTAATCCCATAATCTAATAATGGCCTATTGTTCGAGATGTGATATTCGATAGGAAAGGGTACGGATTTAAAAATACGTAAATAATCACGTATATTACACTTTCATGTGCCTATATCACACTTTCATTATCCTAAATATCACACTATACATTTATTATAGTGTGCATCCGCAATGTTCATCTTGCGTAATGTCGCATACTGTCCGTACCCTGAAACCGCGTAAAGACATGAACATACAAGTGTATATGTGTGTACAAGTATTATGTGTACAAGTTACACGAGAGTTGTTGAAATTCTATACATTTCTTTGTACATATCGGATTTGTTCGGAAGCGTTTAAGAGCCACAACGTTTTTTTCCCCATTTTTTCGACTTAAATTCCGACATTGAACTCGGAAATCCCGACTTCACCCTCGAAAATTCTGACAAGTCGTAAATTTACATTCAGAAATTTCTACTCTAAAATCGGAATTTCGTTTTTGCGGGTTGAGACAATGTAGTAATCTAAATATCAAGTATCGTGATCTTGAGATTATTTGTTTTCTATGTTTGCAGACATCTCCTAATTAACACTGATAAAAATAAACTATTTCAAAATATTTTTTTTGGATTCTACACATACACTCTCACTTTTCAACCGACGAAAAAAAGGAGGAGCTTCTCGACGCGTAGGTATTTTTTTGTGTATCACCATAATAATGATGAATCTTTTTTTATTTGATAGGGTATACCTCAAAGTTGGTCCCGTTGAACTTTGAAAAAAAATCCACTCCCAAGAGTAGAAAAATAGGGGATGATTTATTTTTCATCTGTGAACCGATTCTGTTGAAATTTAGCAAACATATATAGTTCTGATAACACTACAACATAATGGAGACCTGGAGTTAATCTAATTTTGGAGACGAAAGACACTCAAGAGAACTTCTCAACGGTTTGGCAGCAGCTACCTCGTGTTTATGCTTATTATTTGCTTCCAACCTTTCTTTTTTCTTCTCATTATTAGTTTCTCCTAAATACCGTTTTCCCATTCGAGCAGCATTTTTTGCAAGCCTACCCATGTTGGTGTAAGAAGATTGTTGGATTATAAGTATTTATATTATAGTACCTGGACGACCTAGCACGCTCGGTGTTTTTTTTCTGTAAAATCGTGTTTTTTTAGAAGAAGCTTATTTAGATACGAATCACATTTATTTTATTTTTTTATTGCTTTATTCAACGTCGGCCTATTTCTGCGACCATGGCTGAACACACTCCCCCCAACCAGAAATTTTGCCGAATCCTCTGTTGTTTCAGCGGTAGGGTTCTTTAACGAACTCAACAGCTGTGAACTCGGGACCGCCATCTCAACGTCCCTTCCGAAGGACGGCATATCTCTCGTCTTATCTCGTGCTTATTGATAAGACGCCTGCAGCTGCGAATATGCTACTACGATACAGTTGTTAGGGCATTTTTACGCGCATGTTCCTTGTCAGATGTTCACCCATTCAAGTACACGAGCTCGACGTTGCTTGGCTCAGATATAGATAAGACTCTTGTCAACCTGACCAGCCACCGGTGCCCATACGAACCCCACAAATACAAAAACACCTCAAATTTTTTGACACAACTCAAACATTAAATTACGCACCCTTAACCAGGATTTTTGCCTTATATTTTTCCTGGGAAATAACTACAAAACACACATACACAAAACCCACAACTCATACATTAAAAACGTCAAACTCCAGCATAAACGTCTAGTAGGAGGCTGGAAAAATTTACACTAAAATAACATGCACTAACTGAAAACTCTAAATACTGTACATATTGTATATTTGTATATAGTTAGTTGATTAATTAAGGCATGAAATGTATTTCTGAATAACATATAATAAATTGTATTGGATTGGATTGGTCCCCATACGAATTACATAGTTATTACATATACATATTTTGCAATCTTACCTAGTGCACGGGGTGGCTACAAATACGCAGTTTAAATAAACCGTATGAGTTCCTTGGACTAACCAAAGAAAAACATATCTAACATTCGTATTCGAATAATATCATATACCCCATCTCACAGAGTTTAGAGGTACCAGTATGCTAACATCCAATATCAAGTACATACCTCAAAAATTTACGACATGTCGCTATACATATCAATTCGTAATTAAAAAAAAATGTGTGAAATCGCGTTTTTTTTTCATCATCCAAATCGTCAGAGCCGTTTTCGATATACCCGAAATATATATACAAGAATTGCTCGTTTAAAGTTATAAGATATATAACAATTAAAAGTTAATGTAGGTAATTATATTATATGAGGAAATATTTTAAAAGTAATCAAAAATAGGTAGGTGGTTATTAGTAGATTTCGGCCTCAAAAAAATAAAAATAAAATACTTTTTCTACGACAACCTCGATAAATGTTCATTTTATAACCGTAACTTCAATCATAAACAAGCACATTTTGTACAGAATTTCATTTTTGCATCGGTTGCTAGGCAAGTTGCTAAGCAACAAATGCGAAATGGAATATTTCGTGTTAGGTCTAGGTTCACTCTAAAATCACGATTACTACGGCTTGTCAAATTATGACGTCCAGCGACAAATTGATGAAATGTCAGCAGATCGTTTCTGTCAAAGTTTTAGTAGGTAACGAGTAATTTTATAGTTGTTTTCTATAAAAACTATTAATTAAAATGGAAACTGATAGTGATATTGACTTAGATTTGATACCTCCGAACATAATAGAAGCAGCGAAGGTAACAACACTGAATTAATTACCGGAAACGTCGAAGAGTATGTATCAACGCGCTTATAACCTTTTTTTGGAATGGAAGGTAGATCAAAAGACAAAATCGTTTTCCGAGAACGTTTCAATGGCTTATTTTGGCGACTTAGCCAAAAAAATTAAAAGTTCCACTTTGTGGTCACACTTCTCAATACTGAGAATGACTCTTAGTATCTATAATGATATAGATATTGCCAAATATTTGAAACTGAAAGCATTCCTCAAGCGGCAGTCTAACGGCTACAAACCCAAAAAGTCAAAGATCTTTACAGCAAATGACATCGATAATTTCATTGAACAGGCTCCAGATGAAATATATTTGGCAACAAAAGTGAGTTTTATATTTCCATTTGATGAAAAATATGTTTAAGTAAACTTATTTACATTGTAGGTTGCATTAGTTATGAGAGTAACGGGTGCATGTAGAAGACATGAATTACATCAAATGAAAATTACTCATTTCAATGATCTTGGTTCAGCTGTTTTAGTAACAATACCAGACAGTAAAACCAAAATAGTACGAAATTTCACTGTAACTGGCAAATTCTACGAAATTTATAAAAAATACGCCAAATCTTCGTCCTCAAAATGCTAATGGTCTATGGTTTTTCATTAATTATCAAAAAGGAAAGTGCACCATTCAGAGAATAGGTCTGAATAAGTTTGGAGCTATGGGAAAAGACATTGCCAAGTATTTAAAATTGCCAAATTACGAATTATATACTGGGCACTGCTTTCGCCGATCCTCCGCAACAATTCTTCTTGATGCTGGAGGTGACATAACCACGTTAAAACGCCACGGTGGCTGGAAATCTACTACAGTCGCTGAGGGATATATTGATGAATCGAAGAAAAGTAAGCTTGACATAGCAAATAAAATTGCAAATACAATACAGAACATACCCTCAGGCATACCAACGAATTTAAGAATGGAAAATCGCGAAAAGCCGTCTACTTCTACGTCGACAAATTATCAATTTCGAAAAGAATTAAGTATTCAGCAATCAAGTTCTCTAAATATGATATTCAATAATTGCACATTCAACTTCAATTAGATACATACATACATTTATAGGCTTTTATTTCTGTGTACCTATTAGAAATAGCAACAAAGAAAACATTTATATATTTCTTCAATTTATATTTCAATTCTGATAGAAAGCCCATTAGCGGCGAATTCGGAGTAATGAAATATCATCAGTTTATTTCTTTCAAAGTTTTTGCAATGTATGCATGTATTAAACGGGAACGATATGTTGTCATAGAAAAAGTATAGTATGCAACTCGCAACAAAATGGCCATTTTGCACTCGTATGAATTGCAGCACTTGCCTTCGGCTCGTGCTGCAAATTTCATACTCGTGCAAAATGGGCATCATTTTGTGCTCATTGCATAATATACTATTTTAACAAAAAATTAAACAGACGAAAAAATAAACTGAAAAGCGAAAAATAAAATAAACATTTCTAGTCCTAATAACGAAGCTCCAAAACTAAGGTAAGTAACTAATTTTGAGTCGGCGCCAAACAAACAATCAACGAATATCATTAAGTTACTTTAAAAAAATTATCACAACAAAATAACATAAAAATGCAATATGGAATCTCCAGCGATAAACAATAATATTCCAAAAATGTGCTCTCCTTACGACCACTTGCAACGACGTATGCCCTCACGTGTGTGACCGTACGGGTAGCTGTCTTGCTCATATTAACCTCGGGAATTTCCATTAAATCTGACACAGGTTCATGACATTTTCGTCGCATGTGCAAAATATATATCCTTTTGAAAAACATTTCTTACGTACTTCCAGTAAGGTAGGGTATGTGAAGTTTGGTATACTTTTTTCAATCATTCATGTTTTGTATCATTTGGACTAGATAAAAAAACTGATTTTTGTGATTGGTAGTTTTGATGAAGGCTTTTCTCCCTCTATCTCCAAAGATCAGTTAACATTCACATGAAAAAACTTCGCCCAATTCGAATTTGCGTCCCAATTAAATTTTCGGCTTATTTTTCAAATGAGAACCACTCAGTTATGGAATGGTAGGAATATTCTAGCGACGAATTGAAATGAGAAGGTTTTGAAGGGTATATTACCAGTAGCAGTATTGAAGGTCCCCTAAACCCTGGTTGGAGATGTGTTACATACGTACGCTGTGGCCATGAATAGTAGTTTATGTAACAAGTACGTAAAATGAGGCTTTAGCGGACGAATCGGAATATGGAGATGATGTCCGCTAAAGCCATTTGCGTACGTTGCATACAACATTCAATACCTTTGCAGATAAACAGAACGGAAACGCCACACATATTTTCTCGTCGTGGTTAAGGGTTTTTCCTGACTACACTAGTCGTGAGATATTGTTCATCATATAAATAACTCCTATATTGGACATTTTTTAGGAACTAATAGATATTTTAGAAGATAAAGTTTTTTTGGGGTTTTTCCATCCAATTTTCCACGGAAAATTGAGTAATGGCATATTTTTCAGAATAATATTGAAGAGCACGTCTGTAGACATTTCGGAGAAATGTTTGCAAAAAAGTATGTTCAATAATTTTCTTCCAGTGAATTATTCTCAATTTTGAAGTAAAATAAATGAAACAGAGGGTCTGGAAAATTCGAGGAGAAAAACAGTATACCAAATTACCACTTGTTTAGGAGCGAATTCCTGAAAAGATCAGTCAGACACATGCACGCATAAATACATTTTTTGATTTTCATAATTACTCCTTCAGAATTGCTGGTAAATCAAAAGAACTCTTGGATTATGATATACACTTTCAATTACCAAGAAAGTTGTGCAAAAATGTAGCAAGCCATTATTTATCAATGAGACGTTTGTTAAATACTTGAAATATTTGTGTTTATTGTTCCTGAAATAAGTATTCCAAAATAATAGTTCAAAGAAAACGTGTGCTCTCCCTACAAAATTTCAAATAATCTATAGTTCATTGCTTCTCCTGAAAATTTTTTAGGATATTAATTATAAGTTTTCTGAATAAAAAAGTTTCAGTCCCCTGAAGTGTTGCCATGACAACTTTAAGTACAACTCGGCTAAAGTGGCATTTCGCGGACTCTTTTGAGAATCCAAAGTGGGAATTGTGTGTAGCGTGTAGAAAAAATAATAGTTTATGTAACAAGTCCGCCAAAGCCATTTACGTACGTGTTGCATACAATATTTTTCTGTATAAGCTTTCCAAAGAATGTTTCATGTAGGAACTATGATTTCAATTCTGCTATCAATACGCAAATATATTTGTAGGCAGCATCGGCAGAAGGACGTGTGAAATATCGAATCAGATTTTTTATTACCGACGTCTCAAATGTCAAATATGTCAACTAGTCAATAACATTTGCGTTTTTTGTTATGTTCTCTAATTGTGTTTTCACAAATTTCTTCCAGGATCCAACTATACCATCATATTATGGGGAAATAGTTTAATATAATGAACTTGTAGGTAAATATGACAACCATTCAGAAAGGTACTCTAAATTTGAAAGAAAATTATAAATGTTATCAGTAAAATCCCCTAGTTTGGAATAAATGAAATATGAATTGTTATCATCCAATAAATGTATGTAGGTTTAGGTCTGAAAATCGAAACTTGATTTGAACTCAAACTAAACCATTATTGGTATATTCTTGTAAGAGGATTATATCTTGTTTGAATTTACATTTCGTCTGATTGTTCGAAGAAAGAAAGTGTGGAAGTTATCATGTTTGTACCTACCGCAACAATAACCATTGACAATTTCATTCTGAAGAAAATAAAATTCCTAGCTTTTCTGCGGTTCATAGTATTTATGAACACCCGTTAATGTTCAATTATGTTTTATGAATGAATAAAATTCAGTTCGTAAAGTGTTGATGACGACGTAGCATTTTACGGATTTGTTTTTCATTCCCAAAGTTGCCGTTTTGGGGAGCGTAAACAAAAAAAATATTTTTTCATAATTTAAGCTATGTTTTATATACAGGAACTTCAATGGAACTTGACACTCATTCAGATCCCAATTCTTTTATCGGCCAAGCTGACAAACTTACTTGTTCTTAGTTTCGAACTTCAAATTTATGTTTATAGTAGGATTATCATTAACGTTCAACAAAATACAGAACGCTCCCTTTGATCTTCTTTGTCCGTCATCTGGTGCCCTTGTGTTATGTTTGGCTAATTTCGATCTACCAATTCCTCTATTTTTTATTCTGGTGTTCAGATTCTCCTATTCTCAAAGGTCTTGAAGTTTCTTCCGTGCAAGTTTCACCACAAACACATTGAACACTGTATACACAATTTTCTAAATTTTGTTCTTCGTTTACTGGTTTTGTCCGGGAAAATTCCGATGTCAAGGTATTGTTCTTACATTGAATTTCTACCGATTCTTTCGAATTTTTGGAAACACCAGGAATTTATGAAAATATAGTTTTTACTAAATTTTGTTTTTGAGTTATTTTTGAGATTTTTTAAAAAATATTTCATCTCTTATCCATTACACCTTTCTTGATACTCATTTGGTGGTTTAAAGTACCTATTTGCTAGTACGTGTTTCTTCCCGGAAAACAGTTGTTTCAAAATTGAATAAATTAGGTGCTTTTTTTTCTGATTCTTTGGTAAATTTGAATGTGGGTTCCTTTTCATTGATATAACTAAAAGACATTTCTAATTCTCATCTGTTATGTAGCCAAATTATGAAAATATCAATGCCATAAATCTATCAAACTTTAAGACATTTTTTGGAAAGTATCTATATACTTGTCTACGGAATTTCCACAGTAATAGGGGGGGAATTCAGCGTCAGACTAAAATTTTGTCAATAAAAAAAATTTCCCATTTGAAAATATGTCTCGTGTTAAACATACCTCATACATATCCATTATCCAACCATCCAGTTATAATTTCAAGTGTTTTTTTCACATAATGTCGTTTTGAATGAGATTTGTATTTGTAATTATATTTATTTCGAGTGTAGCTGCCTTTGATTCCAGCTAATGGATTAATATTAATCTCAAAACATATTTTGTCTAATGCTGACAGGGTGAACCAACGAACTAACAATCAATTAGTCTAAATGGAACATGTGTTTGCTTTGTGAATCCTTGGAAGACCATAATACAAGTAAGGAGTTTTACTATAATGGAATGTTAGAGGATATTAGACCTTTTTTTTTTTTCAAAATATGTGAGGATTTTGTATAGGGTGACAATACTTTTCTGAGTTTCTTTCAGTTTATGACGTGGCATCTTAATTACTCAATGAATAATTCACGACATCCAAGAGTTCATTATGGTTCTCATCTGAATCTATGACAACAGTTGCAGTCCCTTCATCAGAAGCTTTTGATTGAATTTTGAATGTTTGAGGTTTATCCAATATGAATTCAGGATGGAATTATTTTTTTTCAAAATTTCATTTGTTATACCGATTTGTATTTTAGAAAATTACTTGGGGCCAATAAAAAAGTACAATTCCTTTTTCAGGTACAAATCCTTCATGGAAAAAAGTATTTGAGTACAAATACAATTAAATAGCATTCATTTGAGTATTTCAACTACTTTTGTTCAAGTACTTCCTAGCTCTGATTGCCATTGTGATGATCACCACTCATTTCGTCATTCATAATAACTAGTACCTGGGCGACCGAGCTTTGCTCGGTGTTTTTTTTCCGTAAAATCGTATTTTTTCGGAGGTACGAATCACATACTTATAACATACAATTGCATTGCGATCTTACCTAGTGCACAGGTTGGCTACAAATACACATTTTAAATAAACCGTATGTTTCTTGGACTAACATTTAAGTCGGATTTCATATATACAGGGTGTCCCTGGACTTCCTCTTCTCCTTTCGGGAATGTATAGATGGGGTCAAAATATCACCACTACTTTATATAACTTTTGTTCCTAAAAGCCTTCGTTACCAAGTTACGGGCCCTCAAAGTTACAAAATGAAAAATGCTTTTCTTTGATAACTTTCAAAGTGAATATTCAAAATCATCTAAATTTTGGTGATTGACTGAACAAATGAATTCCTTCGATGAGCTTTCATGCAGGAGTCAGTTGTTTTGCTACAAAGTCAGGAACGGACTACCCCCGATGGTCCACACTCCAAAACTTTGAAATAACTGGGATTTGTCAATATGTTTTAACAAAACAAGGTTACCTGGACAATTTCCTGAATAAAAGTACTCGTGTGGAAAATCGATCGGAGCAACGATTTTTGATAAAAATGCAATTTTTGTTCGACGACATCCAACCTGAGATGTCTACCATTATTCGAAAAGATTAATTTTTAATGAAAATAGAAATGATAGGTACAATGTTCATAACGAATTTTTATGATGCAAACACGTTTACCTTACAAAACTCATGGTGTAAATAATCAATCGCAAGCCTCAAGAGCAAACAGAAATGCAAAATCCGCTACAAAAACCTATTCATGTGTAGCCGTTTTTGTAGTTTATTCGTTTGCTTTTTATTAGTTATGTCTTCCGATGTGCGTTTTTTCAGCTAAATTTATCTTCGAGTTAAAGATTTTCTCCCATGAAATTATACTTATCAGTGAAACTCCTCAACATTTAAGCTGTGAATACGAATTTGCAACATCCAAATGTTGAGTTTCATGAAATTCAGATAACACAACACGAAACGTGCTTATTCCACGCGTACATTCCAAATATGGACTGAATTCGATATTTCATAGTGGAGTAGCTTGTTAGTTCAAAAACACCACGAATCTACATAACTTGATATTTCATTTGAAAAAATATCTACATTGTGAATGAAACTTTCAACCAGGTAATGTACTTTTTGTTTACGACTTTATTTTAGCATATTTTGTATTATCCCTGTTATAAATATTGTTGAATTAACGTTAGCATTAGTATTTCTACTGTGAAAATTTTTCATTTCAAATAATGGTGGACGATCGGGTTTGATGTCGTCGAGTAAAACTGCATTTTTACTAGGAATCGTTGCTCCGATCGACTTTCCACACGCCAAATTCGGCCGCCAAATTATACTTAGAGACCAGGCAACCCTAAAATACCGGGAACCGAATTACACGTTTTTTCAGACCCTTCTTAATTTTTTTATCAAATTAGATAATAGAATGGGCAGTTTTAGCTTGTCATTTGGGTGAGTGAACGCAACGATAACATCATAAGATCATTTGTTCCTATGTACTAGGCACACAGTTTCTGGGATGAATAAAGTGTAAGTGATTTATGCTCCTTGAATAAGGGTTCTCAAGACACTCTAGGTCCAACACTGCACATATATCGAATAACGCGCTTTTGAAGAACAAATACTGCATTGAAGTGCTGTTGGTTGCAGGTGCCCCAGAACAATATGCCATACCTTAGATGTGATACAATTCCTTCGACACTATTCGTAAACCATAACATCCCGAAACCAGTTTTTTATATAATTATTGAAATTGAGGTTATTGTCCAAGTTGATTCCAAAAAATTTATTGGATTTTTTTTATATTATATAACATTATTATCCAAGGGAATGCCTGATAAATTACAATTAAATGATGTGAGGTTGGTTTTTTCTATATTGAAGGAAAACATATTGGAGTTGCAACACTCTCTCATACTGATAATATATTGTGCTATTTTGTTATGAAGATTATTTTCGTTGGTATCATGCCTCAAGATGGTTGAATCATCCGCAAGATCATTCCATTATAATCGATATAAGCCAGATCATTAAAATATAACAAGAAGAGTACTGGTCCTAGTACCGAGCCCTTGGCGAAGCCAATATCTGACAGCGTGTCAGTTCTCACAACTTGGGTTTTTTCTCAGATATGATTCGATCCAGTTAAGAATTCTGAACCCATAGTGCTGGAGTTTGCGCAGCAGTATTTTGGGGTTCACACAATCGAAAGCTTTCGACAAGCTACAGAAAATTGCTGCACACACCTTCTTTAGGTATAACTCTGATTATTTTTTGACATTTCTAGAAACCAATCGAAACTTTCAATTGAAATCATTCATGTACGTTTTGGCCAATCAAAACATTATTATAGTGGGAATATTCTACCTAGAAAATTGCCGCGGGAATAATTTGAGGTATTTTGTTTTTATTGTCTGACAAATAGGTTTTATTACAGCACTTTTAAAAGCTGTAGGAAATTTACCAGTTCTTATAGCTATATTTATTAAAAAAGCTAGTGGTTGCGATATATAACTGCCAATAGCTTTCAAAGTTTCCGATCTCAATCCATCCGGACCAGGGGATTTTTTTGATTTTAGTGTTTTAATGATCTCTCCAACCTCAACTTCATCCGTTTCAGATATGTATATTGAGTTTTCCATATAAGTGTGTGGGGAACTGAAGGTGGGGTCATGCTTACAATCTTCGGCAAGTTTCTTTCCTATAGAAGTATAGTGCTCTAAGAATGCTTCAGCCATCTCTGAAGGCTCTTCAATAATTTGTCCTGAATTTGATTTAATTTGTTTGATTTGTTGTTCTTTCGATTAATTTCGATTTGTTAAGCTTTTCATGCATTTCCTAACCGGTTAGGACAATCTCTGTTCTCGAAGAGTTTTTTTTTGTAAAAATCAGCTTTATTTTTTTAATTAATTCTTCCAATTTATTTTTATAAGTTTTGAATTCTCTCCTATAATCTTCATTACCCGGATCTTTTTGCAATTTTTTATACATTTCATTTTTAGTATTTATAGACTTTACCATTGCATTAGTTATCCATTCGCTTCTTTTGATTTCTTTTCTACTCACTCGTTTTCTAGTAGTACACTCAGATATTCTTTTTTGTAAGGTATCAGTGAATTTTTCCGTACCAACATCTAAATCTATTTCATTATATACATGGTTCCAAGTTTCATTTCGTAAAGCTTGAAGTAATTTATTTTCATTTAATATGAACCTGTAGCTTTTTTCATTATCTTGTTTATTAACTATTTCGCATGGATAATTAAGGTGAAGAATACATGGAAAGTGGTCGGTGATGTTTATGTGTCGAACTATCGGAGTTAAGAGACTATGGAGTTTTACAAATATATGGTCTATACATGATTTACTATTTTTATAAACTCTCGTGTACTCATTTATCGTAGAAACATATCCCATTTCACCCAACAAATTTAGGTATTCATCTCTATATTCGTTATTGATATCCAGAATGTCAATATTTATGTCTCCTAAAAATATATTGATGTCTGACTTCTGATTTATTTTATTTTTCATGTATTCGTAAATACTGCTCAAAAAGAGTACGGGTGATGAAGAGGGCGATCTGTATAGTGAATGTATTACGATGATTTCATTACCGCAGTTTATAAACTAGGTGAATCATTTTTATATTACCAACTTCGATAATTTCGAAATGATAGGTTAAATAACTTTTTATATATATTACCAGGCCATCCCGGTTGTAAATGAGGTTATAGTTGGAATATCCAGTAAGATTGAACTATGAATGATGCGTGTTTCTGTGAGAAAAACGACTTCAAAATCATTATTAAAATTATCAAGGGCTATTTTTAGTTCATCAATATTTTTCATGATACTACGGATATTGTTATGAAATATGCTGAATTTATTGCGGTTATTCGGCAATAGTTTTTTACATTGTGTTATATTTTCAGCTACTTTGGTGTTTACTAAAATTCTTCTATATAAGGATCCATACTACTGGTAGACTTTATAATTAATCTTATTTGAGAATAAATTTTTCGATAATGTAAAAATTTTGTTGAAGTGTTAAGAGTGAATCCTTATCATCAAAGTTAATATTGAAGTCACCCGCCATAATGACGATCCTTCATATAAATATACTTTTGCCGTTACAGTGAATAATCCTGCAACCCGACCGTGGTGAATCTCAAAACAAGTTTTACACCGAGCTGGCAACCCTGGTGAATCAGAGTTTTTCGAGCGTTACTTTTTATTATTTTTATACCAACAAGTATCATCCCCCTCAATGCACGGTCTGTAGACGCTGTCTCGGACAAAGAATCCATTCATACCAATTTCTGCGTTTTATGGTCGGCACGGAAGATTACTTTCAGGCACCCTTTCAATATGAGTTTTGTTTGTATTGTCGATAAAATGCGAATTAAACTTATTTGACATTAACGCAGGAGTGTAATATTTGAAAAGGAGTCATTTATTCGTAGAGAGGGTATCGATAGTTGTGTGTTTTAAAGAACTCCAAAGTAGTTTTTTTCTTCTTGCAAATGAAACTCTACTTCACAGTACCAAACTACAGGCTTCTCATAAAACGGAAGCCATATTTTGATTAATTATATGTTCCATATTAATGAAATAAAATAAGCTCATCTATCACCATAAAACCTTTATTACACTATGCCTTTTTCGTGCCTATTTTTGTGCTTATTTTCTTGGCTATTTGTTGACTAAATTTCCCCAAATAACTGGCACTTTTACACCGTGCCTTTTTGGTGATTGTTTCAGGCACTAATTTCAGAGCTGCAAACTTCAGGGAAATTTACATTTACCTGGTACACGATTTTTTCTCCTTTTCTCTCATAATGAACAAAACGAAAACTATTTCATTAATTCCATTGGTTTCGTGCAGATTTGACAGATGGTTGACATTGGAGGTAAAACAACCTCACATTTTGGCTTTGTTTACTTTTGTAAAGAACGTTTATTCGACATTTTCACTGTTTTTATTGTGTTTCAAGTGAAATATTGTGACACTGGACCTGACAAAATATTATTCAAGTTTAGATGATGTTCACCGAGAACGGTATAAAGAGAAAATTGCAGTATTGGGCATTGATCCCTATCTTCTGAAAACTGAAGAATTATCAACAGATATTTCACTTTTTCCCAAAATAATGTATCCTGATAGAGTAAATTATTTAGTGGAAACGAAGAGTGCTTTCACAATGACTGAAATGAAAGCTTATAAAAGTTTAGAAGCCTACAATCTAGCAACTTGTGGATGGGGGAAAAGAATATATGTTAAGCAGATAAATTCTCATATCTTAGTCATTGGAAAGGTGAACCATCATACCTACAAAAATACTGGTAACTTATAATGCGAAAACAGGAGGTAGTTACATAAATAGGTAGAAAAGCATTTTGGATGCCACCAACTAATAAGCCAGCTGAACCCCGTAGAGTCTCCACACCCAGTTGACAATAGTTTTTACGACATGTAGTGTTGTTTCCTCATCGTAAGACCCTGTTGCGAATGTGTCCTTTCATATCACCTGAAACCATTTTTGGAAACTATGTGTTTTTATATATACGTTCACATTCAAATATATGTTAGTATTGTTTTTCACATGAGATTCTAGTTGAGGAATCATTGTTTAAAAATTCAGTTAATTTCTGTTTTAAACAACTTTAGGGGAAATAAAAATGGATATTTTTTCATATTTTTTATACTGATGACTAACTTCCCTTATTTCAATGTTTTAAAATTCCTTTCTCTTACATCCTTACAACTAGTTGTCCTTTTAGTCCCCGATGAAGTTTATACGTGAATAAATGAAACGCTGGCCAATAATTAGAAAGTTTGTTATTTGTCCTCTTCCGACAATCCTATCTATATACATATATATTTTTGGTAGGAAGTTCTTGGGATTGGGATTCTTTTTTTGAAATCAAACTTAAATTAGTTTTTATAGTTTACCAAATAATTTTGGTGATCATTGTACTCAGGAAATATGATTTCTTTATTGTTGTATAATATAATTATTTAATATTACTGGCGTGTTTGTTCGATGGCTGTGTATGTATATATATATATATATATATATATATATATATATATATATATATATATATATATATATATATATTAGATTGTGAAAATCATGTTGATATCATATGCCATAAGTATTGAATAGAAACATTTATAATGGTTTGAATTATTTATTTTATGAAAGTGAATGTCCTCAATATTCTACAATGAATTTTAAGTATGAATGTAAAATATAATTCATCAAATATAAGTTCTGTTTTTGGACTTCATTGAGGCAAGTCATTGAATAGAATTTCGGTACAACTATATATACCCTAAATGAGGAGCATAACGCTTTTTCCTTACGTGACGATTTCTACCAGTCCACACCTACCACAAGCCGCGTAAAGGAACTTCGTTCAAAAATTCATCCTTAAAAAAATGCAAAGAAAAATTCCATCCTTGGGTTAGCAAATCCTCAGCAGACCACCATATCCAATTTATCCATATGAAATATCTGTAATATTTTATATCTATCATATACATGGCTATTGCCATGATTGATTTCATATCCCATATTAATGGATGGTACCCAATCGGGATGGGTTTCTTCCCTCAAGGAAGATGGCTCTCCTACAATGTTAGGAAGTCGTGTTTATTAAAATGTGCCAAATTAAATATTATTTTTATCGTGGCTATCTCTTCATGACTCACTGAAATATATTAAAAATAAATTAAATAGATTCAACATATTTCCTTTACCAGAGTGAAATGTCTGGAACAAACTCTACCATATTTCGTTAACTTATCAGACCAGTCTTAGCGTTTCCAGGCTGATTGCCTTCTCTGGGAGATTTCACAATGTTTTCTATTTCTTACAACAGCAGATGGAATTCTGATAACAAGGTCAAAAATACAAACATGTACAATTTACCTGAAAAATCGTATTCGGCCGTCTTTTGATGATTTTTTATTGCATTTCACAACAGAACAATATGAAGACATGATCATCTACGAATTAAACAATAACACATGTAATCCAACAACCGAATTCTTTTTGAAATACGTAAAAATGTTCAATTCTCCAACATAAACAAATCGGAAAAGTAAGGTTGTTTTACCTCCAATGTCAACCATCTGTCAAACGTGCACGAAACCAATTTATTTGTTGGTTATGTCAAGTCCAATAGATAATTACTGTGTTGGCAAAACTGACATTTCCACACACATCCTTGAAATCCCCTCGATTCAGGGGAAAAATAGAACCATTCCTATTTATTTCCATGCCTGAAACAATAAACTAAATAGTCTCGCGCGCATGCGTATTTGTTTAAAATTTCAGCCACCGACAGTCAGGCAGACAAATAGGCTCGAAAAAGGCATAGTGTAATAAGGGTTACAGATAAACATTGCAAAGATTGGAATTTGTCTTAAAACACGATGGCGCTTCTAATCATAAAAGGTAGATTTCATAATAGACTAGTCGAGAAGTGAGTTTCCTGCGAAAAATAGTTCCAAGTCTCCAAAGAATATGAACAATAGCTCATTCGATTTGGAAAGCAATTCTGAGAAAGATCTTTTTTGTTTTTTTTTTGGCTGACGAAAATTGCAATTGTTATTAACTAAAATCAAAAACAAAAAAGGGGTTCAGTTTTTTGGCATAACTCAAAAACTATAATCGATAGCAACAGATTCTTGAAGAAGAGGAAATTTCCAATAAAAAAGTTCTGACTTCCGGAACTCTATCTCCATTATTTATAATTTTAATTTAATGCTGAAAATAGGGCGCTGCGTGACCGCTACGGCATGCACACGCCGTCTCTGAAGAGACAAAAAATATTTTTTTAGAGTATTAAATATGAATATAAAAAATTTGAATGAATTATGGTATGTTTTAACACTTGAAAGAACAAGGTCCCGTTGAAAAAAATGTAGTTTATTTCTCAACGAATGCCTAGCATTTGTGAATTAATCCTTATTTTTCGGACCTCGGTTTCCTTAAAAAATGGCACAAATATTTAAATAATACCTCTAAAAATGTTTCGTTTCTTGGAGCTCTTCTTATATATATATATATATATATATATATATATATAGTGAGGACGTAAAAAGTCCTCCCCCCCCCCTTAACTTTTGAACGGAACAAGCTGTCGAGGTCGGGAAAAATTCAGGTCAAAAAGTTCCACTTTTACCACTTTTTGGCATAAGAATGATTGTGGTCACGTGGTCTAGTGTCAAGAGGGCACCATCAACTTTTTTTTTAAACGTAAAGGGGGGTCACGTGGCTCCTGGTTTTGAAGGCCTTCCGATTCTCTATCCAACACCGCTTGTTTGTGGAAATCGGCCGAGCCGTTTCAAACTGACAAGCGTTTGAAATTTGCGTCAAATATTTTACAAATAAATTAAAAACCTAAATAACTTTTAATTGCAACAGAGTTTTAAGTAACAATTGCAACTATTTTAACGAGTGCTCGAAATGTTCACCGTTCACGTCTTGACAGAAAAAAAGTCGGTTGTGAAATTCATTCCGAAAGTTATTAAATACTGTAACACACATCTGTTATTCGGTCCATAAGTTCCTGGAGTGACTGTGGCTGCGTGACGTACACCTTAGATTTTATGTACCCCACAGAAAAAAGTCCATAGGTGTCATATCAGGTGACCTAACTGGCCATTCAATGGGGCCACGTCGGCCTATCCACCGTCCCGGAAAATTCTCGTTAAGCCATTCTCGGACAGGTCTGTAGTAGTGAGGGGGTGCACCATCTTGTTGAAAGGTAACATCTATGGAAAATTCATTTGGATTTGCCCCAACTACTTCTTGAATACTGTGATGGATCTGATTTTGAAGCATATTCAAATACAGATGCCCAGTTACATTTTCTGCCATAAATATTGGACCTATGATATGGTCACCCAAAATACCAGCCCATACGTTGATCTTCTCTGAAGTTTGAGTATGACCCTCTCGAAAAACGTGCGAATTTACTTCTGACCAATAACGCACATTCTGTCATTTAGATAAAACGTACTTTCATCACTAAAACAAATAGAGTTAATGTAACCGGGATTTTGGGTTATGCGGTCAGACATGACCTCACAAAACTGCAGTCTTCTATCCGGGTCGTCTTCTGTTAATTGATGCAAAAATTTTAATTTATATGGGTGAAATTTGTGTTTTTTAAGATATTTTTTCACAGTGGTCGTAGATACGTCACAAGCCGTGGCTACCGTTTTCGTTGTTTGTTGCGGATTATTAACAACAGCTGCCAGAACGTCGATTTGCTGTTCTGAAATAGATTTTCTTCCAGATCCTTTTTCCCTCGTTACGCAACCAGTCCTTAGAAATTTACTAACCAATTCCCTTAAGTAGGTACGAGATATTGGATTATTTGGGAAGCGCTCATTAAATATTCTTCCTACTTCATGGTAAATACGCCTAGCTTCAGCGTAAATTAAAATTGCTTCCGTTTTTTCTTCTAAAGGACGAGAACGAGGCATTTGAAAATTATAAAGAAATGCTGAAACCTATGACAATTGTCAAAAGTATCGATATGATTAACGTCACTATTAGACTGAGATTGAAATGAAATGCTATTTGGAGTCTCCAGCAAAATAACTAAGGTATAAAAAAATTAAACAAAAAGCACATTTTAAAGTACAAATAGTATGCGAGCCTTTTTCACCACAGAAAATCTACTTTTCGACCAAAATCAGTAACGGAGTTGAAATTCTGCTGCAATTAATAGTTAAACTAATTTATTTGTAAAATATTTAAAGCAAATTTCAAACGCTTGTCAGTTTGAAACGGCTTGGCCGATTTTCACAAACAAAGCGGTGTTGGATAGAGAATCGGAAGGCCTTCAAAACCAGAAGCCACGTGACCCCCCTTTAAATAAAAAAAAAAGATGGCGCCCTCTTGACACTAGACCACGTGACCAAAATCATTTTTATGCCAAAAAGTGGTAGAAGTGGTACCTGAATTTCACCCGACCTCGACAGCTTGTTCCGTTCAAAAAAAAAATATACATATATATATATATATTATATATATATATATATATATATATATATATAATATATATATATATATATATATATATTTATAAAAGTTTTCAAAAGTTGTTTATTTTGTTCATTATAATTTTTTTAATTTAATATCAAATAGAAAATTAAAAAAAAAGGTTTATCCATATGTTTTGCAATTGCTGTTTTTGCATCAAACAAGGCATTTAATAACATTCGAAAAAAAAATATAATTATTTTCCCAAAAAATAATTCTTATTTTTCTTTAAAAATCATAATTGGCCTTTCTCAATAGAATAACGAAAAATAAAAAATAAATCATTGGATATTTAATTATTCACTTAGTTACCAATTTGTTATAAACAAATTCCAAATCTCATTTTTTTTTTTTAAAAAAAAATTACAAAAAAACCTACCGAACAATGTAAATTTTTTTTTTTATTTTTTTATAATTTTTCGAAAATTACGGAATAAATTTTTTTTCGACACTTTGTTGCATAAGGTTGTTTTTGTAATGTTTAGTAGTTTCAGAAAAAAAAAATATAATGAGATTTGAATTTGTTAATAACAAATTGTTAACTGAATAAACAATTAAATTTTTAATATATTTTTTTATTTTTCCATTATCACGTTGAGAAATGCTTATTATGATTTTCAAAGGAAAAAAAATAACTACTGATTTAAATAGTGGAAATTTAAAAAAACTATTTCAAACAATGGGATTTTTTTTTAAGAAATACATCGTTTTTAAAAATTCATTATATTCTATAGACAAAAAAATTACCAAAATATATATTTTTTAAATATTAAACTAATAAATTTGTTTATAAACAATGTATGAACAAATGTTCTGGAAAATATTTTTCGAATGTTATTGAATGCCCTCGTTTGCTGCAAAAACAGCAATATCGAAACATGGATAGAAAAAATATTTTTTTTTATTTTTAATTTTATGTTAACTTTTAAAAATTATAATAAACAAAATAAACAACTTAAAAAAAATTATAACGTGATCTTGTTGAGTATATTTATAAGAAGGTCTCCAGGAGCGTCATTTTTTCAGAGCTATTATTCAAACATTTATGCCGTTTTTTATGAAAACCGAGGTCCGAAAAATAAGGATTAATTAAAAAATGCCCAACTCGTTGAAAAATGAACTAAATTATTTTTTCAACGGTACCTTGTTCTTTCAAGTATTGAAAACATTCTATAATTTGTTCAAATTTCTGAATTGATATTTAATACTATAAAAAAAGTATTTTATGTGGTGTACTCTCTTTAGAGACGGCGCGCGCATGCTGTAGCGGTCGCGCGGAGCCCTATTTTCAGCGTTAAATTAAAATTCTAAATAATAGAGATAGAGTTCCATCAGTCACGATTATTTTATTTGAAATTTCTATAGTTTTTGAGTTATTTTCAAAAAACTTAACCCATTTTTTTGTTTTTGTTTTTTCTTAATAACAATTGCAATTCTTGTCAGCAAAAAAAACAAAAAAATATCTTTCTCAGAATTACATCCCAAATCGAATGAACTATTGCTAATAGTTTTTGGAGACTTGGAAACTATTTTTCGCAGCAAACTCACTTCTCGACTAGACTAAAACTATTTTTGGCAAATGAGGAGAGTTTTGACCTGATATACCGGGTGTCCCAAATTCAATGTGACAGATAATTTCTGGCTTTCTGAAGGAGACTGATGAATTACTGTATTTACTGAACTTTTTTTTATAACTTTCTGGGGTTTTGTAATGTAACGCACTAACTTTGAACGAAAATGAAACATGTGTTTGAGTTACAAACTTTAATAAAGGACAAAATGTAAATGATTTTTTTTGCTCGAGTGTCAAAAAAGACGTTTGCTAACTTTGGATTGAAATGTTTTTGTATATTAATGATTTATCGAAAACTGAAAACTAGAAACCTAGGATTGCCAATATAATAAACAAATTTAGAGTTGGAGAAATTGTTTCCTGTATCTATTCTCGAATCATACATTTTAGATAACTGAATGCTAGACATATTGCGTATTTTGTGAGATTAGTGTGCCTGATGAGATTAGTAGATGACTGATCGTTTATCATCAATTTGATTGATCTTTAATTTGAAAGTATTCTCTGAATCTCCTTGACGATTAATCGAAGGACATGTCGCCCCATGAATTAGCCAAAACAGTAGCAGAGCTTTCTCTGAAGCAGTAGCTTATATGACTTAACTCATTTTCTTTTCTAGCCAGTTTGCGATCTAACAAGGCATCTCTCCTATTTTATTGATCTCTACATGTTGATTAACACATTTTCCATCCTCATATTAATTGATACCTTGTATTCGATTTTGATTTCTTTTCTCGATATCCAACAGATTTAGTTTTGAGAAGATTTCGGAAATCTTCGTACATCGCTGTTTTCCAACATTTAAAGTAGATTTGAGCACAGAGAAAATACTCCATAACGAAGTCGGTTCAAGTGTTTTAGTATATTTTTTGATACCATTTTCACATTTATCGTGACGCACCATTCACGGAATTGAAAATGAGCTTTTTCGTACTGCAATTTTGATATGGCTAGGAAAAGATTTGATATTGCATCGTTCTCACTATCTATTCTACTACTATTCGAAGAATTGTACATAGAATATGCGTTGGACAGTGAACAACAAATATTTCCTAACTTCTAATCAAACAACTAGATATTATACCAAATTATTATTGATCAGATTTCTGTATAGCGAATATACTTATTTATGATATATTTGAACATACAATACTTTTTGTATTTCGTGTCGAAATAACTGTTTTATAGTTCATTGGAATAAAAATGAAATTGAACATGCGCAAAAAAATACGCACTTACTACAAAAATAGATATCGTAACGTAACTAATTGGCAGTTTGCATGATTTATCCTGTACTGATTAGGGGCGAAACCCCGAAACCGGTATACAGGTGGTCAACCCGAATTGGATTGATTGATACAAGCTATCGACTTGATTTTTTTAACGAAAGGTCTGACAATGGGGCACATTCTAAAAATATTTCTATTTATAGACAAGATGTCCCAAAATCACATAGATAACTGAGTTCTGTTTTTTTAAACGGCATCTCCCCATTTTTGGATTCGCCACTAAATTGTCGATATAACGGACCCAGGTTTCTTAGACTTATCTGCAATAGTTTTTGACTTATGTCACTTTATGTGTCAAAATAGCGTCGTGCATAGACCCACAGAAAAATCCATAACTTCAGAACCATTCAAGATAACTAATCAACTTTTTATCTGTCGATTTCTTAGACTTTAGCGCATCTTTTGATAAAAGTGAACTCGGAGTCGATGTTCCATCGCCTACTACGATTTTTTGAAAATGACAAACTACATCTAAATTAACTCAACTTTTCGAATGCATCATCCTATATTTTATTGTAAGATTTCAAGACATTCTTCAACAGATTTTTGTCAATATAGGGTATGTGGGGTCTACTTTGTAAAGTTCGAAAAAAAAGAGTTGAGTAGGCCGCTGTCGTAAAATTTGACACATCTGTGTACTTTTATTAATTGTAAACGTCTAATCTGTAAGCGCAAAACGTGAGAACGGCTGGAGCGCTTTGGTCATTTTTTTTAATGTTCGTTATATCCTGAATATAGTTTTTACCCAAAGAAAAATTAGGGAGAAAGTTGCCCGGAAATCGTAAAATGCAAGAAATGTAGCCTATAAAATCAACATGGGCTAACCTCTTAGTATGTGTCCGATTAGCTCAGTGGTTAGAGCGTCTGCTTTGTTACTCCAAGGGCCGGAGTTCGATCTCCGGGCGTGTCCACACAGATTTTGTTTTTATTTTATTTCAACACTCAAATCCAACACAGAACATTTTTTGTTTGTAATAGTCCGAATAAGGTTTTTAGGGAAATAAAGGTTTTTAGAAAAGTTATTGGATTCGGGAAGAATTGAAACGTGATAACGGAAAAACGGATTAACGGGAATACGGGATAACGGGAAAACGGGCTAACGAGGAAACGGGATAACGGGAAAATGGGATAACGGGAATAACGGGATAACTGGAAAACGATTTTGTTTCTATAGCTACTTTCAACTGTTCAATTCCTCAGTTTTCTTTCTTACATGCTCTTTTTACATTAATATATTTGATTTCATTCATTTGTATACACCATATTATATTATATCTCTATTGCGCTTTGTAGATTAGCCATTTCTTCGAAGGTGTTTCCTACCACTAGGCATCATGGTATTATAAATGTAACTATACCATAAGACGGAAATAATAGTCAGTGACTTATTTTTATCTATAAAGTGCCTAAGTGAGGCAAGGAAAGAGGGAAGGAAATTCCAGTGGCGGAAACAATTCCTTTTTGAATAAAATTTTTATAATAACTATAATGGAATAGTAATAAGTAGTAATCGAAAAATAGTTTGTGGCATATCAGACAAGAAAATGAAAAATATAATTGATTAAAAAAATGTGGACCAACCAGGATTCGAACCTGGGACCTCTCCATTTCTAATCGAACGCACTTCCAACTGTGCTGTTGATCCCCATTCGGAAACCGGCGATACATATTTTGAATTCAGCTCTGCATTAGTATGCGAAGATGATAGGGGTTAATGTGACTATGAAAACATTCAAGCATGCACACCTAATGAAATTATATTGGTTTTTCAGCTAGTGTCAATCACTTGTAGGATTATCGACCAACATCTCACCCGAAATTTCAATGTGCATGACTCAGCCAAGTAAATATAAATAATGAAGTGGTGGAATGTGTCTGTAATGAAATATTAATCGAAAAATAGTTTGTGGCATATCAGACAAGAAAATGAAAAATAGAATTGAATAAAAAATTGGGACCAACCAGGATTCGAACCTGGGACCTCTGGATTTCTAGACGAACTTACTTCCAACTGTGCTGTTGGTCCTCATTCGGAAACTGGCGATTAACATTTTAAATTCAGCTCTGCATTAGTATGCGAAGATGATGGGGGTTAATTTGACTATGAAAACATTCACGCATGCACACCTAATAAAATTATATTGGATTTAATTCAATTCCATTTATATTTTTCTTGTCTGATATGCCACAAACTATTTTTCGATTAATATTTACTTGGCTGTTATGCACATTGAAATTTCGGGTGTGATGTTGGTCGATAAACCTATATGTGAGTGACACTACCTCTTAAAAGACATACTTAAAATGGTTAGTTTGTTTTAGCTTCATAATAATTATTGAATATGCATTTGAATTATTATTATTATGACACGTTATTATAACAAACTACTGCTAGAAATATTAAACATATCGCCCTGACTTGTTAGTTGGAGAAACAAAAAATTTCACCCGATACATTTTAGTTACTGGGCTGGTGGTCGTGAGCGTAGAGGCGCTGGCTGATGTCCAGATGGTCCGAGTTGGAATCTCGGAACTGCTCGGAAATACAAATTTATGTATGTAGTTTCGTTGAGCGGGAGGAGATAGGTGACCAACCGAACATTCTTGGTACCTTCGGATGACACTTGAAAAGTCTTCTTAACTCACACAAGTCTCTGACTTTCGAGGGTTGCTTTGCAACTAAGTTGGCGGTTAAAAAAACATCATTTTCAAATTATTTCCGAAACTGAAAATGTTTTACTACATTTTTTTCATTATTAGTCATCTGTCCTCAGCTATAATTTCCAAAGTTTATGTGTATAAGTTAAGAATCACCCTAAATATATATATATATATATATATATATATATATAATGCAGGGGTATTTAGGTATTTAAAAGAAACACAAATCTAAATTCAAAATACAAACAATTTGAGATCGACTTGCGTCTATTTTAAATACTAAACACTTACGCTAGTCTGTTCGTGCATCAGATTACGTATTTGTGTGAACAAACACTCTTCAAGTGAGAGTTGTTAATGATTTCAGTTAATATTTTGCAATTGCTTTCCCTATCATCAAAATCCGTATTGAAACTTATATAACTTTAGAATTGAAAAAAAACAAATGTTTATGTAAATTTTTTATTATATTTCGTATTTGTGATTTTCTAACATGAAAAATCACAAATAATTATAAAATAAAACTTTAGGTTCATTACTCCTTATCTGAGATTTGATCGGAATTTGTCCCAGAATCGTCACTATCACTATTGTCGAAACCAGGAGTGATAATAAGAGGTTCAACCATAACTTCGACGTGAGTATCCAAGTACCACATTTTTGCTCTTCTTTTATGACATGTCCAATACACTTCTTCCAGTATTCTGCTGTCACGACATTATTAGCTTCGTTTAACAAAAGTGTAACCTCATTTAATTTGAATGTTGTGTTTTTTCTCGCAACTTTTTATCTGAGCCCATATGGAGGTAATCGCAATAGAGTAACTCCACATTTATGCGCCATTTCATCGACAACATATTCAATATACAGGTCTTTATGTACACGGACAATATCAAGCAATTGTACTTTGAGCATATTTTCTTCAAAGTGTATGTCTTTTGATTTTCTCCAGTTTTGTTTATCGACTATTCGCCAAGCAAACGTGGGTAATTTTTCTACTCGCCGACTGTGATACGGCGCATTGTCTATAACGATTACCGAACCGTGCTTCACGCGCACCAATACTGACGAAAACCACTTTTCAAAAATTCAGCGTTTATATCTTCATGATATTTACCAGTCTTCTCAGATTCGAAAACGTTAAGACCACCATCCAAAAATCCAGAGTTACGACTTATGTGGGTAATAATCAGTCGTCGGCCCTTACCGGAAGTAGATTTCAAACCTGTTGAAAGCCCGTCAAGAAATGCTTGCCGTGAACTTGTTACATTTTAGTCCTGCCATACTTTTGAGCGAGTGTGTCCCTCATTTAACCACGTCTCATTAGTATAATATATTTTATTCCCTTTGAGCCTATGGTAACGTATTTCTTTTAAAAATTTTCTTCGCCAGAACACAATCTCATCTTTTTCGATTAAAAAGCTTTTGCGATAACGCTTTAAATACCGGAAGTTTAAATCGCGTAATGTTCGCTTTAAACCTCCAAAGGATATTTTGGGTAAATAATTATCAGCATCTACTTCAACCTTGATTTTCTTCAGGGTTGGCATTTAATTTCTAAAAAAAAATTATGCACTTTCCGGCGAATTATATATATCATGTCACCAACTACAATAACATTCCTCTTGTTTCCTTTTTTTGCTTGAAGTGATCTGAAAAGTGTCCGAGAACACAATTTTGTTAAACTCCCGCACAATTCTGCTGCGTTTTCCGGACACAAATCGGGATTTCGAGTGCGAATACTTTGATACAAAGTTTTTACCATGCATGTTCGCCCACAGTTAAATGTCTTTTTACTTTTTCAGGAGGAGGGCCAAGACTTGTCGAAGCTTCTCCCTGGTCCATTTTATTACAAATTAATATTTGAAATACAAAACCAAAACAAAATTGCAAGCGCAATACAAAAACAAAACAAACTGTAATGATCTCTCTCTGGTCACTACCGATGATTGTCAATTATCACGTTCAAGGCACAACACTTTATACAATTAAATGCAATGCACCAATAACCCAATAATCCCGCAAGCACGAATATGCAACAGGTATCGACAACGTAAATGCTGGGAATGAAAGGAATCGATCGTTCAGTGTTGCAACCTCTGCGCCGCCGTCGATAAATATCAGTAAAATTACTAACGTCGACCACAAACTTTCGTTAAAATACAGGCTGCTTCAAATGCTCCGTAAGCTCCATTGCACGGGCCGAAATAAATTAGCACCGGTGCGCGTTTTGTGTCAAAATGTTGTGTCCGCATTTAGAACAAGCGGCATTTCGGGAGTATAGATTCGGGATACAATAGATTTTTATGGTAAAATATCAAATATCATTTTGAGCCGCTCTTATTGTGTTGTTTCTGAACTAGTGACTGACGTCACTGACTATTAATGACGTCTCATGGTATAGTTCAAAGTTTTCTGCGACTGGAATAGCGATTGCATGTGATAGATGGTCCCAGCATACTGCCTTGGGGTAACCTTGCATTTATGGTTTTCAGTTCGGAAAATTGGTTTTCTTATTTTACCCTGAAAGTACATATTGCAATGTTTTTAAGTTGCCACTCCATAAGAGTGTGCATTTTGTTTTGATCCATCTAGGAGCTTCATTTTCAAGAACCTCAACGCTTGACCCGTTGAAGAAAAATAAGATTCTAACAAGATCTGTCTTTTATGAAACTCTAGGCAACTGTTCCAGAATGGCACCGGACCATACCCTGTCTGAGGACGGCAGGATAAAGTTAATGTCTAAAAATCACGTTATTAAAATTATCCCTTCAAATTGAATATTTGCTTGGTAATATATCTGTAGTCCAATTCACGACTCGAGCAACAATCTGTCTAGACTAATTAATCTTCAATAGCGTTTGAGTCTGGATTTCTCGAGTGTCCATCAGTCACGACCTCATCATGAAGACATTTACTAAAATAATATTTTATCTCCTTTCAAACATGCACGTTTACGAACAAAGTGTAAATAATGGTAACGATGCAGTTATCAAGATCATATTCGTGATCAGATCAGATGATATAATACCATAAAGCAGTAGATAAATTAATTCATTCACGAAACTACTCATGGATGAAGTTATTCCACGTTTCAGAGTCAAGTATATAAGGTGTTCATTGATAGTCGGCTTATCTAAAATCTGCATACATTCGAGCATGCACACCTCCATATACCAGCATACTTTGAAGTTTAATGTCACTATAAATTGGACAACTTTAGCATGTAATTATTGGTGTCGAATTTAAACCTTG
Organism: Gonioctena quinquepunctata; assembly: GCA_018342105.1. NCBI lineage: Eukaryota > Metazoa > Arthropoda > Insecta > Coleoptera > Chrysomelidae > Gonioctena > Gonioctena quinquepunctata. The sequence continues at coordinate 163,291 of JAFIRS010000908.1, read as the reverse complement.
CAATAAAAAGTTAAATTTGTGATTTTGTTGTATTTGACATTGTATCTAGTATTATACTAGACAAAATTATTTGATAGAAAAACTTCCAAGGATTCTCACTAACGCTTAAGAGTTGTAGATAATCCTGGTCCACGAGACCAGGATTGTACTGGCCATAATTATAATTTAAATTTGGATTTTAGATAAAGTTAAATGTTAGTCTTTTCATACCTTATTGGGTTATGATTATGAACAACGTTAATAGGCGTGCTTTATAGGCACTTATACACGTGTATCATACGCTATTTTTCATTATACCTGCATCATAACTTCAATAACAATGCTGGAAATGAATTTTGGATCGGCATAATGTTCCTTATATTACATTACAAGCTTTTATTTAGTTTCACCTGCCCGATGTTTCTCATCAAATCTTGCAAATTAAATTTGGAACCACTTCCAGTTGCCCGACTAACGTAAAATTTCGGAGGTGTTCATAGTTCCCGTGACAATGCATTATGGAATTTTTGAGAGAAAAAAAAACAAAATGGCGGCTCTAAGATGGCGGACGAGATTTGTGTTTATGGTCCGATTCGACTCAAAATTGATATGTGGGGGTTTCGGGGTCGGATATTATGAATTTTTTTTCAAAATTAACAAATTCAAGATGGCGGCTTTAAGATGGCGAACGAGTTTTGTAATTATGGTCCGATTCTATTAAAAATTGGTATGTGGAGGTTTTCGGGGTCAAAGACTATGAATTTATTCTAAAAATTCATAAATTCGAGATGGCGGCTCCACATGGTTGTGATAATGGAACGTTTCTATTCAAAATTGGTTTGTCGGGGTTTTTGGGGTCAGAGATTACGAATTTAGTCAAAGATTATTGTTTTTTTGTCAGAATTCATAAATTGAAGATGGCGTAGGAGTTAATCTTCAGATGGTCTCCTCATTGAAGAACTAGATAGATAGATAGATAGATGGATAGATTTATTCAGGTCGATATCATTATTACAAAGTTATGTTCGAATATATTATGTAAAACAATGTAGAATATTCCTATTTCTGGCAGTCTGAGGTCACCTAAGCTGAGCTTGTATTGTGTCCTTCAGGCTGCTAGGTTTATCTGGAATGTGATATGGTACAAGTCTGACTAGAAAGGTAACATAGTTGTTTTGGTTTAGAGGACAGGTTGAGTAGAATATAATATATAGAATATAGAATTCATATAAATAGAAATATATTGACGTAGAGGAGAGTATACACAGATGGTGGTTTCAGATTCAGTCGTTCTCAAAAATATTTTTCAATTGATTATATTGATTTTTAATGAATAATTTTTTCTCTTTTTTAAGTTTATTGTGGCTGTTGATATTTTTATATATATGTCGGTAGCTGATTATATAGTTTAGGGCCAAAGTATGTAACGAATTTTTGGTTGTGAGTCAGTCTGCAGCGTGGTATATTCATAACTTGGCTTGCAATCATTCGTGTATTATGTGTATGGTGGATTATATTTATGGGTTTACTCAAGGTAAAGAGTAAACATTCATAGGCGTATATTTTCCTTACGTTAAATAGGCCAGTTTCTTCATATAAGGACTCGGTTGAATGTCTTCGATTTTTTTTAAACATTATTTTAATTAATGTGTTTTGGATTATATCTAAATTATGTAAGGATGTCTTGAATAAACCACCCCAGACAATGATATAATAACGTATAACTGACTCAGCCAGGGCGTTATAAACCAGCAACATGACGTCTCTTCTGAGAATATTTCGGAGTTGATAAAATTTATAGATCAACTTTCGAAGTCTTTTCACCGTATATTTTACATGATCGTTCCATCGTAGTGATTGATCAACCATGATACCTAAGTACTTAGTTGATTCTATTCTATGTATTTCAGGGCAAGAGCAATTTGCACTTTCTGAGCATGTTAATTTGTGGATCGGAAGTGTTGTTTTTCTGTTGATCTATTTTTGTAGAAGAGAAAGTTATGAATTTTGTTTTGTCTAGATTGAGGCTCAGTAGGTTAGTACTTAGCCAGGAGTAAATTTGTTTCATGCCAATTCCTGCTTTTTCATATACTTCGTTCCATGTTTCACCTACGAATGCTACAGCCGTGACATCAGCGTAAGACGTTAAATTTCCTTCAGAATTGTCAATGTTGAAAATATCATTGACAAACAGTAAAAATGTATGGGGCCCATGACAGTTCCCTGTGGCACACCCATGGCAACAGGTAATGGATCACTGAAAGAATCATTTATTTTCACTCTCTGTATTCTGTTTGCTAAGAAATCTTTAAATAAATTTAATGCTACGCCTCTTACTCCTACGTCCTCCAATCGCTGAAAGAGTATGTCATGTTTGACGGTACCAAACGCCTTGGCCAGGTCTAAAAATACAGATAAACATATTTTCTGATCCTGAAAGCAGTTGAATACCTTGTTTGTTAATTCAAAAACAGCTTGTTCTGTTGATGAGTTTTCTCTAAATCCATACTGGGAGTTGGAAATAATATTGTTGTTCTCAAGAAAGTTTACTAATTTGTTTTTTAAACATTTTTCAAATATTTTTGCGAAATTGTTTATTATTGTTATGGGTCTGTAGTTGTTTGTTGTTTGTTTGTCTCCAGATTTATGAATTGGGATTGTTATAGATTCTTTAAAGGTAGACGGAATATTTCCAGACAGAAAAATTGGGTTCAGGATAAAGCATAATGGTTTTATGAGATAGATGTGATATTTTTTAATGAAAGATACCGTAATTTGGTCCGGACCAGGAGGAGTCTTGTTTTTCAAGCTCAGAACTTACAGGAAAAAGGCCTCATAATGACTATGCATTAACAAAAATGCATAGATTAAGGTGTACTTACTAAAGAGCACAAAATAATATAATTAATAAAAAAACCTTTTTAAAGACAAGCTTTTATTCAAATGCGCTAAAAAGTAAAAAATAATAGCTTTGGATGTGCGACGTAGGTTATTCCGTGAGTTATAGATTCAAAAGCTTGTCGCGCAAAGTTTTCAGTTCGAATACAGAAGCGACAAGCTTTTGAATCTATAACTCACGGAATAACCTACGTCGCACATCCAAAGCTATTATTTTTTACTTTTTAGCGCATTTGAATAAAAGCTTGTCTTTAAAATGGTTTTTTTATTAAGTTTTTTCTAATGCATCTAATCAGGTATGTTATGGACATCTGATGTCACATCTTGTTGACATGGATATAGCAATTGTTGTTTACAAGCTTATTTAACAGTTCATATGATTGATAATTTTAAAATGGTTGCGAATCAATTCCGAAACTTTGAAGTTAGCCGAGGATGGTGAATCAAAATTGATACCAGAAAAATCCAGAAATTCGTATTATAGAGAATATAAAAAGTTATAGACCAGGGTCGATAATTTTTGAAACCAGAAAAATAATAGTGGGATGAAACCCATTGGAAAAGGAAGAGAATATAACAAAAATGAAAGGAAAAATAATTTACGGGCGATCTGAGGTCGGGAAGTGGAAGGGGGTGAGTTTTTAAGGGTAAAAAACGGTTTATCTCGATTTCCGGCAAAACTACGAGTCCTATGGAAAAAAGTTAGATAACAAAGTTGTAGGTAATAAAAAGATCTACAACTTTTGGTATTTACACTTTTTTCACATAATCTCAAAATGTATGTGAAAAATTCAAATAACCAGTTTTTGGTTTTTTATTTTTATCTTTTACAAAAAAAAAAATTCCCACGAAATTTGGTGAAAACGTACCTTTTTATGTCCCAAACACACTGTAATTTTTTTGATTTAAAATATTTATTTTTCCACCTATTTTGACTTAATATCGAAAAAGCACCCTAATTTTCAATCAGAAATTCTCCCGTAAAAATATCAGGTTTCTTGAAAAAGTCGGTGTGCTTTTTGTTCGTTGAAATCTCTACTTTCTGATGGTGTGAAAAAATATACATTACTATGGTAAATGTTCTCAGAAAATGCAAAGAAATAACAGGTAGTAAGGCCCAGACCCTCCTAGCCCCTTCACCACTTTTTTTTTTTCTTTTTATGTTCTGGTTCCCACGAAAAGGGATATCCTGTAATGTTCAGAGAACATCGAGCAAATTATATTGCGAGTAATGCTCATGCGAAATAATATTTTTGTAATCATAATTTTTCATTACAATTACATTTAAAACCAAAATTTAATAAAACATTAAATTCTTTAAACTTTTATGTTTCCAAATATATTGCTTTGTAATTAATTTTATAATCAAGCTTTGAAATATTATCGGATAATTGTCAAAAAATTTCATTAAGACCAATTAACAAACTAAATTTCATGGAGCTGTCATAGAAAGCTATTTAATGCTCTCACTCGCACTCATGCACATGAACATTGCCTTCACGCTCATACTCACACTGAAACTTTTATCGTATCTGGGAGGATGTTTGGTTCTCTGGATTGGTTTGGCTGCTTGCGAGAAGATTTTAAATAGTACTTATATAAAATTTAGGGTTGCTACTATGACGTAATTTCCCTGATTTTTGAACTTTAAAGCGACTGGCGAAAGTTAAGGCTCCCGGAAAGTGTCTGGCAATTGGTTTCTAACAATATTCTGTGAAACATATATAAAAACCAGCTTTTATACTTTAACGTATCAGAGAAGGTTTTTAAGTAACGCCATCTTAAATTGAAGGTACAAAAAATTGTTATTTTCGAAATAATTCCTCAAAGGTTGATCCTACGACAAAAATGTCACATAAAAATTGGATGAAAACTTAATTCCCTTCAGTTTTTGTCTGGATACTTTTTTGTAAGTCTGGTAACGAGTTTCAGCAGCGAAAACAGAAACATCCTTCCAAAAAATCGTCCAACTGCTCGTTTTTCCCATTTTAAGAAATATTTTTTTTTTTTATGTTCTGGTTCCCACGGAAAGGGATATCCTGTAATGTTCAGAGAACATCGTGGGAACCTAGGGAAAGAAGGTAGGAGTTGGTGTTCTTCTTAAATTTCTGAAGGTTGTATGCCTCGGGGAACACCTCCTAGGCAATGAGTTCCAAAGCCTCGCTGTTCGTTGGATGAACGAGTCTTTGGAAAGTGATGTTCTGCAGGTCTCCAAAGTGACCACGAAGGGGTGTGATGACTGAACTTGACGGGTTAATCTCAAGAGACTGCCAAAGCAGGAACGATTGTTGATATTTCAGAAGAGCATCGCCCATGAAAATATCTATAAAATAGAGACAAATCGCCAACTTTTCTACGGTGTTCCAGACAAGTGAGCGAGTTTGTAAGCGAGGCATCACCGACGAGACGAATTGCCCTTTTTTGGACAGAATCCAATAGCCTCAGGATATGTTTAGGTGCCGCACTCCAAATATGGGAACAGTATTCCAGGACAGGTCGGATCTGTGCCTTATAGATCATAAGCAGCTGACTGGGGGTGAAATAGCTCTTGGCACGAAACAGAAAACCAAGTTTTTGGGATGCACTTTTGGCAATGGACCTCACGTGATTTTCCCAGGAGAGGTTATTGCTGATAGTAATACCAAGCATCGATATGGATGGCTTCAGTGGTATGGTTACTCCTGACAAAGTTATGTTAGGCACAGTGAGATCGGCTTTTCTAGAGAAAAGACATGCTTGTGTTTTGTTTGCATTGAATTCTACCAAGTTATTAGATCCCCATTCGAGAATTGTTGCTAAGTCCATATTTATATTATTAACATTTCTTCCTCGTTCATTTCTGGTTTCACGGGCTGATATAGGGGCCCCGGAAGAGAAAGCGATATGGAGGGTACTATCATCGGCAAAGCTGTGTACTGGACATGAAGTTGCTTTCAACAGGTCGTTGATGTGAAGTAGAAATAGTGTTGGTGCGAGAATGGATCCTTGCGGAACACCAGCATTTATGAGTAGAGTGTCAGATGAAACTCCATCGACCACTACATGGAGAGACCTGTTTGAGAGAAAACTAGCAAGCAGAGAACACAGCTGAGGGGGCAAGCCATAAGACGGAAGCTTGGCGAGGAGTCCCTGGTGCCAAACTCGATCGAACGCCTTGGAGATATCTAATGCCACAGCTAAAGTTTCTCCATACTTTTCAATAGATAGCTGCCATATATGTGAGACGTAAGCGAGCAGGTCACCAGTTGATCTCTGATGGCGGAAGCCATATTGCCTATCGTTGACAATTCCTGAGTCTTCCAGATATTTCATGAGCTCGATGTTGATGGCTTTTTCCATGACCTTTGAAATAATAGATAGCAGTGCGATAGGTCTGTAGTTGCTAGGTAGGGCCTTTTGCCTTTTTAGGGACTGGCTGTACTCTTGCAATTTTCCAATTGGACGGAAATACCCCCAAATTGTAAGAGTGGTTGAACAACTTGCAAAGAACAGGTGTTAGTTCGGGGGCACATTTCTTGAGAACAATCGGCGGGATTCCGTCAGATCCACAGGCTTTGTTGGTGTTGAGACCCAGCAAAATCTTTCTGATAGTACGTTGGCGAAAGGTGATCTCGGGCATGTGTCTGTCAATAGGTCACTCAGGTATATAAGTTATCTCAAACTAGCAATAAATAGGCATCTACGCATATAATTTAAAGAAGATTCTATAACTTTCTCAAAATATTGTAGATGTCTTATTAAATTCGGATTCGAGTTTTTTTCGATTATTTGCATTTTCTGCCATAGTAATGTACTTTTTTTTATACCATCTGGAAGAAGAGATTTCAACGAACAAAAAGCCCACCGACTTTTTCAAAAAAGCTTATATTTTGACGGGAGAATTTCCGATTGAAAATTAGGGTGCTTTTTCGATATTAAGTCAAAGTAAGGTGAAAAAATTTATATTTCAAATCAAAAAAATTACAGTGTGTTGGGACATGAAAAGGTAAATTTTCACTAAATTTCGTGAAAAAAAAGATAAAAATAAAAAACCAAAAACTTGGTTATTTGAATTTTTCACATAAATTTTGGGGTTATGTGAAAAAAGTGTGGGTACCAAAGTTTTAGATCTTTTTATTACCTACAACTATGCCATTCAACTTTTTTCCATAGGACTTGTAGTTTTGCCGGTAGTTTTACCCTAAAAAACTCACCCCCTTCCACTTCCCGACCTCAGATCACCCGTAAATTATTTTTCCTTTCATTTTTGTTATATTCTCTTCCTTCTCCAATGGGATTCATCCTACTATTTTTTTTTTCACTTTTTACCATTTTCAAAGGCTTCAGCCCTGGTCTATTAATGCTATGGATCGGGAAGAAACAGACTCAAATTATTTTACATTTTTGATGTAATTTGACGCATAAATGAAAAGTTAGACTTGTTTTTGTTACCTAGCAGCCTTTAAAACACGGCGTGTTTTGATCTTGAGGTGACGCACGCTTTTTAGTTCATAAAACAAGTATCATGATGAAGGTATGATAAAAAAGTTTTTGAAAATTCAAAGTATAGTAGGAATTAAAAATAATAAGGTAGGTGCGGTAAATATGCCCATGTTAAGCGGAATCCTTGATAAAAATTAAAAATGCAAAATATTCAATCTGGTTTTTTATAGAAAGCTCACCTTTAAAACCAAAGAAGTGATGTTTGGACGTAATGAATGATTTAATCTTTGTTTTTTTTTTATATTTTTTTTTAAATCAGTCTTACTGGCCATATTACCAACCCTGTCGTTAATATGCCCATGGCATGTTCCTAATGTGCTCAATGATTAATTTTATCAACAGCAAAACAACATATTTATATGGCAAGTACATTTATTTGGAAAAACAAATTGAATGATGACAACAAATTAAACAAACCCAAAATTCTGATTTAACTGAAAAATTTAACTTGAAACTTTACACTGGTAGGTAGACATCACTTAGTACTGAGAGTACAAGAAGTAATTATCAAAATAATAACAAAGCCTCTTTTAAAAATATACAAATTATTCTTAAACTAAGGAAACTCTTTAAAAAACAGAACAAAAAAACCCCAATATATCTGCCATAGGGCATATTAACTCCCCTTAAGGATGACCGTATTAGCGACAGATACAGAAAATGCACCTTGAAAGTTGGTAACGGTAATTTATTAAATTTTTTATTAACAATGGAAAAAAGGCGTATTTTAAAATGCTGTACTTACAGTTATTGTAAACAAACATACACAATATTTACACTCTATTAAAGCACGTTTTATTTTTATAATCGATAGCGCCGAAAACGTATGTCTTCCCTTCAACCTCTCTGGAGAGACTAACAAACACAGATTTGGGTCGTAGTGCTGTAAGTACGAAATATTGAAGTGTTGACCGCCCTCTATTAGCAAATAAGCTAAACTTTTTAAAATTGCACCGGGTGAGCATATTACCAGCATGGGCAAATTCACCGAACCTACCTTATTTTTATTCGAAACGATTGCAGGGTATTGGACAAATAAAACTAACCTACGTCTTTGCTAACGTTTCGCGATCACATTGTTCGCTTCTTCAGAGCTATGTATAATAAGAAAAATGGTGTTAGTTAACGACAACATTGAAACAGTTCAACTATAATATCGAGATATAAACTCACCTTAGGCGTAAGGAGAGTTTATATCTATCTGAAGAAGCGAACAATATATTCGCGAAACTTTAGAAAAGACGTAGATTAGTTTTATTTGTCCAATACCCTGCAATCGTTTCGAACAAGATAGATCTGGACGCAATCACTACAACAAATAATATTTTTACTTTTAATGTAATGTCAACTTGAAACTGCAAATATCCTGGTTGGAAAAATCCCTACTAAATATTCTAACAAGGCCACTATTCAATAATTTTCAGAAGCAGAAGACCTATACTACGAAGTATTGAACTTAGTAGGTTGGGGATTTAAATAAAATACATAATTCGTTTTAACCGTCTATTTCAAATGTATATAAACGTTTCGTACAAAAGCTGAGTATCGACTAACTATGTGAATCTCATTCCTGAAAGCATCTCTTGTTTATAAGGGTCAGAAGTTTTTATTACAGTTCATAAATCAGACCTTCTTGAGAATGCCGCACATAGTATTTTTCGATGAATCATAATTATTTGATTTGTGTTTTTATGTCGGTTTATCTAACGGTAAACTCAACACGAAGAACACTATACAAAACGTCAACTAATAGAAGTATTGAAAACAAAAATAATAACATTATATCAATATTAATCAAACGGCACTTGAAAATGGTCTTACCGCCATCCGTTTGCCAGCTTATTATAGTGTACTAAACCCAAAATAATGATTTTGGTCTCAATTATAACGTAACATAAGAAAACAATACTGAAATGCTGAAAGTGTTGTAGGCGAAGCCTACCCCGGAATATTGACATCAGATACCCAGCGGGAAATCATTAACAGTGAGAATATTAGGACGATTTTGTCTCAAATAATTTGTCTATAACCTGTTTTATTATATTAAAATCCACTGACGAGGGGAGTACCGTATTGAAAACGTTTATTGGTGACAATGTCGAAAAAAACAAAGCGTTGAAAAGGGAAACATACTCAATTGAATATTGAGTAGAACGATTTATCTGAAAATTGAAGAATCTACGATCATTATCAGGAATAATTGAAGAACCCATTTTCTGAAAGCAATTTCACTTTGCAGTAATGGAAACGTTTCTTCGGGAGTAACTTTTGAATAAGCTGTTTTTTTGACATTCATAACCAGTCATGGGGTATGATAGACTGAAAATATTAACAGGCCAAGTTTAAATCCAGAAGGGTGAAGCGATAAACGATTTAAGGTGCGGGAGCTATACTAGTCTTCCAAACCATGGTGTATTAGTATATTATGCAACGGTCCTGTAATGATAGCTATCAATACACGAGCACGAGGTAAGTTACGATGCGAGCCGAAGGCGAGTGTTGAAAACCTTGTGCGAGTGTATTGATAGCCATTACATGTCTCCAGGTGAGCCGGCGATCCACCGTTATTCCCAGGTACTTGACCTGCTCTGACCATTCTATCTCCCTTCCAGAGATAGACACACCACTCTCCGGATTGCTTAGTCGGGCCGTTGTTATCTTTGGTTCTAGATGTGATCAGTGAACTTACTGCCAGGATTTTTAAGAGATCTCCTAAAGGGGCGAGCAAAGTACTCAGCACTTCTAGTAGATCGGTTCTCTTCAGGGTACAAGACCACTTCTGAATGTCGTTTTTTATATTGTTTAACTTATTATTCTTGTTTTATAAGGACTTCAATTTTGTTCTTGATATCATGAAACAAAAATTTATTTTGAAACTTTATTTTAACCACGAACAAACTAACAGATTCTACGATTCGATTACTGTATATATTTTATTAGTGATCGATTTGTCATTCCTGTATTTCATATGATACAACCATTCATATGAAATACAGGAATGGCAAATCGACCACTTATACCATATCAACCATATAAAAGTAACACAGTTGAAAAACCCGCCTTATCTCAATCGGTAACTAAAGAGAAATCTGTTTTACCAACTGTACTTAGCCACTGTCTAAACGTGATGCCAACTGTTACGGCAGGTTTGACAACTCTCTTTATTTTTAGTTTCTCTATGGTTATTCTTTATTTCGAATACGGTTACAAAAGGACCGCGTCACATCTGACGTCTGACAATTCAGCCTGTTCAACAAACAAAAATATGTTTATGTTTATCATTCGATTCACCAAAAACCTTGCCAGTTCTACAAATTTTGTTCTATGAGAGTAGAAGCAATTATAATGTTGTGTCGATTGATTTGTTTGAAAATATGAGCAGGGTGTTCATAAAATCAGATGTGCAATCATCTGCGACTCAAATATAAAGTTCAGTCACTATCTTCCATCGTTCAAGATAACCTCTTAGGAATATTCATGTGGAAAAGGGAAGCCATGATGAAAATTAATTATTTTTTTGTGAACATCCAACTGAAAACAACTACTTTTCCAGCCAAAGCCACGCTGCACGTTGAACTACATCTAAAGAAAAAACTCTGAAAGTAAAAATTTGCATTTTCATTCAGATTGTTACTTGATTTTCAATTCCATTCTGAATTAATAACTCATATAAATCAAATCAAACAAAAATCTCTATGAAAATGCAAATTATCACTTTACGATTTTTTCATTAAGACCAATTAACAAACTTAATTTCATGGAGCTGTCATAGAAAGCTATTTAATGCTCCCACTCGCACTCATGCACATGAACATTGCCTTCACGCTCATACTCACACTGAAACTTTTATCGTATCTGGGAGGATGTTTGGTTCCCCGGATTGGTTTGGCTGCTTGCGAGAAGTTTTTAAATAGTACTTATATAAAATTTAGGCTTGCTACTATGACGTAATTTCCCTGATTTTTTAACTTTAAAGCGTCTGGCAAAAGTTAAGGCTCACGGAAAGTGTCTGGCAATTGGTTTCTAACAATATTCTGTGAAACATATATAAAAACCAGCTTTTATACTTTAACGTGTCAGAGAAGGTTTTTGAGTAACGCTATCTCAAATTGAAGGTACAAAAAATTGTTATTTTCGAAATAATTCCTCAACGATTGATCCTACGACAAAGATGTCACATAAAAATTGTATGAAAACTTAATTCCCTTCAGTTTTTGTCTGGATACTTTTTTGTAAGTCTGGTAACGAGTTTCAGCAGCGAAAACATGAACATCCTTCCAAAAATTCGTCCAACTGCTCGTTTTTCTCATTTTAAGAAATAATTTGTAGCTATTCATTACATAATTTGTGAATTCAAAGTCAACTCATTTCCACACCACCTCTAGGTAGAGTAAACTGCGCATTTATTTTAATTGGTAATCTACAGATACAATTGAGTACGGCTCGTATTCCGTAATTAATGTCCTCGAATATACTCCAATTTTTTTTCATGGTACGGGTCGGTTGATGTTGATGCCGTCATAATCATCTTCGTTGTCAGTATTATCCATTTTTTGCACAGAGAATCTGGGCTTCCATCCTTGTCATTGCCTAATCTTCGTCGTCGCTCTCGATGATGACTTCTGGTGCGTTCTCGCATGAATCACCTTTGCAGAATCCGCACTTCAACGCACCTTCTCTACAGCCACATGCTCCTCCGCATTCCTTTTGTGCATTTGCCTGAAATGACATTCAATGTATCTGGGTAGGTTTTTCTGACATTGTTACATTGGTATCCAAGTTTCCAGCCTCAGTCGGATGGAGTTTTTTGGATTCCACACCATTTTTGGACTTGGTGATAGGGTCCTAAATGCAAGGTACCATGAAGCGTCCTTCGTTGATGGTAAAGAAGCTGAGGAAAATTTGCTTTTTTTTTGTCGATATTCAGAAACATTGGTATCGGACTTTTTCCAATGTTTCCTCTTCCAGGTTGCCACCATACAAAGCAACGACAAAGCAGGCTCCAGCATCTACGATGTCTTCTTGTTTGGCATTCTGATATTTGAAGATGCCAATGACGGCATTGAGTCCTTTGTTGTTTTTGGACAAAAATTTTTTCCTTGGTTGGAGCGGGATGATGTCGTGATGTCGCTAACCGCATGTGAAAACAAAAGTCTCTTTCACTTTCAAACTATTCGCGGAATACACCAATTTTGCCTTTCCCTAGGTTGCGAAAGTAGATGGTTTTGGATGATCCTAATGCTGTCAGCAGAACTAAGAGATCGACGTCTTCGCCAACGATAAAAAACAGCGTCGAATGATGATCAGAAGGAAATCGCTGTGTTGACAATTAGCAGTTATTGTGATGATTATATTATCAATATTATAATTTTTACAAAATTTACCGTGAAAATATTAAGTTGGACTATTTTTTGAAAGAATATTCACGTTTCCGCCGCTGTAACTCGTTACACAACAGACTTAAAAAAAAGTGATCGAAAGAACTAAATAACATATATCCAAATCATTTCTACCACACCTTTTCTAGGGCAAATGAAGCAACACTAAGAAAGTGGAATGTGGAATAGAAAAAATACATATTCTAGTCGGACGAAGCGGGTTTGTCTTTAAGGGTGCACCCAAAAAGATTCCGGTCGGTCACTAGGCTTGTTTGTGGCAATCTACATAATACACAACATACTAGAGGACTATTCACACACGTTATCGGGAATAAATTCTTGAAGAATATTGTTAAGATCCAAGACTAATTGATTGTTACCGTCTCTCTCATTTGAATATCGAATACATAAAATAACAAAAATGACATATAATTGATTTTAAAGAAAAAAGTGAGGTAGGAAAATATAGATATAGGAATCGTCTCTCAATCTGAATATGGACTAAGGACTGGTAGTGGATTCACAAGTATATATATTCCCGAACCGAACCAACCCTGGTCATGTATGACTGATAGAAGTTCATCAAATCGTCTCTTGTTCTAAATCTAATTTGGTGCAACTATGTAAGGTGTTTCTTGAGTGCTGAAACAGGTGACAGGAATATATCTAAATTGCCTAGATTGGTGATTCCCAAAAATATATTACCGGTATGTTTCGCGGGTATATATTCATGGATCTGTCATCGCCAATTGAGAGAATGAAGACTCTAGTACATTTACAACACCCAACCAAGTAGTTGCCCATGACCATTGGCCTAGTAGCCGGCCGGAATTTTTTTGTGTGCACATGTAATAGATCAACCTGTTACCATCCTCGGCCACTCTTTATATATATATATATATATATATATATATATATATATATTGCTATGTAATGATGAATTTTGTAAATATAATATTGTAATATTTTTGCCACACGTTTTGGGTGCCAATTGTTATGTTTTGAGAATTGAAAAATATAAATTGGTTTTATATAATAATGATATAGCTAATAATCTTCAGTTATTCTTTAAGAGCCAAATTGATATGATATAAATAGATATTTCTGCCCCTGTATTGTATGCTGTAATAATAATTGCCAGCGAACGTCACTGTTCTCTCGTCACGCTACCAACAATTATTATTTTCCTCACCACGGCTAAGCAACAGTTGATACGCCCTTATCTCAAGGTGGCCGGTTCAAGGCAATAGAGACACTGCCACTGCTAGCTAACTTCAGTTTATTGAATGGTCTTTGGTGTGTTATTGATCATTGTGAGAAAACAAAACAACAAAATATCAAAAAGCAATTATCTCCTTTATTCAGGAAGACTTGATAATACCTGGCCTACGAGAAATAACTTATACTAGGGTGAATCAAACAAATATTCACGGATAATAATAATAATAAATCAGATCATGGATAGATAAACAGAACCTCACTTTTTCCGTGAGAGTGAAGTTTTCTGTTATTGTTCAAAATAGGGTGACATAAAGTTCTTCGAATGTGAAATATGTTATTTGTGAAATAGTTCAGGACCGGAAGAGCACTATTAAAGTTTTATACCTGGTTGGAACTGTTGGTGTTCTAATTATACCATGAATCTGGATGTCTCCTCTCTCCAATCGCTGTCAGGACTGCAATACCATGAATCAGGAACTATATAGATGCGGAAATCAGCATTTGGATCCGTGGATATGTTATCATTAAGGTAATATTGGTTTTGTTTACCAAATGATGGGATTATTCCAATTTTCTTTTTAGTAAAATTTTTGCGTGGCATCCGCTTGGAATTTTTTTTTGATCTCCTTTTGAAGCTTTGTTTTCTGTCGCCTAGATACATCTTTTTCTCCTTGTTTTTTTCATTTGAATTTTTGAATTGGTGCACTAAATTGTCACTTTTCACTGTTTATATTTATATTGCATAATTTATATATACAATTATTTTTCCACTATTCCATTATTTACAAGTTTCAATAATAATTGCTTCTGATACCATCTCATTGCTACTCTCCCACAATTTCCAATTTTACACCTGACCATCTATTCCCTGATTGGCTATTTTTATAAAGACATTTGCTGTTCTATCATTGGCTACCTTTAGTTAGCTACAATTTCATATACTGTATGTTTCAAATTTATAAATGTGTTGATTACTGTTTATTCCTGAAAATTTTGTAAATTTAGACTTTTTGTTGTCTTTTGAGCAATTATGGGTTATAATAATTTTGACAGTGTATGAAATTGATTGTTTTATAGTATTTTGACATTTTTATCTACCATATTTTTAAAACATTTTTATCTATCCATATTCTACCTAGGCTCACAATATACAATTTCAAAAGTTATTCAAAACAAATATATATATATATATATATATATATATATATATATATATATATATATAAATAGAATAGAATAGGGGGTGGTTGAGCCAGGATCGATGACTTAGCAGAGAGTAACATTGTAGCATTGTGAACTTACTCATTTCAAACATTTCCCAATTTAGCTATTGGGTAGTCACATCGTGGTACGATCAATTAATTTCGTCAAATCCGGACAACTATATATTGGTGATCCCTAGTTTATAATGGCCTGATTCAATTCACTTGATAGGAGATATTTTCCAAAAAGTCCTTATTTATTATTATTTTCCAAACCTCACTTTTTTCTTTAAAGTCCATTATAAGTCATTTTTGTTATTCTATGTATTCGATATTCAAATGAGAGAGACTGTAACAATCAATTAGTCTTGGATCTCAACAATACTCCTCAAGAATTTACTCCCGACAACGTGTGTGAATAGTCCTCTAGTATGTACATTGCCACAAACAAGCCTAGTGACCGGCCGGAATCTTTTTGGGTTCACTCGTAACGACAAACCCGTTACTTTCCACGCTCACTCTTTGAGTTAGAGTTCTGGCAAGGTGGTAGAACCGAGATTTATTATTTATGACAAGAAATAACATTGGGACAAGGTAAACATACTCGGTTCCACTATTTCACAGTTGTGCCAAGGTTTCTGAAACCTAAACTTTACTCGATGTTATGACAAGATCCTGACCAACCTAACTAGAAAATGCTGACTCTATCAAGCCTTCTTCACTGATTTGATAATGACACTAAATGATCAGGCATTTTTTTTTCTTGGAACTACTTTTATAGAACTGATATGAACAATATGGAACGCAGAATTTAGACCCAAGGCATATTTAATTTTAATAGTTACGAACCCGGACTCTCTATAGGTAAGTGGATTGCTGCCGTCTTGAGGAAGTACTCCCTTCCTTTCCTTCATCCAGTACCTAAATAGAATCCCATTGCAGGAAATGTTGTCAGGACCAGGACTCAAAACTTGCACAAAATGGTCTGTTTTACAATTATAGCCAGCTCTCCCTTTGGAAAGAACACCGCATTTATCAAATTTCAGCTAAAACTTTGGTACTTGACACTTTGTTGACATGTGAAGCTCCCGGGAAATTTCTACATTGGAAAACCATTTTTAGGTATCAAAGTTTCATGGTTTGATGAAAGTCATATCAACTTGATAAGAAAAGTGTATTCTTTCATTTGAGATATTGGATTAGTAGAGAAATATTATTCGAAGATTGCAGGGTATCGTAGAAGTTGAAGTAGAGTTCCTACATATTTATAAAGTATCTAGATTTGCTTTTGCTACCTCCAAAGTTAATATCATTTGCATCAGCTTGTACAGTGTGTATTATTTCGTTTAGGATGTTAAATCAGCAGAAACATCTTATATACATTACAGGATATCGTTGAAGTCGAGCTGACTGCTCCCATCTCTATAATGTTCCCAGATTTATTTTTGCTGTTTCCAAAATTTATATTAATGCCAACAGTTTGATCAATAAAGTGTGTAATTCCATTTTCGATGTTAAATTACTAGGAGAATATGATTGAGAGATGTCAGTGTAGTCCTGAATTTGAATCGTAGGAAGTACATACAACGTTACATATGAAGCGTACATATAAAGTGTTCATACTCACCTTGTTCTCATGAGACTGTTATCAGTTGTTGTGCTATTTCATAACTTCAGGTGCAGGAGAGAAAAATAAACCATTGAAGGAATTTTACTTACTTTCTGCTGGGTTCTTGTCATCGGAATGCATGATGATGATTCTACCTGCTTGGTATGCTCTTCGTCTGTCAATGCTCTGATGTTTTACATAGTTGACATGAAACTACTTTTATTATGAAAAGAACACTCTCAATTTCTATCATATTTAATAAAATGAAATATCCCGAAAACGATATATTGTTATTGTGTTGTTATTATGAGCTGACTCATTCAGAAATTAAAAAGGGGTATGTTCATCAATATATATTCTATTAACAACAATTCAAAGTAGTTGGGTTGTTTGTTTTTGTATTTCATCAATTATTTGTGGAATGTTTTGACCATATACCTACTTGTTATAATTATTCCTCGAAGTAAAAAAATTATCCCTCGTTTTCGATAAGAAATAATTTTCAAAATATTCGTGACTTCGAAAAAAAATCCGAAAATAATTCAAGCACTATTGATATTCTGAAAACATGACAAATATTCAATAGTAAAAATGCATATAATAATAATTTGCAGATAATTGTTAAAAACTATCAGAGCAAAAATTTTGGAATAGTTATACACATCTTCCTGAGTTCAACGCAAGGAGTAAAGATTTGAAAAAAATCCGAGGAAAACCGAAAATGAGTCGATTGTATAGCAAAGAAGGGTAGTCACTTCGCTTGAACTAATACAGCTAACATTTTAGGTGAATTTTTGTTTTCTCTCTTGGATATGTTATTATGAGTTTCATCAGTTTTATTAGAAAATGACATTCAGGTAAGATTTACTGGGATATTATGATTTTAACGAAAATATTTTCTGAGCGTACCTTAATTGAAACCTCTAGTTGCAATAGTGGTTGTATAAATATTGTTTCTCGTACTATGGCTAGCCCTGTATAAATATTTAAAATTACAATATAAAATCTATGATTTTATCCAAGCAATTTGGAGTACAAGATCATAACTTGGAGTCAGGTGCGCACATAACAAAGGACCAGCGACTTACCCCCTCGTGCGAAACATCTTTCAACTTGTCGAAACACATTGCATATTCCAGACTAGAAATATGTTAGATAGCAGGTAGTTGAATATGTTAATTCCATTTGCATAAATACTGAAGAATCCTCGTAGGTTCTCCATCTGTAGGCAGGACCTGCTCCAGCATTTTGTCAACTTTGGTATACCTGCCAAATGTTTTTGGGCCCTTTCGCAAAATACTTCCCGAAAACGAATATGGCAGTTTCTTTATCATAAATGGGTTTTCCTTTCAACAAGTCGAAGGTGATTTTAATTAAAATTGGTGTATTTAGTTCTTCTTCAACTGTTATAAAAATTACAATAACAAATTGGCACAAATCAAAACAGAATGTAATTTAAAACAGAATTTTGGTAACCATTTTATTTCCTTATTTAAATTTTTCTTTCTATTTCTTCTACCAGGACTCAATAAACACCAACACCGGTGAGCACAGTCCCCCCTACCGGAAATTTTGCCGAATCCTATGTTGTTTCAGAGGTGGGATCTTCAACGAGCTCAACATCCATGAACTCGTGACCGCCATCTTAACGTCCCCTCCGTAGGAAGGCATATCTATCGCCATATCTCGTGTGTTCATTGATAGGACGCTTGCAGCTGTGGATATGCTACTACATTGCAGTTATTTGGGCATTTTCAAAACGCGAGTCTTCCCTGGCAGGTGGTCGCCCATCCAAGTACTGAGCGCGCCCAGCCTTGCCTGACTTCAGATATCGATTAGACTCTCGTGAACCTGACCAGCCGGCCGGTTCCCCCCTTAAACAGGCACATACAACGGAATAATTATTGCTAGTCACCCCACAAATTGCTTCAGTCACCTTATCTCAAATTTGTTGATAATTAATTAATATATTTTTTACTAGCGTATGATTTTCTATCGAATCTTTATCATCAGATGGTATCAACATGGTAACATATATTATTATTTTCTCCACAGGAATACAAAATATAGGAGCGTGAATAATTTCCTCTTATTCTGGAATATATTAACGATATTTATATCTGATCATTTATGAATTCCAAAATCATAGGAAGTTACAGAATTTGTTTTAGTTTATTTGTTGTCTTTGGCGCAATGATGGCACTGCAAACCCGTAATTTACGATATTGGCGAGAGTCCAACGTGGATATTTTTATAGTTATTTAGCCATTCACTTTCTTTATTTGGTTTGTGTATCACATAATGAAAAATAGTATTGAAAATGCGCCTTCAAAAATTTCCTGGTGATCACAAGTGTGACCTTTAATTCGATTTGAAAGAAAAATCATCCAGGATTATGTTATACTAATGCAGAATGAATCGAATATATAGACTTACTTATAGAATGGTTTTGTTATTGACGGTCTTCCCCAAACATGTTTTTGGTGATTTCGTATTTTTGCGCACTCTATTACTTTTGGTGTTGCGGCCCTTCAAAGGTGTTCAGAACGAAAAAATACCTGGGTTTATAGACCCCCCCCCCTCCCCCCCTGTTAACTTTTGAATAGTGTCAATATGCAAAATAACCGTTATTGGGCTGACGAAAATCCCCGATGGATGATGGAGTATCAAACTCAAAATCCATAGAAAGTGAATGTATGGTGTGACATAGTCGACAGAAGAATTCTGGGTCTCTATTTCTTTGACGTGAACCTGACTTGTGCAATATATTTGGATTTTCTTCGATTCGACCTTATTTCTGCACTTATAGCTTTGTATCCAGATCTAGGGGAACCTGATCTACCGAGAACTGATTTATTCTTCCAACAAGATGATGCAACTCTCCATTATGCAGCAGCTGTCCGCGACTATTTAGATAGGGAGAAGGGGACCGATTGTGTGGCCAGCTAGATCTCCAGATTTGACACCACTTGATTACTTCCTGTGGGGATACTTGAAGAGTAAAGTGTATGTTAATTGGCCGGAGAATTTAGAAGATTTAAAAGCAAGAATTCGTCATGAAATACATTGTATACCTCCTGACGTGGGTTCGACTCCCACTTGAGGATGCTTTTTTTAAATTTAATGATCTGTCCATTATGCCACAATTTTCTCTTTTCGTTATTTACAATGTTCAAAAAGAATGTATTGATGGTCTTCAATTTGAAAACGAAAACAGTTTTGAATGATATCACCGATACTACTTTTTGAAATTAAAGACATTGTGGTTGCTCGATAGATGGCGCATATCAATTTAGAGATTTCGTTGAACACATAATTCAATTCTCTTTTCAGCTATCCTATTTTTTCTAAATTCCATTCAGAAGTTTTTTCACAATACGTATTTGAACTGTCAAGTATAAGGGCGGATCTGAATGGTACCCTTACCCCGATAACTTTTGAACAGTTTGATGTGAAACAATGAGACAAAGGGCGCTGTGGGCACATCAACTTGAAAATTTTGAAGTTGAAGTTCAACTATGGTTATCACAATTGCGAGTGCGAATTTTTATAGCTCCCCCCTCCCTGTTAACTTTTGAACGGTTCGACATACCAACAACATGACCAAAATTATTTGGAATAATATCTACTACTACTAATAGAAGACATCGTGATTGCCCGATATATGGCGTGGGGGGCACATCAACTAAAAAATGTGTAATAGCATAGGGGGTCTGGGCTCCCTAACTCGTCGTGAATGATAATTCATTGCAAAGTAGCATATACTAGAAAGGAATACTCTCGCATCGGTGGTTGCCGAAGAACCTAATCTGATTTTAATAAATATCATGCACGCCTGCGAATTATTTTTGAGGATCGTAAATCAGTTGGGAAACTGAACTAAAAATACTTGACAACGATTTTCACAAAAAATTGGTTTACAAAACCCACGACACGTGTTTCGCCATACTATAGCTTTTTTAAGAGGAGATAAACTAAATTACAAACTGAGCTTCGATATTACCAGAAATTATTCTGATCATTTAATAAATATCTAAGGTTTCTAGGACATTGAGTTTCTGACCTTTCTTTTCTACATCCAAAAGTCATTAGCATAGCAATGCTTTTCTGCTTTTCAGTCAGGAGCTGTTCCAACATTGAAGAAAAAAACAGAGGGCGTGCAACTTAGTACACGTGACAGAAGTGAAATTTATTTGGCGTTCTGAATCGTATATATATATATAAAACAGTTAATAGTGGAGAATGCAGCAATATCAAAAAGAAAACTCTTGTAAGTTTGTCCAAGCTTTCGGAATTGGTTTATTCCATCATCAGGGAACTACAATTTTTTTTTAAATATTACATATGAGAGATTATCATTAAGTGAATTGATAATACTTACAACTTAGGTGAGAATGGATGATACGATGTTCAGTAAAAAATATTTTTTGTCTTTTGACATTATGGTAATGAATAATGAGAAATGTTAAACAGAGAAATGAACTAATGTTCAATTACCACACTTATTTGTTGAAAATTATAAATAAAACATGTTAAAATCTCTTCAACCATGTGGTTGGAATCAAAACTGACAGGTTAGAAATTAAATTCACATTAGACAGCTGTATGTGACATTGACACATGTCAAGTAATATTCATGTCACCCAGGGTGCCAACTGCGACAGTGGTACCAACTAGTGTGGTTTACTATTTCCTGTGATTGGGTTTTAATGAATGATGGAACTTGAAAAATATGATATTTATTTGACGTGAGGAAAATAAAGTTTAATAATGGATAAAATGTTCAGTTTATAATGTAATTGTACCAGAGTTTGATCTAGTCGGGTTTATGTCTAGTGGCAGTAAATAAGCATAAATCTCACTCAAGTGATTGATATCAGTTTTTTGTTGATACAGTTGTCATCTTGAGCTACGAACGCCATTTCTAGGAAGACCCTTCTTGCCCAGTGGGACTCGCTTGCTAATACACTCACTGACCCATAGTCCATGTGATGATCGTGTGTGTTAACATGAAGTGCTAACGCACATCTTTCTGGATAAAGCCTGCTATCACTTTTGTGTGAGGTGATACGACTGTTTAATATTCTTGAAGTATGGCCAATATACTGCCTATCACAATCTAGACACGGAATACTATATATGATTTTTGACATTGATGTGACTGGTGACTTATCTTTTACTTTGGAGAAAATTGATGTTAGTGTTAAAATTGTTTTTTTGGCAATTTTACAATTGCTTACCGAGCAGAAAAGTCTAGTGAGTTTGGGAGTAATCTCCTTAATATACGGAAGTGAGGTGTAAACCGGTAGTATAGGGTTAGCATTAGATTCATTCACATTAATGGGTGGAGTGATAATGACTACAACTACTTGTCACTTTCATGAAAAATGAGATCCAAAGGTATAAACAATAAAATATAAATGGCGCGTTTTCATGCAATAGGTACTGCTTGATACCCAAATCATAATCCATTTTCTAAAATCGTGGCGGACCCATTTCTTTAATTTCATATGAAATGAATTTCCGTTGTATTTGGATTTCAATTTTATTCTTTGGAAATACGAATTTTTCAGGAAAATAGCAGAATATCTTCTTTGTAGTAGATATTGAAACCTACAAATGTTCTTCTGAATTTGAATAAAAATACGTATTATACCCGAAAACCATCGGAAGTAATATATTGTCCAGACATACCTGCCTGCCTGGACTAGGCAACTCATTGGTGATATATTCATGCTAACTTTCTCTGAAATAAATATTATTGTACTCGTTGGCGAAGGATATCCTGTATAGATCAACTGTACTGAGCCACATTAGGAATACCTCATTTCTGACTAAATAAAAAAAATAATTAAAATTGCTTGAATTGTCTACTGAAATCATCTTAGTATCATAGTAAGCATTTTCCACGGAATCTGCCCTGGTACAATTCTCATTTCTATACCGATTAATTTTCTTTACAATCCAAAATTGAATTTGCTTACCATATGGTGCCCTCCGCGGCTTCCCAACTTATGGATCAGGTCCTGTCTATGAGTTGACCTTCCTTTCAGCTTGAAGCGCGTAGTGTTGCATAATGCGCCCCTTATTCTCGGTTCTAGTAGCGACTGGCGACTCCCTAGCGCGAGGCTACGCATAAAATTCTCAGTAATGATTTCCGCCAATTCTACCAGATACCAGATATCTATTCTTCTTCAACCAGTGGTTGAATAATTCTAGTCTAAACAGTATTTTTATGCAAGGGGGGTTTTCTTTTGTTTTTGTAACGAGTTGAATTAAATTAGATTTACTGAGTAGAAGACAATACAGGGAGACCAAGGGGTGCGTGAAAGCTAAATATATTTTTTTCTGTCCAAGCTATCGACTTAATTTTTTTAAACGTCAGATTCGCCAACGGGGCACATCCAAAAAATATTTCTATTTACATAAAGGATGACACAAAATAAGAAACAAAACTGTGTTTTTTTTGTTTGAATGTCAACTCCCCATTTTTGTTACATTTTTGGATTTGCCACTAAATTGTCACTTATAATCTCCCTAGAGCATGAATTATTGCCGGAAATTTTTTGAGTACATGAATTTTTTGAAAATTTTCGCAAAGCGACGAGGGATAATTTTCTTTAAAAATGCATGTAGGAGACAAATTTCCCGCAATTGATTCAAGCACGTGGGGAATTCGGTAAGAAAATTTTATATCGGAATAATATTTAAATAGAAAACATTACCAAAATATTTATTTTGACGTTATTCACAAATAAATAGAAGGCTGTGTGTAATGGGAGTTTAGGGGAAGATTTTTTTCTGATTTTCCCCGTTCCCTAGTAAAATAAAATATATAATATCAGATAAACTATTATGTAAAATTAATAGATTTCATACAATTTTCTTACTAGGTTTCAGGGAAATGTTAATATTGACTAAAAATGAAAGTGAATACGTTCGTATTGCGGGAGATATTTTTTGATTTTCCCCGTGCCCTAGTAAAATAAAATATATAATATTAGTCCAGTCATTATAGTAAGTTCACCTCGGAATTCGAGATACCCAGCTGTAAGTCTGTAAATACTTGTATATTGACACCCTAAAAGTTGTCTCAAAACCTACATATGGTAGGGTGTAAGCAACTATTAAATTTAAAGGTCAAAGGTCACAAAAATCGGTTTTTTGCGCTTTTTTTTGGAAATATCTCATTTCCTATGGGTTTTTTGCTATTTGTATTCATTATCAATATTGTAGAATACAAAATTCTCTACAAATTTTGTTTTTAAAAATTTTTTATACGGTGAACCGTTTTCGAGATAGAGGGCGGAGAGCGCGCGGTCACCGCATCACTTCAGGTCAACCGGTGAACTATCAATAAATCAATGATTATAAATATTTGTCAATTTTTATTAACTATAATATTATATTTTATCATTTTCTTCATGCATTAAATCTATATCTATTCAATAATACTGATAACCGTTTACTAAATTCTCAATGAAAATAATGTGACGTTCATTATTGATGGCGGATTTCTTCTTCATCATGTTGTATGGAGCAGAGAAGATACTTTTTCTATTATTTTTGATAAATACATGAATTATTTACAAAGGCATTACAGTTCCAAAATAATTGTTGTATTTGACGGATATTCAGACTACAGTAAGAACGTAAAAGCTATGGAGCAGCAGAGAAGAACTGCTGCACTTTCAAAAACGTACGAAGTCTGTTTCGATGAAACAATGGTTGTACCAGTTACTCAAGAAAAATTCTTATCAAATCGAAATAACAAAGATAAGTTCATTAATATGTTAATTGAAAAATTACAAGCTGCAAATATTACTACTAAACAAGCCAGAGATGATGCGGATGTTCTTATTGTTGAAACTGCAATTGAAGAATCAAAGTCTAAAAAAACTGCAGTTATAATAGGACAAGATATTGATTTACTTGTCATTTTAGTTGGGCGTACACTGTCTTACGAACAAGAAATTTTCTTTAAAAAAGTTGGGAAAGGAAATGTAAAAACGGAGATATACTCGACTAAAAGTTTTGATAATTATCCTCATTCCAAAAACATATTTTATTTCTGCACGCATTAAGTGGCTGTGACACAACTTCTGCGCTTTTTAAAAAGGGAAAAAAATCATTTCTAAAAGTTTTTGAGAAACTGACAAATTTGGATGAACTAGCTGCAGCATTTGAGGAAGAAAATTGTTCGGCCCAGAGATTATTAGAGGGTGGAACTCAAACCTTATTGGCAGTCTATAATGCTCCGAAATCTGTGAAAAGTCTCGATCATCTTCGTTATACGCATTACGTCAAGTCTACAAAACTTAATAAACCTGTGCAGCTTTCAAATATTCCACCAACAAGTGCAGCTGCTCATCAACATTTCAACCGTGTATATTATCAAGTTCAAACTTGGTTAGGACATGATTTGGAACCCCAGGTATGGGGTTGGGCAATGCGAAATGATTTTCT
This sequence comes from Gonioctena quinquepunctata, assembly GCA_018342105.1. Classification (NCBI taxonomy): domain Eukaryota; kingdom Metazoa; phylum Arthropoda; class Insecta; order Coleoptera; family Chrysomelidae; genus Gonioctena; species Gonioctena quinquepunctata. The sequence goes on along the minus strand of JAFIRS010000908.1, from coordinate 138,056 downwards.
GGAGCCTATCATGACAATTTTACCACCTGCTCCAGAAGATTTGCTAAATACAATTTTCTGCAACTGCAAAAGTGGTTGTGGTTCGCGATGCGGATGCAGGAAAGCGGCTTGCAATGCTCTTTAGCTTGTGGCCAATGTAATGGGCAAGCTTGTCTCAATGCTCTACCATATCAGAGCGACATTTACGAAGATGGAACCTTTGATCCCGAAATCATGGAAGAACTTGAGACAAATGTCGTTGAAGACGATAATGAAGACCAGTTTGAAATTTACCAGCAGCCAGAAGACGACGATGAAGAGGAAGAAGATGATTAAAATTATAAATTGTAGTTTTTGTACACTTTATTCCATTTTTTTACTTTAAATTTAAAAAAAATTATTTAATGATATTTTTTAATAAAAAGATTAATTCATAATTTATTTGTTTTTTTTTTTCATCATGTAAGAAGTTATTAATATTAATTAGGTTAAAATTCAAATATAATTCTTATATTTTCATTAACAATTCTGCAATTACATGGCAGGTAAGTGTTGTTAAATAAATTAATACTGAATAAAAAGTGGATAAGTTAGGAAAAAAATGATAATATATAATATAATAGTTAATAAAAATTGACAAATATTTATAATCATTGATTTATTGATAGTTCATCAACTATATATGGCGCGTTTTCGACCGGAGGCACCGGTTGACCTGAAGTGATGCGGTGACCGCGCGCTCTCCGCCCTCTATCTCGAAAACGGTTCACCGTATAAAAAATTTTTTCAAACAAAATTTGTAGAGAATTTTGTATTCTACAATATTGATAATGAATACAAATAGCAAAAAACCCATAGGAAATGAGATATTTCCAAAAAATGCGCAAAAAACCGATTTTTGTGACCTTTGACCTTGAAATTTAATAGTTGCTTACACCCTACCATATGTAGGTTTTCAGACAACTTTTAGGGTGTCAATATACAACTATTTACAGACTTACAGCTGGGTATCTCGAATTCCGAGATTCTTACCTAATTTAAGCTTAAATGACTGGAGTATATCAGATACATTTTTATATAAAATTGATTGTTTTCATACAATTTTCTTACTGGGTTGCAGGGATTCAATATTGATTGAAAATGAAAGTGGATGTTCGTATTGCGGGATATGTTTTTTTTTATTTTTCCGTGCCCAAGTAAAATAAAATTTATAAAATCAGATACATTATTATATAAAAATAATTGATTTCATATAATTTTCTTGGTTTGGGAAACAATATTGACTACAAACAGAGGTGATATACAGCAAAAAATATATAACTTACCTATACATATATACTTTTTCATATTCTTTTGGGTCTAATTCTAAGAAAAATCAATATTAGCGGTAATAATTTGTTTTTCAAATAATTCAGGAAATCGGGATATTTCATTCTTTATTCTAAATAGAATGTTGTTGGCGTATGTTGCCGGTTAAAAAAATATTTTGTTAGCCATGTATTTAACATTCATCACTCCTGTCAATCAATATTTTATTTGTGGCATTACAAGTTCCTCATAACATTGTATACAATCATAAGTTAGTAAAAAAGTGATCATAAAATGAACTTTCCATCGTATGAATTGTGTTCCTTTTATAAAGAATCACAGCACATTAAAATGTACCATAAAAATGTAAAATATCTAACATACCTAGTGGAAGAATCTGGATTAAATCCTGAGCAAGAAAACTTATTTGAAGAGATTGGCAACATTCTGCGTGATATTGTGCCTTCTTTTGGACACAAATCTAATACTCAAAGAAATAAACTGGTGTCTCAGTATTATTTTTATTTTATGCAACACAGGCATATTGTTAAAAAAAACACCGGTTCTGTGTTTTATTCACCACTTAGGAAAGAGGAGGTAGAAGTGGAATTTTTGAAGAATTTAAAATTAATTAATGATATTATAGAATGTACACCTTAATAAATTGTTGTAATATTTCCAACTTATAAAGTAAGTAAATAACAAATATTGTCAATATTATTTCAATATTATTTTTGTCTAATTATATGATAGCTGTCATGTGCCGGGAAATTTCCACTTTACGTCTACATGCTACTGTGGATGAAAAATGTTCAGAAAATTTGCTGGTTACCATAGTAACAATGTCGAAATAAAGCATCTGATTGGTTGAAAATGACTGGTATAAAATTTTCGATATAATGCACCCGTGTTTCTTAGACGTATCTGCAATAGTTTCTGACTTATGTCAGTTTATGTGTCAAAATAACGTCGTGCATAGACCCTCAGAAAAATTCATAACTTCAGAACAATTCACGATAAATCAACCAATTTTTTTCCAGTCGATTTCTTAGTCTTTAGCGCATATTTTGAGGCGAACTGGGAGTTGATGTTCCATCGCCTACTGCGATTTCTTGAAAATTACAAATAAAAAATGGCAATAAGTCGACTTTTTCAAATGCAACACCTTATATGTTCTTGCATCATTGTAAGGCATTTTTTAGAGCTTTTTGACAAAATAGTGGTTGTGGGGTCTACTTTGTAAAATTTGCGAGATTGATTGCAGAATAAGAAATGTCGTAAAATTTAACACATCCTTACAATTCTGAAAAGAATATGTTTCAACAAAATGAAATTTTAATAGTACACCACAATGAAAACAATTCTAGTAATCTTTACAAAAACGCGAAAGAATGATCAACAGGAAACAATGCAAAAATTCTGAGAAAAGGTCACCATCATGGTCCACATAAGCTGCTGCTAGTCTTCTAGTAAATGAGCCCCAAACTTTAGCAAGCATTGCTCCATCAGTTGAACAGAAGGCTTCCGTGATACTGTGTTTCATATCATCTGCAGCTGTTGGACAATCTCTAAGAATCCTTTCCTTCACGTACCACCAGAGAAAAAAATCTATAGGAGTAAGGTCTGGGGATCGCGTGGGCTAAGGCATAGTACCTTCTTTGCCTATCCAATGATTAGGACAGGATTGATTGATTCTTGCACTATCATATGGTTATTCAGTGCAACAGCATTGTGTTGCAACCACATGGTGCTTCTGGTGTTCAAATCCACTTCTTCTAACATTCTGGGAAGATGTTTGCGAAAAAAATGTAAATACCTCTCACCATTCAGCACATTGTCCAAAAAGTAGGGTCCAATAATGTGATTTCCAACAATTCCACCCGAAACATTAAATAACTATCTCTTTTGGTGATCAACAGTCCTCAACCAGTAAGGATTTCCGATTGCATAATAATGCGTATTATGTTTGATGACCGACCCTTTGTTCCTAAACGTTGCTCCATCAGAAAACATAATTTTCTATGAAGAATTATAATCCTCGTCAATCATACCATTCATTTGAATACAAAACGCAACTCTATTTGCAAAATTATTACCATACAATTCTCGATGTAAGTGCTGATGATAAGGGTAGAACTTATGTTTCAATATTATTCTGTTCATACTACTTTGTGAAATAACCGCTTCCGCTGCTATTCCCCTTGTGCTAAAGAAAGGATTTTCCTGTAGCATCAATGAAACTGGCACCGCATTTTACTTATTGATCCGACCACCAACAATTTTCTTTTGGGCATAAGGCACACTACCAGTGAGTTCAAACCGATCTCTTAACTTTTGGAATGAAGACACTAGTGGAGTTCTTGCTTGTGGATATGTTTTATGGTAGATTCTGCTTTCTAATAAAATATTTCTGTCAGCTTCACCAATACAGGATTATGGTCCCTAATTTTTGGCGGGTTAAATTCATTAATGTCTTAAATTTAACGACAGGGGCCTAATGGATTCCTTTTTTATAATCTTCAAAATTTCTTATTTTGCAACAAATCTCACAAACTTTACAAAGTAGACCCCACAATCCCTATATTAACGGAAAACTCTTGAAAATTATGGGGTATTGCATTTGAAAAAGTCCATTTGTAATTTTTCATTTAAAAAAAATCGTAGTGGGCGATATAACATCGACTCCGGGTTCGCCTACATCTCAAAACATTCGCTAAATAAAGCTTAAGGGATGGATTGGAGTTGGTTAAGTTATCTTGAATGGTTCTGAAGTTATTAATTTTCCTGTGGGTCTATGCACGACGTTATTTTGACACATAAATTGACATAAGTCCAAAACTATTTCATAAAAGTCCAGGAAACTGGGTGCGTTATATCGACAATTCAGTGGCGAATCCAAAAATGTAACAAAAATGGTGGGCTGCCGTTCAAAAAAACCGAAATCAGGTGTGTCTCTTATTTTAGGACCTCCTGTATATAAAAAGACATATTTTTTTAATGTGCCTCATTGTCGGACCTTTCGTTTAAAAATTCAAGTAGATAGCTTGGATAGAAAAAAGTTATGGAGCTTGCACGCACCCTTTATATATATATTGTTGTGGTTTGATGATTTTGAGAATTTTATTATTTGTTATTTTTATTAATATATTTTTGCACCGCGCACTTGTTATGGTTTGATGAATTGAAAAATATAATTGTTTTTGTATATTGAGATAGCTAATTATTTTTGGTATTCTTTGAGAGCCAAATTTATATAATATAAATAGATATTTCTGACCCTGTAATAATAATTGTCAGCGAACGTCACTGTTCTCTCGTCACGCTGCCAACAATTATTATTTTCTTCGCCACGGCTAACAACAGTTGGTACGCCAATGTCTCATATAGTCGGTTCAAAGGAATTTGGCCACTGGTGGCTAACTTCAGTTTACTGAGTGATCTTAGTTATGTTAGTTGATCATTGTGAGAAATTAAACAAACCAAATATCAAAAAAAACAATTATCTCCTTTATTCAGGAAGACTTAAAAATACCTGGCCTACGAGAAATAACTTATGCTGAAGTGAATCAAACAATTATTCACGAATAATCATAAAATTGCATATCATGGATAGATAAACAGAACCTCACTTTTTCTGTGAGAGTAAATTTCTGTTATTGTTCATGAAAAAGTGACATAGAGTTCATCGAATGTGAAAAATATTGTTTGTGAAATAGTTCAGGACCGGGAAAGCACTATTAAAGGTTTTATACCTGGTTGGAACTGTTGGTGTTCACAACTATACCATAAAAACAGGAATGATGGAATTATTCCATTTTTCTTTTAGTGAAATTTTGTGCTTGCTTCCGCTTTGGAAAATATTTTCGATCTCCTCGAAGCTTTGTTTTTTCGTCGCTTCGCAACCTCTTGCCCTTGTTGTTGTTCCATTTGAAATTTCGAATTCGTGAACCAAATTGTCACTTTGCACTGTTTATATTAATGTTGCACAATTTATACACACAATTAAATTCCCATTCTTATCATTATTTACAAGTTTGAATGATAATTGCTTATGATACCTTCTCTTTGCCATTCTCTCACAATTTCCAACTTTACATCTGATCATCTCTTCTCTGATTGGCTATCTTTCATAAAGACGTTTGCTGTTCTCTCATTGGCTAACTTTTAGTTTGCTACAATTTCATGTACAGAGTGTTTCAAGTTTATAAATGTGTTGATTACTTTTTATTCATGATAATTTTGTAAATCTTGACTTTTAGTTGTCTTTTGAGCAATTATGAGTTATGATAATTTTGATAGTGTATATAATTGACTGTTTTATAGTACTTTGACATTTTTATCTATCCAAATTTTATTTATTTATTTTAGTCTTTTAAAATTTACAACTGGCATAACATAACATAACAATATATATATATATATATATATATATATATATATATATATATATATATATATATATATATATATTAGCTAAATACAATTTGATCTTATTTTCTGAGAACGATCTCTTCTCAAGAGATTCTCATAACTTCCAGTTGACCAATCCAAGTTGTTTAACATCACGCCACAAAATGTCCAGCACCACACATTTACATTACATCTATTTTTCTTTCAGCGAAAAAACAAAATATATCTTTTGGTCAGCACGTAAGCTATTTTTTCTTCACACTGTCTGCCTACGTATGTGCAAATCCATTGCCAAGTATCTTCAGCAAATCCTCAACTTCTATGGGGCGAGTTGCCTAGAATGTTATTACATTTATTCCCGGTCTCTGTATCGCTCATACCATGCTGTTGATTTTTTTGGGCTATTCTAAACACAGGATTTCCATTTGGTGGAAATATTGGATTTTTTTAATACACCTTTCCAAATTCTTCTCCAGTTGAACTGGGGATATTTCGGTTCACCGTCGGAATGAGATTTGTCACGGCTGTAGAAAAACCTTTGTGAATACATTTTGCAGCGAGAATAATATCTTTTGTGAGTTTTATTTATCATTTATATTTATAATTTCTTAGGGTATTTCTTATGCAAGGAAATGTCAAATGGTAATATCCGTTACTGTTTTCAAATATCACATCAAGTGCAGAGTTTTAAGTAATGTTATAGAAAGTTGTATTCTAGGATTTCACAAATTTACGTTTGCTCCACAGCTTCATGACAATTTCATTCGTCTATGCAGTACTGGAAAAATGTACCGTACAAGTAAAAGAACGAAAAGCTGAAAAACGAAACACCTACGTCACACATGCAAAGCAATTATTATTTACTTTTTAGTGCATTTGAATAAAAGCTTTGAAAAGGTTTTTTATTGATTATTTTATTTTGTGCTTTTTAGTACTTAAGTAAGCCTTAATCTATGTATTTTTGACAAAGCATCATTATTATGAGGCCTTTTTCCTGTAAGTTTTGAGCTATCTAGTCCTTCAATCCTTTCAAAGATTAACTCATTCGCCATCTTGGAGTTGCCATCTTCAATTTATGAATTCTAACTAAAAATCAATAATCTCCGACTAAATTCATCATCTCCGACCCCAAAAACCTCGACATACCAATTTTGAATCGAATCACAAAATTCATCCGCCATCTTGAATTTGTGAAGTTTGATGAAAAATTCATAATCTCCGACCCCGAAAACCCGCACATATTAATTTTGAATATAATCGGACCATAAACACAGAGATCATCGGCCATCTTGGGGCCGTCAATTTGATTTTATAAATTTTGGAGGAACATTCATTATCTTCGACCCTGAAAACCCCCAAATTCCAATTTTGAATCGAATCGGACCATAAACCTACATTTCGTCCGCCATCTTAGAGCGTCATTTTGTTTTTTTCTCTTTCCCCATCTCAATTTCATAAATTTTCACAAAAAATTCATAATCTCCGACTCCGAAAACCCCCACATACAAATTTTGAATAGAATCAGACCATTATCACAAAACTCCTCCGCCGTTTTGGAGCCGCCATCTTGAATTTATGAATTTTGACAAAAAATGCATAAGCTCCGACCCCGAAAACCCCCACTTATCAATTTTGAATCGAATTGTACCATAATTACAAAACTCGTCCACCATCTTGGAGCCGCCATTTTGTTTTTTCAATAACAAAAATTGCATAACATTGTCACCGGGATTATGAACACCTGCCAAATTTCAGGTTGATCGGATGTCGGCAAGTGCTCCAAAAATGGATTACAAATTTTGAACCGGAAAGAATGACAGGATGACATACGAACGAAGCAAGTTAAATAAAAGCTTGTAAAAATAGGAGGACTTTGTAGATAATTTACAAATTTAAATATGGTTTCTCATGAGCACTGTTGAATGTATGATACGTGCTGAGTTTGAATTGATTATCTTTAAAAACGTTGATGAAAATGTGCAATAAACCTTGACAAAACATTTTTAACGACCTGTATTTTGAGAACCAAGCCATACAGGACTAACGTTTATATGAAGTTTTTGTCATAAAATCATCAAGGAATTATCGCTCGGAGTTTGTCTGAAACCACCACGGAAGAATTGTTTCAACTCTATGTAGAACAACATACTGTATATAAACATTTTTTTTCTTAGAATGTTCAAAAGATCAACGTCATAGTATCAATATGTCAACTCTAATGTTTGTTACTTCGATACAGGAATTTTGACAATAGTGCAATTTTATTATTAAACAATAAATATTTGAATAATTTACTGACCTCATTCCAGTGACATTAGTGCAATCGAGTGTTTCAGTGTTGCGAGTGAATTCAGTGAAAATGAGAAAGGTTTGTACATTTTGATAATACGAATTTCAAACGGACGAATATCGAGTTTGACACTAACGGAATATCTCGATTTTCATACTATCCGCTACACGAAATATTTTCGAATCACCCATCAAAAACCCCTCACAAAATATATGGGAATGAGATTATAATAATAATAATTTTTCGTAAATTTTACAAAAAGGAGAATGAAAAAAGAAATGGAAATTTGAAATAAACGTAAAAGAAATAAATCACAGAAGCTTCAATAGCTTATGTGTGATATATCAGTTTGTTCAATAAATTCAGAAAATGTACAAAAAAAAAGTGAACACATCAAGTGGTGAATAAACACAGACAAACCACAAAGAAACGAGTCCGCGCGTGGTACAGTATCTGTGTTTATTGCATTGTTTTTATAAACACAGAACTATTAAAATTATGTTCATTTCATACATAAACACATATAATCACATACACACTTAAATATATATATATGCATGGGACTATTGAATATTGAGGTATATATATATATATATATATATATATATGTAGGTATGAATATTTATTGACTGTGAATTATCAAGGGAAATGATTTTTATTTGGGAAGCAGTCAGGTATGTTAGATTCAATGAATATTTTTCGTTTTTGCAGTCAAGCTTTCGATAATGTTTATTATCTTTATCAAGACTTCTCTACAATATGAGTGATTAATATCAGAATAATATTATCAATAAATATACTTACTAACATGAAAATATTAAAAATTTGTTACAAAGGGTGACATTAGAAGTTTCTTTCATGAAGGAAAAATTGTTAGACAGTGTCAATTGACTTTTTACAAAATGTCAAAATATATATACAGTTGGAAATTTTTATTAAAGAAGATTATTATTTGAATGAAGTTCATTTTGTTTGTGAAAAATATGCATATAGAGCTCAGATCAACAATATCTGTTTATTAATTATGTTATTTTTATTTTTGTTGATTTGTACCATTTCTAAAAACATTCTTTCAGATGAGACATTTTCAAAATCTGAAACTTCGGAATTATTGTAATCGATACGATGATCCTCGTCAATAGAATGAATGGATAGCGCACAAGATCTTATAAACCTCCTACAATCACTTGTCATACCTGACTGCTTCCCAAATAAAAATCATTTCCCTTTATATATATATATATATATATATATATATATATATATACCTATATTCACATGTATACATACATATACACATATATACATACATAAACACACACATATACGTATATACAGGATGTCCTACACTCGATGGCCTATTAGACGTTTCTGGAGAACGGGACACAGGATTATTCTGAAAATTTGGTTTCTTGGGTAATTAGTTCTGCTAAAATCTAAGATCTAAAATATTTTCAGCGCTGCTGCGTTGTCGCTTATATTGGAAAATAGCAACAATTTTGAGTTTTTGAATGAGACACCCTGTATATTATTAAATTGTTTGCTTTACGATAATTTTTGTATGATACTTCCCTATACCTATCTCAAGCGGTTTCGAGAAATTCATTGATTTCCTTATTTTTGGTGCAAAACATAGCTTCAACTAAATGTTTATTACTGCGGTATTTGGACTCGAACAAAGCTGAAATTTTGGGTTTAATTTACCAATGTTCTGTGCATCAGTTATGTTTAAGGGATTTTTTCTCCATTATACAGTGTCGTTCAAAATTTGTGATTTTTCCGATAGATACAAAAATGGAGAAAAGTTCATACTTTTAAATGGAACACCCTGTATATTATCGAATATACTGAAAGACAAATGAAGTTCCTTTCAAATGATGTATCATGTTCCTATATATTTCCTACATATTTCCGAAATAAAAGCAAGTTTCTATAAAAATCGGATTATTTTGCCATATTTTGTATTAAATGTCATGGAATATGTCATTATGAAAATTCCAGAATCAGTGCATTAATGATAAAACGTTTGCGCGTTCATTACCTAAAATTTTATCATAAAAAAATCAAAATGGAAGGCAATAACTATTCAAACGAAGTTTTGATGAAATTGTTTATCTTCATGGTCTATGTGATCAAATTATAGCGACAACATGCAGGAGGTTCTGTGGTGTATTGAAGTGTATGAATGATAAAATGATGAACTGATTGTACAAAGACTGATTAATATACAGGTATTCCAAACTCGATGGCCTATTGGACGTTTCTGGAGATCTGAGATATAAATACTGCAGTATTGCCACATGTACTTTCAAATTTCAAATGGAACACCCAGTATTTCATTCTGTTTTTGTATTCTACCGACAAATACAAATAACTTTCACTGAACATGTCGTATACCTATTTCAACCGTTTATTGAATATTATTTTGTAATTGTTTTGCTACCAAAATGGGACCAACTTGAATTCTAATGCCTCCTTATCTGTTACCCACACAGGATTCAAATTCAATTTCCACCCAGAAAATATTGAGTAATTTCAGTAACAGTAGATACGAATTTACTCAGTTTGAGTCTATGTAACTCGTTGGAACCCTATCCACTTTTTTTACCATGCTCATGTAGAACCATTACTGGGAAAATATATAAAATATTTCAACAGTTAAGAATGGTTAATGAGACCGCAGAAACCGTATTCTATTAGTCACTCTAAACATAACCTCACACTCATTAATTTAGAGTTTGTTTTCTTCGGGTTCCTTTATTATCTTTTTATTTACAAATATTTTCAATGAGAAAAATAAATTCCGACTTGAAGAAAATGCTGAAATTTATTGAACTTTGAGCCATTGAACACAGATATAAGATACTCAAACCTCTAATCTAACAAAAGTCTTCACTAAATAATTACTACATGACACACGTGTTTCGCTAGACAATAGCTTCTTCAGGTGGAGATAATACGTTTTAGTTTAGTGAAGCGAGTGTCTTTTGTTTGCCTTTATAAAACTCGAAGGTGTTGTGGTAACCTAACGACAGTTATATTCATGGTTTATGGAAACACATTTTGAACAGTTTGCTCTATTTTCATTGCAAAAAATGAATACGTTTATTCCATTTCATAGACAAGCAATCATATGTGGAAATGTGTGCATATCTCGAGACTTGTTCAATCGGATCTTAGTCCGGAGAATATGCTGGCCAGTTCATTTTCTATAGCCACTTAGTTTGGAAATAGAGTAACTTGGCGAATTATGGTTTGAAATTCATGTTGTCTGAAATATAGAAAGGGTGAGAGCTGCTTGATTTCAATAACGGGTGCATTCATAAGAGCTCGAGAAGAAAACAAATGTTTATATTTATTTAATCAACTAGTGCATTAATGGTGGCGATTAAAGATCGAGATATTTAAACGCGAAGCGAGCGCGTTTATGTTTGAGATCATTAATCGCCATTTTAATATACGATTTGATTACAAAAAAAATCCGTCGACCTCGTTCCTGGGATCAACGTGAAACTTCCCCTATCTATTTGCATCAACTAGGAGGAAACTTACAATATTTGGATTTGAAAATACATAAATTTGACAGCGCGAAGGTAATCTGATTTGGATTTTTATAATATTTGAATTGGTGTATGTTTAGTTGCCTATACCACAAAGATGCATTAATTAAAAAAAACGAGTGTGCTTTAGACCACACGACTGAAGTAAAAGTTATTTAGCTCCATCTATATGTCTATATATATATATATATATAGGAATTTAATGGACATAGCCCTCAGAGAAAAGTGCTAACCGTAGACACGTGTTTCGGGCTCTCGGCCCTCATCAGTACGGTGGAGAAGTGCAAGGATGAAAAACACTTGGTAGAAAACGACAAATCAACGGAGTCAACAAACAGAAGCCAGCCGCTCATTTGTGATTTCGGTCAGCAGACCCTGAATTCCAGGGCAACAACCAACGTCACCACGGAGGCAGCTATAGCTACCTGCGTGACATCCGAGTCCAGGAATATAAATATGAAAGATAGTAATATCGAGGGGACTGTTAAAAACAAAATGGAAGGAATTTAATGGACATAGCCCTCAGAGAAAAGTGCTAACCGTAGACACGTGTTTCGGGCTCTCGGCCCTCATCAGTACGGCGGAGAAGTGCAAGGATGAAAAACACTTGGTAGAAAACGACAAATCAACGGAGTCAACAAACAGAAGCCAGCAGCTCATTTGTGATTTCGGTTGTTGTCCTGGAATTCAGGGTCTGCTGACCGAAATCACAAATGAGCGGCTATTTAGGTATAGGATCATGATACATCATTTGTAAGGAACTTCAATTGTCTTTCAGGATATTCTATAATATACAGGGGGTTCCATTAAAAAAAATGTAATTTCCACCATTTTTGTATCTATCGGAAAAATTACAAATTTTGAACGACAGTGTATAATGGAAAACGAATGCTTCAAACATAACTAATGCACAGAACATTGGTGAACTACACCCCAAATTTCAGCTTTGTTCGAGTCCAAATATCGCAGTAATAAACATTTAATTGAAGCTACGTTTTGCACAAAAAATAACGAAATCAATGAATTTCTTGAAAACCGCTTGAGATAGGTATAAGGAAGTATTATACAAAAACGATCGTTAATCAATAGCAAAGCAAAAAATGCAATAATATACAGGGTATCTCATTTAAAAAAAATCGAAGTTGTTGCTATTTTTCAATACAATCGGTAAAACCGCAGCGCTGAAAATATTTTAGAAACCAAATTTTCAAAATAATCCTGTCACCCGTTCTCCAGAAACGTCGGATAGGCCATCGAGTGTGGGAGATAATCATAAGAAATATCCAGTGGAATTGGTTGGAGCTAGACTATAACATGTTCTGTTTGTGGATATGAAGTTTTTTAGTGTGCTCAAGGAAATTATGAAGAGCGAAGTTATTTTATTCTTAAACATTGAATTCCGAAGGCAGCTCATTGAAAAGTTTCGGTCCCAAAAAGGTTTAACATCTTTGTCCTATTGTTTTTCTGTTTTGGATATTACGACATTATTTCTATATCTTGTATTGCAAGTGTTGAATGTGTACCAGTGACGATTTGTTTTTGTATTATCTTTTCTTGGTAAAGTCTATCAGATTGATACTTCCTCGATTTTCCGTAGATCATTTTGAGGGCGCACTTTCGAATTTTCTGTAGGTTATTGATCAGTGTTGCTAAGGCGGCACCCTATGCTATGAGTCTGTAGGAAATGTGGCTTCGACCAAAGCTTACTATAATATATTTAGATATTTAGGATTGATTATGTCAGAGATGTTTTTAAATCTATATAACATGAATCTTAATTTTTTTATTATATAATGAATGTGCTCTCCCCACCTCAAGTAGGAGTCTGTGTACCCAGATATTTGATTTTATCAATAGACTCTATTTTTAAATGGTTGCCGTTATCACATTGTATAATGACTTCATTATATGGTGGTAGATTTGAAGAGTATGACGTGGAAGGCAAAAATGTTTTTTTTATTGATTGTCAATATTCTTTTGATGAAAAAATTTATAACATTCCGAAAGTCCTCCTCAATGAGTGTTGAGTGTTGACCAATCAGGTGCTCTGTAAAAAAGTGCAGTGTCATCTGTGAAACTCACCACTTCTCCGCACAGTTCTTGCTCATAAAGATCATTTATACATGAGTTGAAAAGAACTGGCCCCAAAACAGTACCTTGAGGTACGTCATATTTTATTGTTTGATAACTGCTCCTCGTTCCATTGATATTCACGCATTGTTTTCGGTCACATAAATAACTTTGGAACAATTGATGAGCAACTCCTCAGATTCCAATGTTTTCAAGCACTGTCATTAATTCAACATGCTCAACAATATCGAATGATTTCGCCAGATCGATAAAAATATATATAGGGAAGCTTTTTTGTTGATTGCATTACTCATGATTTCTATCAATCTGGCAATTGCATCAGATGTTGAACTAGTACACCGAATAATAGATACTGTTTTCCAATCGTTTCTTGAGAAATGTCGAACATAAAATATTTTCATTGCATTCAAGTAATATAATTCACAATGATGATTTCTACTTATGAATGTCCTGCTTTCAGTTACTCTTCTTCCTACTTATGGTTCTCATCCGGTCGGCAGAAATTTTGGATCCAAATAATATCGCTACAAAAACAACAGAAATGGAACTCACATGTCCTATATCAACCACGCAGAGTACTGAACAGAACACAAGGAAGACTGGTAAAAATGGAATGGAAAATATTATGCATATAGATCCCAAGGAACAAGCAACAGAGAACATGGAGTCTGGTACAAATGGAACAAATATTATGCATATAGATCCCAAGGAACAAGCAACGGAGAACATATCTGGTACAATGGTACAAATATTATGCATATAGATCCCAAGGAACAAGCAACGGAAAACATAAACTCTGGTACAAATGGAACAAATATTATGCATATAGATCCCAAGGAAACAAGCAACGGAGAACATGGAGTCTGGTACAAATATTATGCATATAGATCCTAAGGAACAAGCAATGGAGAACATGAAGTCTGGTACAAATGGAACAAATATTATGCATATAGATCCCGAGGAAGAAGCAACGGAGAACATGAAATCCGAGCAGACCAAGTCGATTTCTACAATTCTCACAGAAAAAATACTCTCCCCGCCAACAACCGAAGAAAATGCAGTTCCTAAAATTGAATTGTACCCTATAGTACCACAAATGATAAACCAAAACGACACTCCTAATAATATGTTGGATCAGATCGAAGGTGCAGAGCATAAACCAGTAGAAGGAGGCCAAGATATAACAACAAATAAGCCAATTCCAATCATACTTTCTAGAAATCCCGAAGTACAGGATACCACAGATAAAGAGATGGGCACGTTAATGACGAACGATATGGAAACGACAGAACCCAGGCAACTCGGATTGAAACCAAACATGGTTTCGAAAGGATCTGAAGTAGGATCATATTCAGAAAATGAAGAAACTGATTCGCTGAAAATAAATGTGGAAAAACCGAAACCAGAGCAGCAAATACCAATAGAAATGAGTTTAGAATCGATGATAGAGTACGCGCAGCCAATACCATCGCTCCTATCAAGAGGAACCGATATTCATCGGGAAACAAACAACGGAATTAATAATAGTGAAGCAGAGAAGAAAAATATTGACACGAGATCATTGGTGACAGAAGACCATTCCCAAACTCCAGAGATAGACACGGGAACAGAACAACAGATACATGTAACAGCTACTGAATCCCAGATTCAAGAGAAATCGGATCAAGGATCTAACGCCGAACAAAAAAATATGGAAGAAACCACCGAAGAAACGAATGGACAGTACAAAAAACCGAGCCTTGTGGAGAGGATAAAGCAAAACTTCCACAACAAAATCGAATCGGAAGAAGATGAACCGAAGGGGCCCATTCCCTGCACTTGCGGGGTCTTCTTGAGCGGCCAGTTCAAGAAAGGTTCGAAGCAACAACCGAAGGGGTTGCCGCTCTTGACGCAGGAAATGGACACCCCTTTTATGAATAATGCAATGGGTACTCGGCAGTGCACGAACAAGTGCTTGGAATTGGTGAGAACTTTTATGTTTTTGTTTGTTTATATCGTCGGTATGAGTGCGACCGAAGGCGGGTTCGTAGGTGTGAAGGGTGCAGATTTTTTTCATGTATAAAATTCAAGTTTGGGTCAGCTTTATTCGTATCTCTCACACATTGTTGGAATGCTACAAATATCATGATATTACCTTGACGCCATTATGCATGTGTTACATTTTCTCAATTTTTCGATATATAGTGGGACAACCCATAATTCCTTTTGAGATTGATCAAAGAATGTTCTTTAATCTCACAATTTAATGAAATTCAAAAGAGGATATATATATATATATATATTATATATATATATATATAATATATATATATATATATATATATATATATATATATATATATATATATATATATATACATATATTTATATATATATATATATATATATATATATATATACGACTGGACCGATTTTGATGAAACTTTTTTGTTTGAAAGCGTATGATCAGACATAGAAATTTCGTTACGATGAGGTGAGCTCCCATTTTCCTATTTTAAGTATATCTTCTCGTTGTATATATATATGTATATATATTGTTATGTTATGAAAAACCAGTTATATATTTTAAAAGGAAAAAAGGAAACAATTTCATAAAAAACCCATAAAAAGAATAATTACTAAATAGCTATTAGTTTCAAGAGATTGTTTTTACATATTTTGAAATTCTATTTCCTTTATTAAGCCTCTGTATAATATGAATAGATAAAAATATCCAAATACTATATTACAATCAATTTCATACACTGTCATAATGATTACAACCCATAATTATTCAAAAGACAACAAGAAAGGTCTAGATTTACAAAATCATCCTGAATAAAATGTGATAAACAAAATGATAAGCTTGAAACATACAGTATATGAAATTGTATGTAACTAAAAATAGGGTGAACAACAAACTTCTTGATGACAATAGCCAATCAGGGAACAGTATGGTCAAATGGAAGATTTGAAATTGTGAGAAAATAAGAACGGAAAAGTGTCAGAGACAATTATGATTGAATATTGTAAATAGTCTGTAAGGAAGGAAAAATAGATTCATTTATAAGTTTTGACAAATAACCCCAAACAGTGAAAATGTGAGAACGTAGTGCGCAAATTCAAAAATTCAAATCAAAAGGAAAGAGGAAAAGATGGTATCCAAGTAACGGAAAACAAAGCGACCAGGAGATCGAAAATAAATTGAAAATGAATGCCACGTTTTGTTGGGAGAGAAAGAAAAATTCATAAATTTCAACATTATAAACAGAAAAGCAACATTACCTTATTTGTATACCATATACAAGTATTCGAAAGCTGATATTTGGATTGGTATGGTTCCTTCTATTTGGTATTGAAGTTCCTGAGAGCATTGGAGTGAAAGAGAATCCAAATCCGGGTGTATATTGAACAGCGACAGTTCCAGCGTCAGGTATAAACTTTCCTAGTGCACATTACGAACTGAACAACTTCACTAATAACTCATATCATATCAGAAGAACTTTATTTCACTTGATTTTGAACTATTAAAGAAATTTTCACTGTCCAGGTAAAAGTGAGGTTGTGTCTATTTATCCATGACCTATTTCTCATGATTATCCATGAATATTTGTAAATTCACCTTAGAATAAGTTATCTATCGGTAGGCCAGGTAAATTTAAGTTTTCCTGAATAAAGGAAATAATTGCTTTTTGATACTTTGTTGTTTTGTTTTCCACAATTATCAGCAATCATATTTATAAACACAGACTTGACATCAAGCAGTGGTTAGTGGCTCAATTGCCTGAACCGGCTATCTGAGACGAGAGGAGTACCAACTGAGTTTAGTCGTAGTAAGAAAAATGATAACAATTGGCAGCAACGTGACGAGAGAACTGTGACGTTAGCTAGCAATTATTATTACATCACAAAACATATTATACAGGGCGAAAATACTTATCTATATCATATCAATTGAACCCAAAGTGAAAAACAAAGTTACAACTATTATATTTGCAAATACTTATCTATATCATAACAATTTGCCTCACAAAGAAGAGCGAAAATTATTAGCAATCTTCATTTTATAACAATAATTTATATTTGCAAATTATCATTACATTACAATTGGCACCCAAAAAGTGGGGCGAAATAATAACAAAATAATTTGTTATATCAACATTACATATATATATATATATATTTATATATATATATATATATATATATATATATATATATATATATATATATATATATATATATATATATATATATATATATATATACATATATATATGGAACTATATCTCCTTCACTTATCAACCGATTTGAATGAAATTTTATACATAGATATGAGATACAATTTCGGATTGACAGACATATGAAAGCAAACTGGCCGACTTCCGATTTCGCCAGAATAGCCACCATGTTTCATGTTTTTTGGAGTCAAAGGCTCAAATTACATACGACAGTGTTGCCAAATTTTCATTTTAGAATTTAGACAAATATTGTTTTTTAGCCTAGGAGGCCTTGATCAGGTTGAAATCTATACTCATTTACATCAGTAACTCATAGTAATAGTCACTTCATCGATAAGATCAATAACAAATCCTACAGCAGAAATTAAAATTTTCTAAACGCATTTTTAACGAAAAAATTGTTTTTTTCAAATGGTACCTAATGAGGGCCACCCTGTCATTCGATAGAGAATTTAATTACCAATTCAACGATATACATCATGTACCACTTTCTTTTTGTTCAAAACGTAGAGAGCCATCTAACAAAAAAATTTTAACAAAAAATTTTATTTTTTACTTTTCAGTTCCGTATTTCGTAGGTTTAATTTTTTGGTAAAAAGTTTTTATTTTTCAATTTTTTATGGCTAAATTATACTAATTACTACCTACTTGTTTTTTGATTACTTCCAAAATACTTACTTACCCACCTTACTTCAAATATTACCAGTTAAATAATATGATTATCTACTTTTACTATTTGTTGTAATATAAATTATTTTCATTGTTCTGGTTAGTTTATTTAATTACTTTGTATATCATTCCATCTTCTCATAGAATATAATGGTTTTGACGGATGTGGAACAGAAATAATGTCAGTAGCGATCTGTCATTGTCAACCTCGTATGTGTGTGCCAATGTTCATAAGTGAAAAATCAATTATCCCCTATTTTTCCACCCGTAAGGGTATATAATTCCATTCGAAATCTAAATATAAGGTATACCCTATCTATTAAAAAAAGAATCATCCAAATCGAAGAACCCAGTACAAAGTTATGCCTGATAGAATCGGTTAACAGACCAGAATTCAGAGGGTGAGTGATCAATATCCTTCATGTTGCTACCCTTAGGGGTGGATTTCATCTTTTAAATTCAAATGGGACCACCTTCGAAGTACACCCTATCCACTGAAAAAATACGGAATCGGACGCCTCAAAAAATTATGGTTCATAAAAATCACCTAAGGGGTGGATTTCATCTTTTAAAATCATTTTCAAACTGTACTAGAGAACCTCCTCCTCTTTGGTTTCGTCGGTTAAAAATGAATTCAATCTGAAAAAATTGGTAAATGACAACTATTCATTATTTCAAACTGTACTTTAGTATGGTAATAATGAATTACCAAAAATAATCGACTTGACAATATGTAATAATTATAAACCCATTACAGAAAAGATAACTTTAATAAAATCAAACTGTTTGAATAAATCTGACGACTGAAACAGTGAAACATTAAATGTACAAATTATTACTCACAATACCATGATCATGTTTTCAAGAGTTTCAAACTATCGAAAAGTCATTTTATTTATTAATGACCAATGATATGTTTTTACACCTCATCACATTCATCAGTTCGTGAGCAGGAATTTCCTGAAATGCGCGCTCAACTCTATTTCTCAAGTCCTACAGAGAAGTGGGTCTCCTCGAGTAAATTTTGGATTTTATGTGACCCGATAAATAAAAATCAATAGGGGTTAAATCGGGTGAACTGGCTGGCCATCTGATTGGACAATTTGTTCCAATCCATCTCTGCCCATAGGTATCACTAAGATATTGCCGAACAATATTACCATTATGTGGTCCTGCACCATCCTGCTGAAAAAACATATTTCCCTGATGTTCTCAGGTAAATCGTTATATTATTTTGAATATCGTTCTCTAAGAATTGTAGATATCTTTGGCCCGTCAAAGGCCTGTCGAAAAGAATCGGCCCAATGATTATTGTCCCTATGATTCCCACCCAGACGTTGAATCCAAATCTTTCTTGAAAATTACCTTCTCTCAGCAACCTAGGATTTTCTTGAGCCCAATACCTTGTATTATTCCTATTGAACTGACGACGAAGTGGATGTGGTTTTGATCAGCTGGTTCTTTCCTTATACTCTAGTCAACATGTGCCTTTTAGGTAAATTTTTTTATTCGCCTCGGAAAATTATGGTCGAGGTGTCATTCGATTCGTCATCGCATCTAGAAACTTTTTTGAAAATTTGGAGTGGCGCTTGCAAAAATTACAAAAGTTATAAACAATTTAGTAAAAAAAAGGGGTTTGGTTTTTTACGAATATCTCAAGAAGTATTAAAAATTTTTGAAATTTGAAAAAAGATCCAAAAAGAGGAAGAAATTTCCTAAAAAAATCTCGGAACTCTAGGACCACTATTTATAATTTTTCTAGAGGGTTGAAAATACGGCCGAAAACGGGAACTCTCGCTTGCGTAAGCTCCGCCCACTTCGGACCTTCAATAAAAAAATATGATTTAAACTTATTAAATATGAAAATAAGGAACTTAAAAAATTCAGGCACCTACAGAATAGATCAATGAACAATAATCCGCCGATCATGAATTCTTATCGCGATTTTTCAATTAGTTATCCATTAATTAATTAACCATTTTTTGTAGCACGAACATAAAGATTGAAAGTGCGATGATTGTTAATCTATAAATCTGGGATTTTTTTCCTTTCATGGAGCTATTTTACAAAGGCTATAGAATAGATTCCCGTTGAAAAATTGTTAATTTTCACTTTGTTATTAACAATTTACTTAAGTTAGAAATTATCAACCTCGATTAAACATTGAAAAAAATATTATTTTTATAATATTGCTATTGGTCCGTTTTCTTATGATCATAAGCTACTCAAAAATGATTTTTAATAATTTTTATCCCATATTGTTTATGAGATAATCAAAACATTTTTTTTGTTAACATAATCTTTGATGAAAATTATGATTAAAAAAAAATCGTTTCGTAACAAAAAATTTTTATTGCTTAAAAACGCATTTGTTAATTCAATATTTTTTTCTACCATTTGTTATGAAAATTAAGGAACCATTTTTTTAAAATCATTATCCATCTTGCTCTTCGATGTCTGAAAGAATTTTTTTATTTTTATTCAAAGTTTCATTTTTTATGCAATTATTATAAATACTGGTCCTAAAGTTCTGGGAGGTGGGACTTTTTTTTAGTAAATTTCTTCCTCTTTTTGGATCTTCTTTCGAATTTCAAAAATTTTTAATGCTTTTTGAGATACTCGTAAAAAAACCAAACCCCTTTTTTACTAAATTGTTTATAACTTTTGGAATTTTTGCAAGCGCCACTCCAAATTTTCCAAAAAACTTCAAGATGCGATGACGAATCGAATGACACCTCGATCATAATTTTCCGAGGCGAATAAAAAATTTTGACCTAAAAGGCACATGTTGACTAGACTATTAGCATCATTTCCAATTTCCTGAGAAAGGTCCTCGATGGGTGCCGTCTTAACGGATAACGAACAGCGTATAGCATACTAGCATTGACAGCGTTCTTCTGAAATTCTCCGTATATCAATATCATATCGATTAGTTCGTTTCGAGAATAACGATTATTATTTTTCATCTGAAAAAACTTTTTACAGACGAAACGAGATGACAAGTAAATTGGTATTTCACTTTTGACATCACCTACTGTTTTCCATGACTCCACGGCTACCTTTCATTTCATCAAACCTAAACGGATAACTCATTGGAATTTTTAGGCATCGTATAAAATATTCTACAAATTTAATAATTGATCGATTTTATTTTGAACAAAATGAAAGTGGTTTATAGTGTATATTGTTGAATTGGTAATTAATTTCTCTATCGAATGGCAAAATGGCCCTCGGTAGGAACCATTTGAAAAAAAACGATGTTTTCGTTGAAAATGCGTTCAGAAAATTTCAATTCCTGCTCTAGGATTTGTTATTGATCTTATCGATGAAATAACTATTACTATGAGTTACTGAGGTAAATTAGTATAAATTTTAACCTGATCAAGGCCTCCTGGGCTAAAAATAAAATTGAGAATTATTTTTTTTCACGGAAAACGGTATAATGGGATGGATAACAGGATAATGGGATAAAGGGATAACTGTACACGGAATAACGGAAAACGGGGTAATGGGATAACGGCAAACGAGATAATTGCATAACGGGGAAACGGCATAACGGAAAACGGAATAACATGATAATGGAAACGCGATAACGGGTTAACTGGATAACAGAAAACGGGATAACGGGAAACAGAATAACGGGAAGCTGGCAAAGCCACAGGCATAAGCTAGATACAACAATACAAAGAAAAACAGAAATACTAATTCCACGGGGACGAAGTCGCAGGTACCAGCTTGTATAAATTATTAATGTCTGTTGGTTTGTTTGTTTGTTTGTTTGTTGGAGCATCACGCAAAAACTACTGGACCGACACAGTTTTTATTTGCCGACGCACATTTCATTCATTCATTCATGACGACTTTCTGAAGATTACCGAAATCGTCAAACAGTGCAAAAACTTCCAAACTATATGTGTATATGTGAGCGTACTGCAATTTTTTCGAAAAGTACCTAACCGAGTTTAATGTAACTTTTTGCATAGTGATCCTACCAACCCACATATGATCGTAGCCCATTTTTATTATTTACTTACAGTCAGAAGTATGAATATCTGCGATTATTATTTAACCAATTCGTTTGGAACTTTCTGTATGGTGATTCTAAAGACCCAGAAAACATTTTATAACAGTTCTCTTCTGTCATCATATACAGGGTCAGTCAGCTTCTCGCACGGTGATCCTACAGAATTGTTCTTCCCTTTTGCGGGACGCTTCATCTGATCATTGGTCTCATCAATACGAACGGAAAAGTTCAATATAATATTTCAAAAACATAAAAAGGCAACTTGAAAAAAATTACTTGCGGCGTTTACCTACTACCACTTACTACCACAAAATTCTACGAAAACCTACTATCTGCTCAATATATCAAAACCTAGCTGCATATTTGGATAATTTATAAAAAATTTCAATTACATAAGAATTGCGAATTTGGTACCTAAATAAAACAAAATAAAATTCCGCGACCATCATCAGATTGATTACTCCCTTGATAAACCTTTGAAAATTATTGAAATTACCACTTCCTCTCCATCTCCGACTAAATAGTTAATCCAATTAGGGATTCTTATGTATTACAGAGATATGAGATATGTTCTGTAATATAACAATTAGCATTTTTTTAAATTAGTTTGATATATTAATGAGTTCTACATTTCACTAGCATGCATTTAATACTTTACGCACTTATAATGAAATATTTATTTGGGCGTAATTGGAACTACTATTTTTTCAAATAGGCGCCTATATTCTTCCTTCAATATTGACGTAATGATAATGATGACATGGTGACTTTGATTCGCTTGATATTTCTTGAGATAATGTTTTATTTTTATGAAATCATTTCTGTTTTTTTTTCTTTCTGTATTTAACGTCTGCCTATTTCTACAACCAAGGCTTTGCCCCGACGCCGGTGAGCGTGCTCCCCGAATCGGAAATTCTGCCGAAGCCTCTGTTATTTCAGAGGTAGGGTCAACATCTATGAATTCGGGACTTCGATCTTAACGTCCCCTCCAAAAAACGACATATCTGTCATCATATCTCGTGCTCATTCATATGACGCCTGCAGCTGCGATCATGCTACTACGGTACAGTTGTTGGGGCATTTCAACGTACACCTTCCTTGTCAGGTGGTCACCCATCATAGTAGTAGCCGCGCCCGATGTTGCTTGGCTTCAGATATCCAATCCAAAATCCAAAAATATTTATTGTTAGATATATACACGTTGATTGAACTCAACCTAATATTTACAACTAAAACCACTATGTACATTATTCAACTTATATAATAAGGTGTCAGGTGTTTTGCTTGACCTTAATGCTAAGGGCGAACGAAGCATCCCCACTGGTGGTGACGGCTGGCATGGTATATATCAGGTTATGGTCCGTTTGGCAATTCCTTATGAGAGCAATCGCTTTTAGTTTTATTACGAGAATTCAGGTTTGTTTTAATCATTCATATATTGTTACAAAGCTGTTAAATACTGGAAAAGCGGTGACACAGAGCTCTGACGCTCTGTGCAACACCGAAAAAACCAGCTCAAGAAAATGCTGCGTGATACGTGGTTTGTATTTTAGGAGTGAATGTTTGAGTATTTCCATGTTTGTGTAGTGTGTTCGGGGTGTATTTGAGGCTTCAGATATCGATAAGACTCTCGCCAACCTGAGCAGCCACCGTTTCCCCCTTAACTTTCTTTTAAACAACAAAAAATGCTGACATGATTTGCCCCTCTAATCCCCTAAATTTTATATTCCGAAACCAAATATCATAATAACCATCTCCAAAATAGTTTTGTTCCATCAAATTCTATGGCGATGTTAAATTTCAATCCTCTATATTGAACGGCTTGTATTTCTCTGACTATT
Organism: Gonioctena quinquepunctata; assembly: GCA_018342105.1. NCBI lineage: Eukaryota > Metazoa > Arthropoda > Insecta > Coleoptera > Chrysomelidae > Gonioctena > Gonioctena quinquepunctata. Next base: position 113,664 of record JAFIRS010000908.1, on the reverse strand, counting down.
AGACCGGGGCCAATCATTTTTGAATAAAAAAAAATTCTTAGCAGTATGTGGATGGTAGGAAATTTTAGGGTAAAAGTTCCGGAAAAGGGGTGGGGGTAGCTAAATATACGTTTTCAGGGTTGGAAGTTCTGAAACTTTTATATCAATCACTTTTCAACATAACCTCAGAATTAACAATACATTTTTTATTTTTATCAAAAAAATGAAACTTGGAGAAAACGTTCTTTTTTGTGTTTCAAATAATTTGTAATTTTTTCAAAGCAAAATATTCATTTTTCGATTGTATACGAATTTGAATAAAAAAAAAGACTAATTTTCAATCAAAAAAGTTGGTTTACAAATTTTAAATTTTTTCATTTTATCAATGCTCATTTTCTCCGTTAAAACCTCGACTTCAAGATGGCATGAAAAAAATATATTGTTCGTATGGAAAAATATCGTTAAAAATGCAAAAAAACAAAAAAAACTACTTTTTCATAATCTATTTTTCAGTAATCGTGAGAATTTATTATTTTTCATTGCAAATAGCGTTGAAAAAGATTACATTTTATGTAATATAATGTCATTTACATTCAATGGGAGATGCCTGGCAATGTTTGCGCCTTGCCCCATCCTTAGGAAAGAAGTTAGTTTCTTCAGCAGTACATCCATTCGCACACAACTTATCCATCTTAATGATAATATCAGCTGAAACTAGCCAGAGAAGTAAATGAATACAAAAGGTCCATTTACGCAATAAATTTTTTTATAAAATGATCAAAACAAAAATAAATTAATACAAACAATGTCAGAAACATTAAGGTAGTACCGCCACGAGACAGTTGAATTAGGAAATTATTTAAATTTGGCATACGTATTGTTTAACATGTGAACACCTCTATAAAATTTTAACAAGTTTCACCATCCCGAACCCAAGATATATATAATTGAAGTTGACTCAATTAACACGTAACATATGGACCATGCATAGGCAAACAGCACATTATTAATTCTACCGTTAGTACTAAAATTAAGAAGTTTATGAAAAACGAGGAGGAGCTAGAGCAGGATATCACAGATATTGTGAAAAAAAACAAAGTGATTGACCATCTAGTTTGACAGATATAATCAAAACTACTCTCGTTATTCAAAATAGTCCACGGGGAAGCGCACAGCCTAAAGGGGGGGTCGTAGAGAAATGGGGATTGTACCAGGGGACTTTTTAAAGAAAGACGCGGGACCATTTGAGGGTCTGAACGCGAAAAAAAATCCTTCTCCTAGTTGACCCCATCGATTTTAACGATACCCCCCCCCCCTCCTTCCCCCCCAAATACAAAGTTCAAAGAGAGTACTACAAAAAAGTCCATTGAAGTATTATCGAAAAACGATAATTTTTTCCCATGAGGGGGGGGCTTGTGTCTGAATTTTTTTTTGCTGCGCTTTTCGGGGTCATAATTTTTTTGAGTCGCCGACTTTCTATAACGAGGAAATTTTCTAGAGTCGATAGGGGGGCAAGTGCCCCCCTTCGCGTTTCAAATCGAAAGGTCCTTTGAAATTTTTTGATTTCGTCGAAAATAATTTCCTAATTCAACTGTCTCGTGGCGGAACTACCTTAAAGTCAAAACAGTTTATTTGTAAACAACCAAAAGAAGATTCCGATGCTATGATTATTAACATATCCATTGAAATAGCAAGAAACTCCAATAAAATGGTAATAATTGTTGGTCAAGACATAGATCTTTTAGTTCTTTTAAACCAACTCAGTTCAAGTGATTTGAATATTTAGTTTCACAAACCTGGTACATCAAATGTAAATGATACTTTCTACACCTGCAATAGTTTAAACATAAATCTCATCTCAAGATAATGTGGCATTTTTGCATTGTTTTTTTGGTTGCAATACGACTTCCAGTTTCGCCGGAAAAGGAAAAAATCAATAGTAAAATCATTATGAGCCAACAAACGTTTATTGAATCTAGCAGAAATTGTTTATAATAAAAATGCGGCAAAATAATTGCTGCAAATGGAATAAAAGTAATATCATCCATTTACAAAAGTACAAAACAATATACATCTCTAAATGAATTAAGATTTAAACTTTATCAAACAGCGACTGTTAAATCCTCATTTCATTTCGACAACTGAAGGAGCAGCTATACAGCACTGCTACAGGGTATATTTTCAAATTCAAACTTGGCTTGGTAATCAATAAACAGCTACAGATTGGGGATGAAACATCATGTTAACGATATCATGCCTACATTCACAGAGAATGAATTAATTCCCAAAAAATTGCTGAAAATTATCTGGTATAGCTGCAAAACAGGATGCAATACTAAAAGTTGTGGCTGTCGCAAGCATGGCTTGTGATCCAAAAATTTGTGCTCTAATTGTCATTGTTCTGAAATCTGTTCAAATGCTGAAGAAGCGTCGTACGAAAAAAATATTGATTCTGAGGACATCGAAGACAGTACACACTGTCCAATAAATTTATATCAAAATGATACTGACCTCGAAAATCTAGAACTAAAAGAAATCGAAGAGTTAGAAGACGAAGTTAATTTTTAAAAATTAAAAATTAAATCTGAATAGCTTTTGTTTTTTGAAGTTTTTACGTATTCGATTATTGTTCAAACAATGTTTTCGGTAATTTCAAAACCATTTACAAATAACTGAATGTAAATGACATTATATTACATGGAAATTGATATTTTTTATCAATTTCAACGCCTGTTTACATTAAAAAATAAGAAATTCTCAAGATTACTGAAAAATCGATCATGAAAAAGTAGTTTTTTTTTGTTTTTTGCATTTTTATCGATATTTTTCAATACGAACAATATATTTTTTTCATACCATCTTAAAGTCGAGGTTTCAACAAAGCAAATGAGCACTGATAAAGTTGAAAAATTGAAAATTTGAAACCAGTTTTTTGATTGAAAATTAGTCTTTTTTTTAATTCAAATTTGTATACAATCGAAAAATAAATATTTTGAACAGCTTATTTAAAACACAAAAAAAACGTTTTCACCAAATTTCATAATATTTTTTTGCGGGAGATAAAAAGTAACTGTTTTTAGCGTTTTTCTCGTTCATTTTGAGGTATTGTTGAAAATTTTTAATTTTTTAATTATCTACAACTTTTGTATTAAACTTCTTCCGATAGGATGCATATTTCAGTCACAAATCGTAAAAAAACAATATATAACCCTCAAAACGTATATTTAGCTACCCCCACCCCCCTTCCGGAAGTTTTACTGAGTCGTCTAGATTTTTCTTAATTCACTTATAATTTACCCTAAATTTTTCGACCACCCACATACTGCTAAGAATTTTCCATGAATTCGGATATTTAAAATCGGTTTGGCCCTGGTCTACATATCAAAGTTTAGTAGAACCTATTTTATAAAATCTTAAAAAATATTCATATTTTTTTAAATTTTACAGCACCCACATTAGGTTCGGAAGATGCTTTAGGCATTACTGAAAATTATCTTTCATTCACAATAAAAATATTGTGAATGAAAGGTAATTTATTCAAAAGAATAAATGACGTGAATGAATAATTATATACCTATTTTACTATGGATTGTCTTGCTGTCAGAGTAGGGGGACTATCATTGCGCCCTATTTATAAATAATTTTTCCTTCCACGCCACCTATGGTCAAGTACATCACGTCCCCCATGCATCCTCAACCGGTTATTCACTGTGATTACCGGGGTGGAAAATGTATTTCGTAAGGGAAGGTGGACACCCCGCCGTAATTATGTATTTAAATTGTCTGGCGGAATGGACGAGCAGTGTTTTTTGTACAGGTGGCCGGTTGTGATTTAAATTTTTTGTCCGTGTAGGTGTATTGTATTGACTGTAATTTCGTTTAATAGAGGTCCATTATGCATTATGCCCGATACCGGACCGTGTGAATTTCTTTAAGGGTTCGTGGTATCTGGTAGACAGTTGGGTTGCCCAGAACATATTTTTTCGTTTTCTTTCCTCTCAATTCAACACTGAAATATTTTTAATACAAGGCACAAAAATAAGACTGCCTCAATGAATTACTGGGTTGTTAGTTTTTAGGAACAAAATATGAAGACATATCTTAACCGATGGCACAAAAATACACTTTGTCACACACACAGACAGATCTTCTTCACTCTGGAAATGGTCAAAACAGATAATCCCGTCGATATCTTTTTTTTTTCGCACAATTACATTACTTGACCCTTTGGGGGGGGCGGTCAAGTAATTATACTGCCGCTATGAATTACTGGCTTGTTTGTTTTAAGGACATAATTTGAAGCCCACATTTTTCAACCGATAGCACAAAAATATATTTTGTGTCTACACTTTCACTAAGCTCGAAGATGGGCAAGTCGGCTGCGTAGTTTTGAAATGGAGGCTGTTGAAATATTGAAACAATATCAAATTCATTTTCATACCACTATTGGCAAAGGGTATTTATGTTAATATTGATGTATTCTAATTAATTTTTATTTGCCCTTTATGCTCCTTTATAACAATTTATCTCTGACGCACAAAATTCAGACTTTCTATTTTTGGAATAGAATGTGATGAAAGTTTCGAAATATGTGACAAACGTATATGTCATCCATTTGTTAGCAATATATTGTGAAATCTTTTATCGACTATAGCAGAGAACATTTTGTGACAAAATTCGAGATTTTGATTAAATCGATTTTATACCATCCATTTATAGATCATGTTTCTGTGTTCTTTCTGTATGTTTGTGTCTACCCGTCACGAGTATTTGGGAATATTTCATTGATACTTCACAAAAACAAAGTATTTTTTTAAATTGACTCTTTCATTTCCTCGATAATATACAATGAACAATATGAAGTGAAAAGGAAATTTTTGTGACATTTCAGACGAAATTTTGAATTAAAGAAAAAAAAACAACTTCGAAAAGGATTTGAACCTGCGTCCTTTATATCTTTAGTCATACGCTATATCAACTGAGCTATCGAAGACACAAGGTTCCGTCTTCCAACAACAACTAACATTATATGCTAGGAAAAAACGAATCGCATACGGAACCTTGTGTCCTCGATAGCTCAGTTGGTAGAGTGTATGACTAGAGATCTAGAGGACGCAGGTTCGAATCCTGCTCGAACATGGTATTTTTCTTTAATTTGAAATTTCGTCTGAAATGTCACGGTATTTTCACTTTCGTGATATAAAGTGCCTTCAACATTTGTATAATATCATAAATACATTGATTTGTTGAAAATATAAACAGGATGTTCATAAAATCAGATGTGGAATCATCTGCGACTGAAAGATAAACTTTAGTCACTATCTTCCATCGTCAAGATAACCTCTTGTGGGGTATTCTGTTAGACATTCACAAAAAATAACTTCATTTTAATCGTGGATTTTTCAATTCACAGAAAAATCTTTCTATCAATATCTAATTGAGAATGTTTCCCTTTTCAACATAAATACCCCACAAGAGGTTATCTTGACGATGGAAGATAGTGACTAAAGTTTATCTTTCAGTCGCAGATGATTCCACATCTGATTTTATGAACATCCTGTTTATATTTTCAACAAATCAATCTATCATACCCCATGACAGGTTTTAATGTCAGAAAACACTAATTTCAATGTGTCTCTCCAAAAGAAATGATTCTAACTTTTTCCATCTTTGCAAAGTGAGATCGCTTCTTGAAAATGTGTTTCCCATTTCTTCCGGTCTTCCTGATGATCGTGGAAGCGTGAAATAGATTTTCGTCGACAAAAATGTATTGAAGACCTAGTGAATGCGATGTCTCTCCTGCGTCAATGTTACGAATGATTTCTGGTGAGTACTCTGTTTTGGAAAACATTCTTCTTTGCCTCATTCATCTTTATGAGTTCTTAATTAAGACTGGAATAGAAAATCAAATAACTATCTGAATGGAAATGCAAATTTTCAATTTCAGATTTTTTCTTTTGAGTTAGGGCCTTTTCAGAATATCTATCAGATGTAGTTCAATGTCCAGCGTGGCTTTAGCCGGGGAAGTAGTTGTTTTCTGTTAGACATTCACAAAAAATAACTTCATTTTAATCGTGGATTTTTCAATTCACAGAAAAATCTTTCTATCAATATCTAATTGAGAATGTTTCCCTTTTCATCATAAATACACAAATGCAAAATAAAATAATTCAAAAGAACATTGGAATATAAACATTAAAAATTTGGTAAAGCTTCAAAAACTGGCTTATGATATATAAAAAATTTGAATTTGAAAACATATTTTCATTGAAATCACGGAACTCGTTCAAATAAATAAATACTCGAAGCGATAAATCAAATTCCTGACGATATTATATTTAGCAGCACTACAAAAAGAATGTTGTTCAACAATGCCCTTCATCAAATCGATAGAATATAAGAAAACAATTCATGAAGCAGACTGGAGGTCAGAGGAATCTCCAATTGGCAATTGTATTCGAAACACCCTTTTGATGACTCTAATTTATTATGTCATTTTAATCAATATCAAATGTTGAATGAAAATGTATGGTAATTCGAAAGTTTTGTCACTGAATACCATTTTAGAGAAATTTTATTAAAATACTAATTGAGGACGCCATAACTTTACGACTTTCAGAAAATGATGATATATCCTCGCCGATTATGGTTCCCGGAACCCACAAATACTATGAGTTCGAAAGTATATAGTATATATACAGTGAGTCTCAGATAAAACTAGTAACCCCCACTTATATCCAAAATCTACTATAGTTGTCATACATAATTTTGAAGGGAATTCAATCGCAACATCACACAGTGGGGCGAAATCCCGAAAACGTGGCCAATATTACTTACCCTCCTATGAAAAGAACAATTTTTGTTACTCAGGGGTTTTCGAGGTTCCACGATTTAAAAAATACAAAATGGTGGACCCAAAATGGCGGACAAAAAGTAAATTATTGGCAAACCTGGTTCGAAATTACTTACTCGAGGGTTTTCAAGGTTGCTGATTACGAATCCGATATCCGATTTTTAAAATTCAAAATGGTGGACCCAAAATGGTAGACAAAAAGTAAATTATTTGCAAAACTGGTTCGAAATCGCTTCTGAAAATTCAAAATGGCGGACAAAAGTTAATAATTTGAGGAAGTGATTTTATCACTTTGATCGATAGAGAGTAGGATTATGGAGATGGTCAACTAAAAGAATAACAAATGTATAAATTATAAATTTATTTTTATTTCTATCAATAACAAAAGTCATTTTCGTCAGTGTACGACACATGTGCTTCTTATTCGGATTCCGACGAGGATACATGAGAAATGTCGAATGAATAATCATGTTCAGCAACTTCGGGTGGTTTTAATAATTGGATCCTAATGTTTTTAGCGGTTTTTTAGGTAGTTTCCGAATGCTGGAAATGAAGGGGTGTGATGTAACTAATAATCGGTTGAATACATCTTTCACATTCGCTTGTCTTGAACATTTTCGTGAAAAATCCTGGCGAAATACCACGGATATAGTTCGACATATTTTTTTCGCAGTAAGCAAACAATATTCTCTAAACTTTTCAGCATCAATATCATATCTGCTTGAAATTACTTTTAAAATAACGTGAAATCGCTTTATTAATGATTCATCCACACATGATATTTTACCAGATATGGCTGCATTTAAAAAAAAACGTCAAGCTGTATTCTCGTCATTCGTATTTCCGAATCCGGGCTTTGGACGACCGACGATAAGTCCCAGTTGAGATTGAAATTCTTTTTGTATATCGGCTTCTTTTTTTCGACATCTTTTTAACTTCCGGTTAACGCGCTTGCCACTTTTCTGTTCCAATTCTATATGACAACTGTAAACAGCATTCAAAAAAACGAATTCACGCATGCAAAGTTAAGATGCCAAATCGTAAATTTTTTACATTTACTTCCTTTTTGAGCATGTTATCAATATTGTTGAAGTCTTTTGAAGTAGCATTGCACAAGAAGCAACGTTGTGCTGATGTTGTACCACTTACTGCATTGCAAACTTTGCCTTCTATCATCGTAAATGCCATGATGTGCGTTATATAGGACGGAAACAATTTAGAATGTTTTATTTGCCGCATTTCTTGTTATTTGATACGATCGTTTTGAAAACTTGGTCCTGAGCAATAACGAAAGTGCTTCATCGGGAGTAAACGATTCTTCCTTTTCTGATTAGAAAGCGGTAACATATTGGGCTTATCGATGCAATGTCTTCCACTATTTTTGCCGCTTCTAACCGGCCTGCTCTCCGAATGGTCTTGCATATTTCTTCAGTCTTTCGGCGTTTCGATCTGTCGCTAGATGAGTCAAACAATTTCGAGGGACGACCGCGACTTGCTTCTGGGCTCTCTTTTACTGCAGCTAGTTCGGCACATTCGTTGGTTAAGGTCGGAAAACAGATTTCACCGTTGAGACACGTTTCATTACTTTTGAAAAACTTTTCTGAAGACCTTGTTGCCGCTACCCATCTTGATCTTGATTCTGAAAAAAACGCAGATAATGATTTTGTTATTTCGTCTGTTATTTGTATGGCTTTTTTCTGCAATTACTTTTCCAAAACGTTAAAAATGAGTTCTTTTATCACTTAAAATTGCACGAGAGGTTTGTAATTTATCGGGTAAATTTGGGTTGTTTAATGAGAAACTGTTGCCTAGCAATTAGACGAGAAAAACTGTCAACTATTAAAAACGCGACACCGCAGGTGGAGAGTTTTTAGGTTGACGGTTTTTCGAGTCAAATTGCTAAAGGAAACAGTTTAGAATTTGAACAGCACAAATTTACCCGATATCAATACAAACATCGAGTGTAATTCGGCAGGACAATTTAATGAATAAAAAATTTAGAAACATATCAATGCAAACTTTATTTATTTTGGCAACTAACACCGCGATCATTGATAAACAAATGAATAAGTGAAAAAACCACGAGTGCATTTGTCGCTGTAAAAGTTGCAGCTAACTTTTGCCGCTGTCAAACTAACAATTGCACTGTGACATATGCGTTTTTTTATACACGAGTTGAATTGTCATTAAAAAAAACATCCTTCTTTGAAAACGCCAGACATTTATGGAAGGCCCTGCAAAATAATTCAATTGAAATGTAGTTAATCACGTGATATTTTATAAATTATTAAGAGGAAGCATTAAACAATAATATTAATAATGTACAATAACTATTCGTAAACATAATGTTAATTTTGATCTATATATATATAGGTTAGAAAAAATTCAAATATTTTTTGGTTTTATATTGCATATTTTTTTTTAAACCAATTAAACATGTTTTATTATAGTGTATATACCCTTGCTAGACCCTCAACTCAGGTATACGGTCCGGAATAAAAATTCTAAAAAAATATTTCGCCGAATGATAATTTTTCCGAAAGCAAGAACGCCAAATGTTTGAAAGAAGAAGGAAAATAAGCCAGAATAAAAGAGTTTGGAAAGATTAAAAATTCTTGAAAATCTAAAGTACCAAACGATAAATTGTACAAAGGTAAAATTTTCCGAAAATATAAATTCCGAATTGTTTTTTTATTGTATATTTTTTCGGAATTTGTATTTTGGGTAGGTATATGAACCTTCACATACCCTTAAACCATTATTTTTTATTATTTATCCGCCGACCCACAACAAATGAATAACTAAATAAATAAATTTGTTTTTACATTTAATGTAATAATATTTTAAATATACACAATTTATAACTACACTACTACTGCATCTTAACGGACAGTAAGAGTTACGAAACATCACATTAACTTCTTCATATCCCTTATCAAGCGCGCGGGGCAGCATGACCGAGCTGAAAAATTTATTTACAATTTGCTGAGCACCTTTGATCAGCTGGATTTGAAATATGTTAAAAGTAACAATATAATGTACAAAACTAATAAAATAAATAAAGGCAGTGAAATCATCTTCAAAAATATCGATTAAATACAGTTTGTACCTGATTTTATCGTTTATTAATATCATTTTTCAATTATATACATGCAGAATTAACACTTAATCAATGTATAAACATACAGTACATACCTGGAGGAGAATTTTCCATTCTGTACGAATTAAATTTCAACATTTTGTGAAATCGTTCTAAAATACGAAAGTAGTTTATTTTTATTTTTGGCCACTATTTTGGGATTTGGCCCCACTGTGCAACGGTGTAATGCAATTGAGAAGTGCTGAGAAAGTTTCAATGAAAAATAAGTGTAAATCAAGATAAGTGTTTTTCTCATTACCTGAAAACATACATTATGATTTTCACATTATTATGTTATTATTGAAGAATATTTGCTAACACTAATAATTTCCAGGCTATCTGTTGGTTCCCAAATCACTGTTGGAACTCCACTGTATTGAAAAATAGTATGCTTTCCGAAATAATAGTTCGAAAGGTAAAGCAGACGTTTTTATAAAAAAAATAACCCCTGTTAGGCTTATGCACTCTAATAAACGAAGTATATACAAAAATGAAAATTATTCTTAGTGAAATAAAATATGATATAGACGTCAGAATATTGTCAGAAACGTGGAATATTCCAGATCTTTCTGTATTATCGGCTATGACATCGTTTATAATGAAGGGGTGATAAACCAAAATGACGGTCTTGTCATTTATATCAGGCCCGGCATATTGTAAGTATAGGAACAATCAAAGCTGTGGAAGTCAAAGCAAAATTCAACAACAGAACATTTCAATTACAGGCATATACAGACCCCCTTCAACAATCATAAATACATTTAATGCACATTTCATGAATATTTGAAACATTGTCCAAAACTAGAGACACATACTGTGGTGGGAGATATTAACATAAATATTTTGAGTAACGATGAACTTGTACAGGAATATCTGAATATAATAGGCTCACACGGGCTCATATCAATCAAGAATTCATATACAAGGATACATCAAAACTCAAAATTTTGTATTGATCACATCTTTCTCAAAAAAATTTCTCTTAAATGTAACTGTACCCCAGTTGTGCTAAAACTGGCGGTTACAGACCATTTTCCCACGATCATTCAAATAAACTTCTCTGAAAAAAAGAAACAATCACATAATACATTCACAAAGCAATATCTCAATAACAAGAAACTGGAAACATATATACAAAACGCAAATTGGTCTAGAGTTTATGGATGAAATGATCCGGATGGTCCACGAATTGTTTCATTGAAATTATAAAGAAACATTTAGAGTCATGTACTTCAACATTAAAATATAGAAGACCTGAAGTTAAACGGAAAGAGTGGATCACCAAAGGAATAGTTGCATCCAAAAAAAAAATGTTAACTATCATGAAGAACGATCCTAACCCGAAAAACATCACGAACTTTAAAAAATATCGTAATGAAGTAAATGATATCATTAAAAGAACCGAAATCATATATTATCAAAATTAAAAAAAAACAGAACAACACAACTCGGCAAACCTTTGGCAGTGTTTGAAGGAACTCTCTATTTATTAGAGAGTTCCTTCAAACAATGCCAAAGGTTTGAGTTTGAGGATACTTTTGAGTAACGTATTGAATTCAATGAGATTGATAGTGAAAATGGTTATATTCTCAGAGATAAATCAGATATTGCCAACAGGTTTAACGAGTATTTTGGAAATATCGGGAAGGAACTGGCAGAAAATATCAGAAGCAAAAAAGAATTCAAAATCAACAAACCAAAAACTCGTCTAATAAATACATTATTTTTGGAACAGACCACTGACGAAGAAATACTGGAAACTGTCAAATGCTTAAAAAAGAAGGAAGCACCCGGAATGGATGGAATAACTTCGAAAATTCCACAAAGTATAGGAATTTACATCTGCAGGCGGCTGAAATATGTTATTAACCTCTCGATGACCACAGGTATATATCCGAATGCATCCAAATCAGCCAGTGTGAAGCCACTATTTAAGTGTGGATCAAAACGAAAAGTTGCCAACAACCGCCCAATTTTCCTGATCTTAAATATATCGAAATTTCCAAGAAACTTAAAAAAATAGAATCCTCACATCTCTAAACAAATACCAAATACCGTCAGAGAATCAATTTGGGTTCAGGGAGGGAGGTCCACGGAGATCAATTATTTAACAACCCAAATAAGCCAAGCACTAGACAAACAACAACCTGCATTATGTATCTTCGTGTATCTGAAGAAAGCATTTGACACTGTCAGTCACGAATCACTTTTGTGTACGTTGGAGGGTATGGGTTTCAGAAATACATCACTAGCATTATTTAAGAGCTATTTCAATTGGGAACAATACGTACAAATCAAAGAATACTCTAGCCTTACCAAACTCGTTGAATTCGGAGTAATGCAAGGCACTGTGCTCGGACCTATACTCTTCAATGTATACTCAAATGACTTATATGAACTTATATGAAAGGCAACGTCGTGAGTTTTGTTGACGACACAGCAATATTCTATAAAGCCAACGATTGGAAAGAACTTTTTTTTTTATGTTCTGGTTCCCACGAAAAGGGATATCCTGTAATGTTCAGAGAACATCGTGGGAACCAAGGGAAAGAAGGTAGGAGTTGGTGTTCTTCTTAAATTATTGGAGGTTGTATGCCTCGGGGAACACCTCCCTAGGCAATGAGTTCCAAAGCCTCGCTGTTCGTTGGATGAACGAGTCTTTGGAAAGTGATATTCTGCAGGTCTCCAAAGTGACCACGAAGGGTGTGATGACTGAACTTGACGGGTTAGTCTCGAAGAGACTGCCAAAGCAGGAACGATTGTTGATATTTCAGAAGAGCATCGCCCATGAAAATATCTATAAAATAGAGACAAATCGCCAACTTTTCTACGGTGTTCCAGACAAGTGAGCGAGTTTGTAAGCGAGGCATCACCGACGAGACGAATTGCCCTTTTTTGGACAGAATCCAATAGCCTCAGGATATGTTTAGGTGCCGCGCTCCAAATATGGGAACAGTATTCCAGGACAGGTCGGATCTGTGCCTTATAGATCATAAGCAGCTGAGTGGGGGTGAAATAGCTCTTGGCACGAAACAAAAAACCAAGTTTTTGGGATGCACTTTTGGCAATGGACCTCACGTGATTTTCCCAGGAATGGTTATTGCTGATAGTAATACCAGTACTGACAGTAGTACTGAATATACTAGTTGAACAAGACTTCAAAAAACCATCCTTGAGTGGTTTGATAGGCAACTACTACCTGTAAATGTCGAAAACGAAAAACTCAGTTCGTTCCTTTTCACCTCGTACTAAAAAAAATCTACCCTCTTTACCCATTTGAAAAAGCGAATGAAATCATAGACATTGGAAGCGAAGGTAATATCGAATATCTTGGAATTTTAATTGATTCCAACTTGAAGTGGGACATATAGCATATCTGTTTAAAAAGATGAGAAGTATTTTATATCGAATAAAACATTACACCAAAATACTCTCCACGAGTCTAATGAAGATGATATATTATGCCCTCATCGAAAGCCATTTATTCTATGGAAATGTCGCCTGGGGGGCTGCAAATAATGTATTCCTTAAAACCTAGGGAAAATAGAGTTGATCTTCAAAGTTATTTACAACAAATCTTTTACTTGCCCAACCGAAGACCTGTATAATGAATCAAAATCTAGGAATTGAGACAATAATATTTTTTAACAGCAGTAGTCCGTCAACATAAATATAGGGCAAATTTAGAACCCATTAGTCACCCGTCAGAAACAAGACAAAAAAACAAACATGTCGCGAGTTACAAGGCCCTCGAAGAATGTCCTGCAGAGAAGTTTTTCATACCTTAGCCCCAAACTTTACATTCTCACACCAAGAGATTTAAAGCAGTTCCAGAACTTGAAATTTTAAAAGGAAATTAAAATCATGGATTTTCCAAATCCCCCGGCTTCAAGTTTACCAATACGTAGACTTGAAAAATGTTTATTATTTCTAAAGTTCATTAAAAATTGCTGGTGATACTTTGGACAGAAAGTACCCCAATAAATATCCACAATTTTCGTTTCATCAAACAAACTTACAGTATGAAATATTGCTCTCGATTACCAGTTACTTTGGTTGCTCACCTTGACCAACTATTAACACTTAATTTTCATTTTTTTCTTCTCTTTTTTTCTATGGATCTACCAGGACGCCATGTGTATTTATACATGTGTTCTTATATATGTCCGAGTCTATTTTGTTAACTTTTTCTTTCTTGCTAACAATGCTGGATGGGAACATATATTTATAGCTCATATACTGATCAAGGTTTTCCTTATGTGGGTTACTTCAATGTATTTGCATCAGATAAATATGTGTGACATTGATGTATTACAATTAGTTGAGCAAATAAATTATTATTATTATATTAGTGGGGCGATAATCACTCCTTCCACTGCGACCTTCTCAGATTTATTGTGGCTCGATCTTAATTAAATTAGAGTTCACCTTCAAGTCCCGCACTTCTGACGAAGTCGATGATGACGCTCGGTGATACCTTTTCCAGGTCTTTGGGCTCTAGCTGCCCGTAATCCATACGGTAGAACCTTGTTCGTACCAGACCCTTGCATCTGCACAAGATGTGCTCTGCTGTTTCTTCCTCGTCTTGACAAAAGCGACACTCTGCGCTTTCCGCAAGTCCGACTCTTTGATGGTTTATACTATACTACATTATACAAGAAAGAATAGCTTCTGTAGCTACGTATTTTGAAAATGGACGATGTGCTAGAGCTACGGCTCAATTTTCAATGAAATTCATTCAGGGAAAAACGTATTATATCAGTACGTGATACAAGTAAAGCATAAGTTCATGGAGTCAGGTTCAGTGCAAAATAAAAAACATGAACGAGCAAAGTATATGATAATGATGAACAGCATTCAATATTTGAGACAACTTAGACTATTTCTGGAGTTTCCAAAAGCAGCATACATCGAATTCTGAAAGCGGAATGTACAAGAATTGAATGAAGATGATCCAGACAGACGTACAGAGTTTTGTGAAATCATGAGTCAGTTATTGATTGGTAATAATTACCTCTTCAATGTACTTTTCTGACGGATATTCCTTTCATGTAAATGGACATATGAACAGGCACTACTGCAGATACTGAAGTGATATAAATCCACACTGGTACAGGGGAACTCATTCACAAACACCCCAGAAATTAAATGTTTGGGCTGGGATTTTGAGAGACAATATTGTAGGTCCATATTTTATTGATGGTAACCTCAAGGGACAAAATAATCTTGAACTTCTTGATACAACTGTAATCCCCGCAATCACTCAGCTACTTGAAGGTCAACTCACCTTTCAACAAAATGGAGCTCCTCCACATTTTGTTGCACCTTACCTCAATTTTTTAATGGAAATTCCACAGGGTGTGGATTGGAAGGTGAGGACCAAAGAATGGCCTTCGAGATCTTCTGATTCATCACCATTCTACTTGTATATGGGGACATTTGAAATCAAAGCTTATACCACATAGTGTTTCGATTGAATTTCCTTCAAAATTATGTTTCACAATTATTGAGGATTCTGAAGTAGGGGTTTGATTGCACAATGTGACGTATTTGGTGGAAAAGTTTTTCTCGAAATGAAAATCGACTGGCCTGAGCGATTTTCAGTGTTTTCTATGATCTCGGATATAAGGGGGGTGACAAGTTTTAGCTGGGACACACTATATTTATATATATATATATATATATATATATATATATATATATACTTACATTCTTTTTTAACAATAAATAATTTCAAAAATTACCAGAATATTTTACCATTTTAAGAATTGTGAAAAGTTCCTAGACATTTAAAAAGAACAGAATGATTGAGAAGAACTTTCTTAACTTTAATTCCTCAGTGATACTGTGAATATGGAAAATGAGACTGCGAAACTAATTATACACTATAATTACATCTTAAATACTTATAAAATATTTTGGATTGAACCTAATTCTGAAGAGTTCTTTTTTCAACTGATTATTCATCTCATCAAACTGTGCCTACTAATTAATAGATTCATCCACTTCTTGTGACTGTTTCAGGAATATTCAGATATAAAAATATTTCTAACAATTCATAAACTGAATCGTACTTTCAGGGTGATGTTTCAGACACAATTGAAATTTTTATAAATAATTAGCCATAAAAAATATTTCTAATAAACACAAATGAGGACACAAGACAGAGTAAAAGATAGTTGAAAGATCGAGGCAAATGTTACACCCTTTAAGAGACCTAGCGCAAACTGTTTAAACTGTGTGAAGTAAAGACTGCTACATTTTCAAATGGGATGACAATTTTTTTATTCATTTGCTTGAAATGCATACAAATCCTTCATTGATACGTATTGTATATTTTCATGAAAGTTTACATTTTTTGATAAATATTTCATGTCTGAAAAACTGATCATGTAAAGTCTTAATTCATATATTATTTTAAACTATGTTCTAATTGTAGCATCGAAAGATAAAAATGTTTCACAAATAGTTCATATCTGAATATCTGAAAAAGATAGCTTTTCATTTGACTATTCTAAATATCATTCCAGTTTTAAGATGCAACTCTTTGTAAATTTGTTTTATTTATAATAATTTGTCACATAATTATTTTTTTACTCTTGAACACGTATGTTTTTTTCATACATGCAGTTAGACCTTATATGTATTCTCAACCTTGGATTGTCTTTTTTCCCACTACACTAATCTCCAATTTTTTGTTTTCGATTTGGGCATCTAAAAAAAATTAAAATTATTTTTTTATACAAGATTAGGAAATAGAAAGCAATAATTATCATCAAACCTAATTCGTTAGAACCTAATAGTATTCTTCCTAATTTTTTAAGTAGTAGTTTGGTTCTCGATTTTTCGTTTGCCATGCGTTTGAAACGGCTAGTAATGGAAGGGTGGCAAAAATTTTACTTCATTTTGGTGGATTTTGTTTGACTGTTTTATTTTGATTTTTACATCTAAAAAAATTGATTTTTAAATTGTATTTTTATTTTAATACAAGGTTGGGAAATAGAAAGCAAAACTTTGATCAAATCCAATTTGTTAGATCATCATAAAATTCCTCCTAAAATTTCCGAGAAATAAAGGTTGGTTGCTGATTTTTGTTTGTCAGATAGGATATCGATGGAAATGGCTAGTTATGAGGTTTTAAAAAACTTTTCTCTATTGCCTCGAGGGAATTTCCCTTCCCTAGAAGTAGAAAATATCAGGTTTCATCTATTCTGAAAGGGGAAATTGATAAATGTCGCGATAAAAATTACAATTTTTTGCGTGATGAGATGAACTAATAATATTCACTTCCAGGGAGAGAAAACAAAAAAAATTCCTAAAGAATGTACCTTTGTATTAGATGTTGCAGTAAATGGGCTCAAAAACATGTTTCTTCCATTCTCTCTCAGAAATTACAGAGACAAATAAACTATCTATAGTGATATTTGCGGGTGTCATAGTTTTTGGAAAATTAACATTTAAATGTTATTGTATGGAACCCCCGATATGCGAGTCTCACTCGTACTTGATAGCTTTCTTCTATTCGCATCCGTAACTACCTACTGATCGATTTCCATCATTGATCGTGATTGTAATACGTTTTTTCAGATTATCAAACACCTGCCAAAGAGTAGCGAGATAATTTGCGCCACGGTCGAGAGAGAAAATGTCTTCAAAGAAAGAGCGTACCTGTTTGTTAAAAACCACAGTGACAAATGGCACGGAACTAATCTATCGGCAGGAAGAGAATTCTGCTGCAGGGATAATTATACCATACAAGTGTCCAGCGACTTAGTGATTGATGTACGTTTTAATAAAAGTGTTTCACATAGCAGTTGTTATTATTTCCCAGTTGGAGAATGTTAGAATGCACATTTAAATCATTAGATATACTTACAGACAATGACCCGGTAAGGTATATAACCTAGTTTTCTCATCTCTATTCTATTGTGCTTTTGAATTAGTACCTATAGGTGATGATGACATTCAAAAGGTATTAAGCTTTAAATTTGATTTCGACGCAGTTTTCAAGGAACATCTTCATGCTGAAGTACCTACATTTATGCTGACGATCCCCCAAAAAAATCAGGGGTTTTGGAAAGACGTGTGGTCAATTCCAGTGTGCAATATATGGGAATTTTTTAAATTAATTTCACAACCAAAATATAAATATTGCCGAAAGTTGGTGCATGTGCGATGTGCATGTGATAGAATCGTTACAAGTCAAGCAGATTAAGTTAGGTCAAAATATAAAAATTGCGAGAGAAAGTACCCTTATTTAAGAAGATTCAGCAAAATGTTATGGAAAAAGTTGTTTAGAATTAAAAGTTATGCCTAAATACTAAAACATGGCCTCCCAAGAAAAAACATGAATTTATGTTTAAAACATTAATAATTTACCATTTTTTTTATATTCACCCTAAACACTTTAATAAATCAATCAAAAATTAAATCAATATCATAACTTTGTTCAAATGCAAGCATATTTGTAAAATTAATATAAATTTTCTATTTTTCGGGGAATCACAAACTTATGTTTCGCAAACCTTTTTTTAACAAGGTAAAACAGTAGTAATGGTAATTTGCATATCAAAAAGACAAATCAGTTGACAGACTTGAAATCCTACTAAAATAATTCGGATACCCATGGAAAAATGAAATGAGGGTTAAAAAGTAAACATTATTATTATTCAATATTGAGAGGTTTGTTGAGATTTGGATCAATTTTGTTGGAGAAAACTATTGTTATTATTGTTTCCTTGCTAACGTTTCGAATTTTATTAAATTCATTTTCAGGGCACGTAACAATGAGTTTTTGTAAGTTGAAGGGGTTATGAAATAGTAAAAATAAAGAAACATTTGACCACAAGAATTGGAACATTTCACAGTAAAATAGATTATTGAAAAAGGAAAGACTCACCAAAATTAATTTTTTCCGAGTCGGATGTAATTAAAAAAAATACATAAACAGACATTCTATATACAACGAAAACACTTTCACGGGACAACAGGTAACATCAGTTAGTACTAATCTAAGAGTTGGCACCACTGTAATATTTCAAGCGACACCCGTCAGGTTCGTTGTCAATTGCGGATTTATTCCTAACCTCGTCAGTTTCACTTGTCACACCACATAGAGTACACATTCATATTTATATAATTTCAAACAATGCTAATGTGGTTGTAGTAACTTTGAACTTCGTTTTATTCCTTGATCTACGTTTTTTTCTTTTGTATCACTATGTTAGATGAATATGTTCATTGAAACCAACCTCGACAAAGTTGTAAGTAGCATAATGTTGTAAATTGAATATGTATTAGTATTGTTTTTTTTTTCATCTATTGTAGTCTTCCTGATGATGGAAATAAACATTTCCGAAAGCTTGATAAACATTGAGAAGTTTACTTTTTCATTGCTGCTTACCCCTAATATCCCTAGTCAGCAAATACTTCCCAAAATACACATATATATATATATATATATATATATATATATATATATATATATATATATATATATATATATATATATTAACACGTAATTAATTATTTTTCACTCGAGATACCCAGTATTCATCAAATTGGCCAATTCTAACTTCTTTATCCATTCCGGGGGGTAAATACCAGTATCAAATTGTGATTTCGGTTCTCATATATTTCCATTTTCCCTGGCTAATTAGAATGCAACCCCCTTATATCCATAATTATTTTTGGGCGATAGAAATCCCTCCCATATTCTGATTCCAATCTACATACTAATGAATAAATCTGCGGGGGCAATTCTAGAAATTTTAAATCGATTACACTTTTTATTAATTAATTAATTGATATCATTCTTGATTTCATATAAATTTCACTGAATTTTACCTATTTTATTCATTTCGCCTTTTTACTGGAATAACGTGATCAAAAAGAATGAAGGTCAATAACGCATAATGTTTTTGGATCAAATAACCCCTAAAAATAAATGTAACTCCTACATTTTTCATTGTCTGAATACTTGAAAAAATTTTACGAAAAAAGTCTGTGCAAACCATAACTTATAGGTTGTTTTGTTTTTTCAATTCATTGTGAGAGTGTCCTGGGGGTTTTGGGGGAAAAAAATGGGCCAAAAAAAGCTCTCCCTAGTCTACTTCACAAGTTCAAAAACGGTTAATTTTGTAATGGTCCAAAAAATATGAGCGGTAGCTCATTGGATTCGGAATGACGTCTAGAAAAATGTATTGAAATGTTTTTTGTTGATAAAAAATTGCAAAAGTTATTACAAATGTAGATGAAAAAAAATTTAGTTTTTCGCAAATGACTCAGAAACTTAAGAGATAATCGAAAATATCAATCCATCAAGTGTTTTGTTTGTGATTGTAAGCGTCCTTGTAATATTATTTTCTGTTTCTGGAACTGTAACAATCAGTATAGGTATCTCCTTTATTACCTATGTGGTCAAGCTTCATATTTAACAATTCATTTCGTCGATAAGCTCCGTATAGTCCCATCATAAGAGAAATGTAGAAATGGAATTGGTTTCTCTTCATTTATTTGTTTACCTTCATCATAAGAGATCCAGAATCATCTGCTTCCTTAAAAAACTCAATGCATTGTTCTTAAGTCGAAGTTTTGTTGTGCAGGTAATTTACAGAATCCCGTTTAAAAAATTCTTGAACCCTATGAAAATTATGAGAATTAATATTTTCCTTGACTTTGAAAGTGCTTTTCAACATTGAAAATTCAGACCATAGTGTACCTGCATTTACAATCTTTGATCTTTCCGATAGATAATGAGTAATACATTTTTTTTTTTAGGGTTTTCTTTTTTTTACTCTTTTTGCAATTTTAAACAATTCATAGTAATTTTCGTACCGTTGACTTTGTAGGTAACAAATTCAGAGAAACATTGCTAGCTTCTTCTTGCA
The DNA here is from genome assembly GCA_018342105.1 of Gonioctena quinquepunctata. Taxonomy (NCBI): domain Eukaryota; kingdom Metazoa; phylum Arthropoda; class Insecta; order Coleoptera; family Chrysomelidae; genus Gonioctena; species Gonioctena quinquepunctata. The sequence goes on along the minus strand of JAFIRS010000908.1, from coordinate 92,804 downwards.
AGTCTGGTGGAGAATTCGTAAATTCTTCATCTCTGTCTGAATAACTATTCATTTTCACTAATTCACACAATCACAATTAATCAGAATCAGAACGTATTATTATTTCACTTGTTCTCTTGATTCCAGACTTTGATTTACACTGATGTTCAATGAAAATTTATATGAAACGTCAAAGTACGCAACTGACAGTCAAAGGTGTCTATATAGTGAAAAACTACAATATCGTGTTGTTATGACTTAAGCAGCCCAAGGGACGATAAACATTACTTTCGGTCATATTATTAGGGTTGAAACATGTGGTAGGCGACAGAACAATTATTGTTAGAGATTTCCACATTTAAAAGAGTTTTTTCTTTTAATTAGAATATTTTTTTTTTTATTTGAAATGGAGAAATAGAAGGCCAAGGGTTTCTCCAAATCATGTTCTCTCCATAAAAAATATTTTTTTTCGGAATATTAGTATATTTCCCATAAGCTGGGTTGAAATATATTTTGACACAATCCTAAAGTCCATATCCAAACACTCTTTTGAGTAAAATGAAACGTTGGAGGGCACATTCATTCTCAAAAAGCTGGAAAGAAATGTATTGTTGTGAATCTGGGGTTCGTGGCTATTAAGATGCTGAACTGATTATTGTCCGTTTATTTACACTTCAAAAACACAACCCAATAAAAAATCTGATAATTTGAAGAATAAATCACACTTCACTGTTAAAATACCACGCACGTCGCTCTCGAACTTCACCTTGAATCACTTATCTACTTATTACTTATTCATATAGAAATCATTAGAACCCAGAAAGCTCCCGCACCTTCTTCTAGATTCCTGGAAATCTCTTGATATTCCTGTTCGAGAAGCCCGCGATATGACGTCACTTCGCGTGAGCTAGAATCAACACAATATGATCAAAATGAAATGGTTTAGTGTTCCAAGTACCTCTGATGATTAGTAGAAATTTCTCTTCGGCTATGAAAGTGCAGTAAGGTTTTATGATACGATAGATATTTCTGGTGAATCAAACATTTTGAATATTTTCTGGTGAATCAAACATTCTCAATATGTGGAAAGTTCCAATGAAAGACATCTGAAAATAAAAACATGAATGAAAACAAAAGGTAATAAAAAATGCTTTTATATCTGAAGGCAATTTGTCTGTTTTTTTTTTAATATATTTAAAAAAATCATTGAATGGAGACATAGAAAGCCAAATCTATTTTGACACAATCCTGAAGTCAATGCCATATAACTTCAATTCGTAAAATGAAATAGAGGTCGGATTTGTTTCTCTGGTTCTCAAAAAAAAAAATATGAATAGAATGAATTTGGTATAGTGTTCTAAATACCTCTGGTATTAGTCGAAGTTTTTCTTCGGCTATGAAACGTCAGTAAAACTATTTAGTGATTTTTTTTTCAAAACTATTTTTTCAATTTGTGGAAAGTTCCAATGGAAGACACCTTGAAAAATTGAGATAATGTGTTAAAAAATTATTTTGTGTCCGAAACAAATTTTTGTTTTCCTCATCTCAAATTTCGATGAGATTTTTATTTTTTCATATGAAATGGAAAAGTAAAAATGTTTTTTCGAATCCACGTTTACTTTATAAAACATCAATATGAAACATTCTGAGATTTCCATGTGATTTGCATTAATGAATGCTTTGATAAGTTTTTTTCTTAGTTGTCTTAGCAACCCTCAGAAGTAGGAAACAGTTAAAACTACAGGGTGTCTTGCCTTTATAGCAGGAATCGGAATCAACTGCCCTTGAAAAAAATTCCACCGGTAGTGAGAGTTGAACTCACGTCAGGTGGAAAAGAGCGAGTACAGACTGACACTTCTACCACTGAGCCACTGGGCCCCCATTATCACTGAGGATCTTTTCAGGAAATCTACACTCGAGTACAAATAAAGACGGTGGCTCATGCCATAATTTATTTATCGGATTCTGAGAGTTTGAATCATACAGGTGGTTTAGCCTTCGAAAAAGCTTGTAGTGTTTTCACGTTTATATTGTGATTATAATTCACTATATTTCGCTATGGCATAGAGAATCCTACAGAAATTCGAGATAAAATTCAACATGTAATTCCAGAAAATACAACAAAATCCAAGGAAAGTATATGGAGGCAGTTATGGGCTTTCGTAATGAAAATAAAAATAATATCTACCAACTTAAAACACTTAAAATAGTACTTCAGCATTAACCAGCAAATAGTATAGAAATATTATTGGGAGTTGCGATGAAATCACACCGAACGGTTTGAATCGATTTTTTATATTTCTCCACATGAACTTGGTGAAGGGATACGGCATCAATAGAATTCTTTGTAGAGAAAATCAACAATATGGACACACAGGTAGAATTGAATATAATCATATGTTAACGAAAACAATGCAAGGGGGCTAGTGGCTCAGTGGTACGAACGTTAGTCTTGTGCCCACTGTTTCCACCCGACGATGCGGGTTCGACTCCCAGTACAGCCAGTGAGAAATTTTTCAAAGCTCCAAGAGTTCTTAGTAGTGTACCTTAGCGGGTATCATGATAACTATGGGGAAAGCCGTGAGTAAGAGAGTGACAGACATATACGTGTGTTAGAGAGAGAGAGAGAGCGACGGAGTTCTCGGCGAGAACACTGGAGGACGCTGGGGTGGAGGAGACCGCGTTTGAGACATTGAAACATCCAGAGGGCGCCACCGTTGAGACATTGAACACCACAGAGCGTTGGTGGGGAAGACCGCGTTCGAACACCAGGGGACAGTTGGGACATTGGACGTCAGAGGCGAGAGCTGGAATACAGCTGATAAAACAAAGACCTCATGTTTCGCTGGAACGCGCAAGGTGACAACTGGTGGAAAGAACGACCTCATGTTGTTTCCTTCACTACGAAACGTAATGGAATATTGTTGTAAGAAAAAGTGTTTGATATCGAATCTGATCATGTCGATAGGTGGCATCAATTTTTTTTTTAAATTAAATTTTTTTTTTTCATATCGTATTGCACATGCGAAAAGTTTAAATCACAGAATAAATACAAAAAATTTACTGTTTTTAGTTCAGTTCTACAATGTCTTCGGTACACTACAAACAGCAAATGTAGCAATTTGAAAATACAATTCAGGAATTAAACATCAAAATCAAACAGTACGAAGTGAAGCATTTTGTTATCAAGGAATTTTCCAAGCTTATTTGAAAAAAATCACCAAGAAGAAAATGGTTGTCATAAAACCATTTATTGTATTATTTAACATAATCAATAACATGTTGTATGTGAATGTCCCTCGTACTGTCAGCGAAGCAGAAATATGTTTCGAAGAACTTTGTAATTGGACCGTAATGTCAAGAGATATCATCAATCACGGTGGCATGGTTTATTTCAGCGAGATCCCAACGGATGGAACAAAATGCAAAGTAAGATTGCTCTTTTTCGACAGGACACCTGGGGATATGAAGTGGCAAATTATTCAAGAATCCAACCACACTTTACTGGATGTATTCGCATATGTTTCAACCTGTGTTGTGTTTACCATGATAATTATAGTCATTATACACTTGTGTGAAAAAAGATAGGTAATTATTATTGTACTATATGTCGAAAAAGAAAAATGTAAATAAAAGTCATGATGAAAGCTATGATAGTTAATTCTCAAACACCTAAAGATGGTGTAGACATTGTTCCTGCTACAGGAAAAATTCCCATAATGATAGAGACAGTTCCCTGTCTCTAGTTTGGGAACATCCCACTCATGCTTCTCTTCCAAGTTGATTACTGTTGTGATGGATCGGAGCTCCTGGAGCAGTTTATCCAGGAATTCTTGTTTTTGATGTCCCTTCGCATAGGCAATGTCGATGTTGCGGAATTTTGAAAATGCATCCTCATATTCCTCACCACTATCATTGTAGGCCAGACCATGATGATTAACATAAAGATGCCTCACCATACATTTGTCCCCAGAGGACATCTCGAATGGCACTGGCAGCCGAAGTGAATGGTGGTAAATTTTACCGTGACATATCACAGCAAGTTCCCTTGGATAGAAAACATGGTTCACCATGAAACCTTGGAAATCTATGACAGCAATATTAATTGTGGAATGAGACCATAGTAAACGACTGGTATGTATATATACGAAAGTATTTAGTGACGAGCGCCGGTCTCACACGTTATGTAATTAATCAACCTGCATAATAACCATGCTCAAGAAAATTTTAAAGTGAAATCCAAGGTTAGTCCATAAAGATGAAATCACGCAAATATTTTGTGACCGTAATCAACAGAGTAATGTAATTAAGTCTCCATCATAATTCCGATGATAGCTCGAGGCAATTTCAAAATCGAATGGAGATGAATACCGTGATTAGGAATCAACTTACAATTTTATTATGTATAAAGACAAAAATAAAAATGAGAGAATTTTGTATGAATAATCAAGTTTTTACCATTCTCGTGTCCCTAACATATTGATTTTTAGGCAGATCAACAACAAATAATTGTTTTTACTTCAAATTGTGATGGAGTTGAAAGAAAGTATGTGTTTTCAGAGCACGTTAAAAATTTCACAGAATATTTACTGCAAGTTTGATTCGCAGAACAGGCATTTTGCCATTCTCAAGATTCTGACGTGATTTTCACGTGAAAGCCATTTCGAAAAACAAGCAGATGTTTCGGTAACAAATGATTGTTTCTTAGTTCACGAAGGTTTCACACATAATATGTATTTATTATAAGTTGAGCGCCCAAAGCAAGAAACTATGGAGCTTTTGTTCCTGGATAAAAATCTGTTATAGTATGAATGTGGAAAATATCATCGTTTGAAAACATTTCTTACAATTTTTCGCATGGATAAATTTATAAAATAATCCCAAGAAATCTGTGCAGTTATTTTTTAGACATTGCGTCATTCGTGATGATCCAGATATGACATTGATCTCCAAGCAAAAGTCGTTCTCGAAAAACAAGTTACATCATTCGTGGTCGAAATTCATGCATATCTTCATGTTTCGTGATAGTATATAAGAGAATTCGTTCCTCGTTCAATGATTAGCTGTATTTGTGCCAGGGATAACTAAATCGAGGTAAGAGTTGATTTGCATAGATTTCAATTTCGATTCTGTTTCAATGCTCGTTGTCGATCAACCGAAAATATTTTTAATTGATCTTCAGAATAACTATGTGTTCCAAATATGCTCTGATAGACGATTTCATTAACTAACCTATTTTCATAAATCGAATTTTTCAAGAGTTGTTCGGGAAATAAGCTCATGGTTATAAGCTATTTTCTGAGACCGTTCAAATGATCTTTAGAATAACTATATGTGTTGAATTCAAAATATGTTCTGATATACGATTTTATCAACTAGCAAATAAACGTTATTATCATTATTATTATTATTTCACTCAAGAGCATATTTATTTGAGAGTTTTATCAATAGTGAGAGAACTTTTTCATTCTATCGACTTCAGTGTGCAACATGTTGCGACATGTGAAACATTGTAGCCACGGAAAAATACATCTAGTTCGGAAAATAATTTCATGACTCTGAGCTTTTTTCATAAACTGAACTTTTCGATGGTACAGTTGAGTTTTTATGGATTTTAGCTATTTTCTGAAATGTCTAACACAGCAATGAGTAAATTCAATATTGAGAGAACTTTTTCATCTCAATAACCTCAGTGTGTGACATGTTGCAACATGTGCTTGAAAAATATATTAACTTCAGAACATAATTTCATGAATAGAAAAAATCGAATTAAACGGTTTTCTTCACATAAAGGATTCAATATAAAATTGAACCAGAGAAAGGTAGATCTCAGGTGAAAAACAACTACTTTCCTGGCAAATACCACGCAGAACGTTGAATTATATTCACCTGAAAATCCATGCATACTTCCATATAATATCAATGGACATTGAATACAAATGTTTCTTTCTGATAAGCTCGATTATGTTTAATTTATGTCGTGTTCACCTAACAATCCGCATACCGGTTTCAGGCTTCTTGGCCCTCATCAGTACGGAGTAGTCAACCAGACAAAGGTCCAAAGAACTCTGGCTGAAGTGAGACACAACGTAAACAAACCATCATCGATCTTGTAACACCTATAGGTACGCCGGAAAAGATAAACTTTAACTGGCGGTACCTAGTGACAGTTCACATGGCACTTATCTCTCACTATATGCTAGACGGGCTTGCCACTCCTACTGAGAAGGAATCTTTTATTTTGAAACCTATCGAGGTGGGAGATTTTCGGAGTGTTTCTTTCTGTCACTAGGTACCGCCAGTTGAAGTTTATCTTTTCCGGCGTACCTATAGGTGTTACAAGATCGATGATGGTTTGTTTACGTTGATCTCACTTCAGCCAGAGTTCTTTGGACCTTTGTCTGTTGACTACTCCGTACTGATGAGGGCCAACAAGCCTGAAACCGGGATGCGATTGTTAGGTGAACACGACATAAATTAAACATAATCGAGCTTATCAGAAAGAAACATTTGCATTCAATGTCCATTGATATTATATGGAAGTATGCATGGATTTTCAGGTGAATATCATTCAACGTTCAGCGTGGTATTTGCCAGGAAAGTAGTTGTTTTCACCTGAGATCTACCTCTCTGGTTCAATTTTATATTAAATCCTTTATGTGAAGAAAACCGTTTAATTCGATTTTTCTATTCATTCCACTTCACATGGCACTTATCTCTCTATATGCTAGACGGGCTTGCTACACTCCTACTGAGAAGGAATCTTTATTTAGAAACCTATCGAGGTGGGAGATTTTCGAGTTTCTTTCTGTCACTAGGTACCGCCAGTTAAAGTTTATCTTTTCCGGCGTACCTATAGTGTATAAGATCGATGATGGTTTGTTTACGTTGTGTCTCACTTCAGCCAGAGTTCTTTGGACCTTTGTCGGTTGACTACTCCGTACTGATGAGGGCCAAGAAGCCTGAAACCGGTATGCGGATTGTTAGGTGAACACGACATAAATTAAACATAATCGAGCTTATCAGAAATAAACATTTGCATTCAATGTCCATTGATATTATATGGAAGTATGTATGGATTTTCAGGTGAATATCATTCAACGTTCTGCGTGGTATTTGCCAGGAAAGTAGTTGTTTTTCACCTGAGATCTACCTTTCTCTGGTTCAATTTTATATTGAATCCTTTATGTGAAGAAAACCGTTTAATTCGATTTTTCTATTCATTCCACTTCACATGGCACTTATCTCTACTATATGCTGGACGGGCTTGCCACTCCTACTGAGAAGGAATCTTTATTTAGAAACCTATCGAGGTGGAAGATTTTCGGAGTGTTTCTTTCGTCACTAGGTACCGCCAGTTAAAGTTTATCTTTCCGGCGTACCTATAGGTGTTACAAGATCGATGATGGTTTGTTTACGTTGTGTCTCACTTCAGCCAGAGTTCTTTGGACCTTTGTCTGGTTGACTACTCCGTACTGATGAGGCCAAAAAGCCTGAAACCGGTATGCGGATTGTTAGGTGAAACACGACATAAATTAAACATAATCGAGCTTATCAGAAAGAAACATTTGCATACAATGTCCATTGATATTTTATGGAAGTATGCATGGATTTTCAGGTGAATATCATTCAACGTTCTGCGTAGTATTTGCCAGGAAAGTAGTTGTTTTCACCTGAGATCTACCTCTCTGGTTCAATTTTTATTGAATCCTTTATGTGAAGAAACCGTTTAATTCGATTTTTCTTCATTCCCTTACATGGCACTTATCTCTCACTATATGCTAGACGGGCTTGCCACTCCACTGGGAAAGGGAATCTTTTATTTAGAAACCTATCGAGGTGAGAATTTGGAGTGTTTCTTTCTGTCACAGGACCGCCAGTTAAAGTTTATCTTTTCCGGCGTACCCATAGGTGTTACAAGATCGATGATGGTTTGTTTACGTTGTGTCTCACTTCAGCCAGAGTTCTTTGGACCTTTGTCTGGTTGACTACCCGTACTGATGAGGGCCAGAAGCCTGAAACCGGTATGCGGATTGTTAGGTGAACCGACATAAATTAAACATAATCGAGCTTATCAGAAAGAAACATTTGCATTCAATGTCCATTGATATTATATGGAAGTATGCATGGATTTTCAGGTGAATATCATTCAACGTTTTGCGGGTATTTGCCAGGGAAAGTAGTTGTTTTCACCTGAGATCTACCTTTTCTGGTTCAATTTTATATTGAATCCTTTGTGAAAAACCGTTTAATTCGATTTTTTTTTATTCATTCCACTTACATGGCACTTATCTCTCATATATGCTAGAGGGCGCCCTCCCCTGAGAAGGAATCTTTATTTAGAAACCTATCGGGTGGGGGATTTTGGAATGTTCTTTTCTTCACCCGGCACCGCCAGTTAAAGTTTATCTTTCCGGCGACCATAGGGTTACAAAAATCGATGATGGTTTGTTTACGTTGTTCCACTTCAGCCAGAGTTCTTGACCTTTGTCGGTTGATTTTCCCGACTGATGAGGGCCAAGAAGCCTGAAACCGGATGGGATTGTTAGGTGAAACGACATAAATTAAACATAATCGAGCTTATCGAAAGAAAATTTGATCAATGTCCATTGATATTATAGGAAGATGCATGGATTTTCATTGAATATCATTCAACGTTCTCTGGTATTTGCCAGGAAAGTAGTTTTTTTTCATGAGATCTATTTTTCTGGTTTCAATTTTATATTGAATCCTTTATGTGAAGAAACCGTTTAATTCGATTTTTCCATTCCACTTCACATGGCATTATCTCCCACTATAGCTAGAGGGTTCCACCCTACTGAGAAAGAATCTTTTATTTAGAAACCTATCGAGGTGGGAGATTTTCGAGTGTTTCTTTCGTCACTAGGTACCGCCAGTTGAAGTTTATCTTTTCCGGCGTACCTATAGGTGTTACAAGATCGATGATGGTTTGTTTACGTTGTGTCTCACTTCAGCCAGAGTTCTTTGGACCTTTGTCTGGTTGACTACTCCGTACTGATGAGGGCCAAAAAGCCTGAAACCGGTATGCGGATTGTTAGGTGAACACGACATAAATTAAACATATTCGAGCTTATCAGAAAGAAACATTTGCATTCAATGTCCATTGATATTATATGGAAGTATGCATGGATTTTCAGGTGAATATCATTCAACGTTCTGCGTGGTATTTGCCAGGAAAGTAGTTGTTTTTAACCTGAGATCTACCTTTCTCTGGTTCAATTTTATATTGAATCCTTTATGTGAAGAGAACCGTTTAATTCGATTTTTCTATTCATTCCACTTCACATGGCACTTATCTCTCATAATTTCATGACTCTGAGTTTTTTCATAAACTCAATTTTTCAAGAGTAGAGTTGTTTCAGGAAAAAGTTATCATGATTGAAAGCTATTTTCTGAGACCATGAAAGTTTCCAGACGTCCAACACAGCCAATTTGTTTTCAGATGGATCTATTTGTTCTTAACAAAAAATCCCTAATTCCAGGAGGGAAGCCCATTAAAATACTAAAGGATCTGCCTTTAGGTGAGCTGCAGAAAATATATTGAGCCAACATCGTCAGGAGTCATTTCGGAAATTGCATTGCCTTGGACATTGGGCCTTTCGTGAAGTTTCTACCGCAACTAGTGACAGAAGAGTACCAAGATTTTATAAAGCACTTCGACCGAGGCAAATACTCTGTGGCCTCCAAAAGACTCGTGGACACAGGAGAATCAAATCCAGCAGTTTCATTCGAAATCATCGAGTAGACGCAGAAAACCCTACAAAGAAACAACAGGTATTTCAAGTCATGGATATTGGCAAAATAGTTGAAAAATCCGACGAATTTTATTTGATAAATTCACAATAAGTGATGAAGAAGTGTGGTTGGAACGTTTGGGGAGGTATATTAGTTTATGTAATACAGCAATTCGTGAAAAAAAATCATCAGTGGGAGTAAAAAAATGATTACAAACAAATTTAGGAAATTTTTAACATTTTCGAAAAATAATTCGAAACAGACTCGTTGGGTGGGGTCTTGAGAAACATTTGAGAGAACGCGTGAAATGGGAAGACGTAACCCCAAGTTTCGCTGGTAGAATTAAAACAGGTATCATCATAAATTTTACTCATAAGGATTTGAGGCAGTTCTTTAATTATTAAAATTTTGAAATCATTTCAAATTATGAAAGAAAATGCAAATTTCTGTGGTGAGTTTGCGAAGAAATCTGGAACAAAAGGAATTCTAGATTTCAAATATTTCAATACAAGGAACATGAATATAGATGAATATAGATGATATTTACAGCGTTGGTTTATCGAGAACATTCAAGATACAATTTGCAGTAAAATAGCAGAATTCCAAGAACGCGACACAAGATATGCTTTGAATAGAATCATTTCCATGGAAATCAATATAAACAAATTCGAAATTGGTAATGGTTCATCATACATTGAGTTTATTGGTCTGTCGTGAGCGCCCTCTATCCTCCAAAAAATAATCCCAAATTGACCCCTTCATATCCATATTACAGTATAGTTCTACAAACGGAGGACTTGGAATCACCAATGGCTCTACATCAAATACCGAAATTTGAAAAAATTGATGAAATTTCTATGAACGTATACGCTTTAGAATCGAATGAAATAAACGAAAATATTTTTTTCACAGTAGTACCTGCGAGATTAACAAAAACTGAAGTGAATCGCCACGTTAATTTGATTCTGGTACAAAATACGTATATTTCAATATTAAACGATTACGATGCTCCACCAGCAGACGAAAATGATACCAAATTCCATTATTGTTGGATAAAAGATCTCTCTAGATCAATTTCCAGTCAATTGAGTAGAAGTAAACACAAAAAATTTGTTTGTGATAGATGCCTCAATTATTTTTCAAGTGAAAAAAAAGATGCAGAACATGAAAAGCTTCGTTCAGAATTGAACGAATACAAAATGTCATTCCCAAAATATGGTCATGGAATTAAAAAATTATACTTATAAACAAACAACCCCATTTGTCATTTATGCATACTTTGAATGTATGCCAGAACAAGTTATGATCTAACTACAACAAAATCAAAAAATTATCAAAAGCACGTAGCTTACAGTACAGGGTAAATGAAATTTTGATTAATCCCTGTCCTTTTTCGGAATTTATCGAGGTGATGATGGAGTGGTTTGCCAATGAAATTTCAATAAAGGCTCAAATCATTCAATCGAAAATAAAAATAAATTGTACCTATGGTTGAAAAACTTGATTTGTTTATAGCAACTTCATGTCATATTTATGAAAAACCCTTCAAAGCAGGTGATACAGTTGTAACCGACCATAATCACTCCACGGAGGCTGTGAGGGGTCCTGCGCATGCGCAATGTAATTTGAACTGAGCAAAAAAAGGTCGTCTGAGCATTCCCCCAATTAATGAAGAGAAATACATATCATTCACCCTACATGACCAAGAAACAAACATCAAATTCATGTTCATAGATTCGTTCCGATTCATGGGTACATTTCTGGACGAGCTAGTTTCCATCATAGATGAAAAGGATTTGAAAATTATCAGAAGCGAATTTTCCGACGTTAATAATGAGTGTTTTAAATTTTTAACTCAAAACGGAGTCTTTTGTTATGATTATATCGATTGTTTGGAATAATTAAAGGAGACAACGTTATCCCCCATCCATTGTTTCTATAACAATTCGGAAAATCAACCTCTAACCAAAGAAAAATATGCTCGTGCGCAAGATGTTTGGAAGTCATTCAACATTCAAAACTTCATCATATTCAGACCTGTATTTGAAAACAGATGTTTTGTTGTTGACTGATATCTTCGAAAAATTCCGTTAGAAATGTTCTGCAACTTATGGGTTGCCCGATATTCATGGGACTGTATGTTGAAATACACCAAATGTAAGTCAGAACTATTGCATGACGTTGATAAAATGATGTTTATTGAGAAGGCGATCCGTGGTGGTATCTCAGTTTGCAGTAATAGATCCTCGGAGGCCAATAATAAGTATATGGATGGGTATGATTCATCAAAACCATCTGAACATCTAATGTATTTGGATGTTAATAATCTATACAGGTGGGCTATGTGCGAGCTATTACCTTACAGAGAGTTTGAATGGATTGAAGACAAAAATTTCGATGTAACAACCATTCCAAATAACTCTTCCGAAGGATATATATTGCAAGTTGACTTGGAATATCCAAGTGAACTACATGATGTTCATAAATATGTTTCGTTTGCGGCTGAGCATCGTGTACCGTCGGGATCGAAACTACCCGAGTTGATGACAACACTTTACGATAAAAAAATATACTTCACATTATCGGAATTTGAAACAAATTCTAGCTAACGGTCTGAAAGTAACGGGAATTCATAAGATTCTGAAATTCAAACAATCGGCGTTGTTTAAACCAGATATCGAGCTGAATACTCGTTTGCGGACAGCAGCTACTAATGATTTTGAGAAAAAAATTGTATTAACAGCTATAAATAGTATTTACGTGAAAATGATGGAAAACATTCGGAACAACGAAACAATTTTCCTAGTCAGATCATGGAAAGGACGATACGGAGCTGAAAATTTAATTGCGAGTTACAGGTTCCACAGTAGAACTATTTTCGATGATGATTTAATAGCCATTGAGCTTCGAAAATCAGAACTTATTTTCAACAAGCCTTTGTATATAGGTATGGCCGTATCAGATTTATCAAAATTATGTATGTATGATTTTCATTATAATTACATGCTCCCGAAAATGGGACGGGAAAAATATAAACTAATGTACATGGATACCGATAGTTTCATATATGAATTAAAATGTAATGGTGTATATGAAGGAGTATATTCATCTATGTATAGAAAGGCTGATGTAATATCCTGAGGAATATCGGGAAAAAACGTCATTAATTCGTCCTCTGTTGACAATTTCATAATCATTATTGACCGAAGCATTGTCAAGGAACATATAAGTTCGCCCAGTATATGTTTGAAGGGCCGTTTTTATTTTACTGTCTCTTGGTGTATTGACATCAATACCTCGATCGATCAATAGGTTAGGAAACGAACTGGAATAAAATTTGGTTTTGCTGACAACAAATAAATTCCCGTTTGTAGTCTGAAAAACATGGCTCACATCAGTTAATTCTTGCAGTAGATAATTCTGTAATTTTTCAGGGGCAGGAATTTTCCCTGTGCCAATAACAATTTTCCATAAATAATTTTCTGATATAACATAAAGCCGATAATTCGGAAATCCAGGAGCAAAAGCCAAAAACATTGAATCCGGGTATTTCACTTCACACAAATTATTTGTGAATGCCAAATAAGTGATGGCTTCGTGAAGTCATTTTCTCCTCATGATAATATGGAAACATAAATGCCATTGGATCATCACCATGACCGGGTCCGAGAAAATTTATGTATACCAATTTTCGTCAACATCTATATGAATCTTTGTGCACAAATGATAGCTGGAAGGAAAATAACTATGTCTCAAAACATTTCCCGGACCATCAAATTCAAACGAACAAATATTTTTACCAATACAATTTCTTCGAAATTTATGACTCCGTTTGACAAATGTAATTGTAATATTCGGATAAACCCTATCCACCATTTTGAATGTCAACGTTGATGCATTGTGCCACATATCTAATGCTTTTTTTACTATGTCAAGATATTGAACATATTTTTCAGAATCTATATCAGCTCGTGGTAAATACCATTGCAGATTTGTTGCATTCCGTTTTGAAACAACACGATATTCATTTTCAGGATGTTGACATCTAGACCACTTGAGAAGTTCAATAGTGTCATCATTCAGAGTTCCATCTACTGGTGAATTGAAACGTTCTTGATAAGAACTGAGAGCTGTAATAAAATATGTCTGTCTATTATTTTCAATAAAACCATATTTCTCAAAGTACTTTTTAACATCGAGTTCAGTTATGTTTGTAGCTGCTGCTCGCAGTCTAGGAATATCACAACTAGTCTCATCGCTGGTTAGTTTGAAAATGATCCTAATATCATTTCAATACATGTATATCATGTCAAAACATGTAAGTCATAATGGACTTTGAGATGTAAGTAAAACACGTGTCTTTCAATTCCTTTTATTTTCTTGATTATTAACAACCTCAATTATATAATAATATATCAATTCATTCAGGATATTACCTACGAATGAATCAGAATTCATTTCACAATGCACATAAAAAAGTTCTGATTTACCCAAGTCAGTGTTTCTCTCAGATGTAGAGTCTCTTATTGCATCAATTACATTATGGTAATACGCACACAAATTCGAATTTTCCAATAAAGAAAATCTATGTTCCACTAGATGCCTATTGGCATTGATTATTTGATAAACATCTTTTTCAGTAGAGGTAAAGGTAACATTGTGTTAAGTTATCATCAGAAACTCATTATAATCATATACAAACTGCATAATTTCACAATAATCACCACAGGAAAATTCTATATCATTAGGATAAACAGGTGGTTCGTAAATGGAAAAAGTATCCATCTTTCCTTGGAGTAGTACAATCAAGTTGTTCCATTCATGGGGGGCCCAAAGATATTTTGCTGGGTTTAAAATACTGTGCTATTGTGACGGTTGAACTGAATTATCTTACTGGCGTGATGCCTATTCTCAAGTCATAACCCCCTTCGAGTTGAAATAATGTTTGCAGCAATAATTGATGTTCAAGTTTTGGCAGCCGTCTCGAACATTTCCGATTTTCTATCTGAGTCACCATAGTCTTCACTGAATGGTGAATATTCCGCCGTCATTGAAATATTGTCTTGACACTGAAGTTGAATCGACTGAGAACTGGAATCAACTGGGAACTGTTTTATAATCCCCCACTACAAATAGTATTTTTCATCCAAGAGTTGTGTTAACCATCCAAACCCAACCACTTCGCACAAATTCTTTTTCCTTTTTTCCGCAAATTTTTTTCCACGAGATAAATGTCTGGATTTGCGGTGTTCTATAATTCTTCATTGTGAAATGCTCCTTTCATAGGATAACCATGCATAGCTTTCAACATATAGCTAGCAGTATTCGTAATATTAGCTTTAATTATTTTAAATAACTATTTAGTCCAATCAGATGTATAGCCCTTCTAAAAGGCATATTTTGTTTTTGAAATTCGAACGATACCACCGTGGTCCGGTTATTTTCAAATGACTGTATACTGTGGTGAGAATCCGTTTTTCGTAAGATTTATTGACCTCAGATGGTTTGTAACCTGTCGTAACATGTTTCTTATCATTGTATGACCTCGTGATTTCAGGCAATACATCTATCCATTTATAGCTACCGTTTGAACTGAAGTACTTAATAGCCTTTCTTTTAACGTTTTTATTACGCGTTCCGCTATAGCAGCTTTTTGAATGATGTATGTATTATAGTGATTTATTTTTTTATTTTTCATAAAATTTTGGAATTTAGAGTTGTAGAACTCCGTCCCCTGATCTGTTTGTATATTTTTCGGACATCGTTTCGAATGTTTCGAAATACCAGCAAAGGTTTTAGTTATTTCTTTGCCTGTTTTTGTTTTCGATGGACTTGTCCACACGTATTTGGAAAAACAGACTATGACAACGGAAATCACCCTAAAGTTCCGATTTTGACGTGCGTATAATCTCATTTACGCTAAATCCATTTGCCATAAGTCATCCAAAACTTTGATTATGGTTCGACGCCGAGAATATTTTCTTCTGTCTGGTTTATGTGATTCCTTAATCAACTGTATCTTTTCATGGAAAACCATTGTTTAATCGGCAATATAATATTTCCTGGTATTCATCAGATACTGGAGTTTTTCAATGTTTCGTTTTGGTAGAGTCTCAGAGTCATGAACTTTTTCATACACCAAATCAGCTTCAGAAGATTTTCGCTCCATATTGTCTAAAAGAGCCAGTTCGACGTCAATACTTTGAATATTTTTGTTAGAACTCCTATAACGGAATCGATGTATTTTTTTATGAATTCTGTCGAATGTGTTGGATAATCCTTCATTTTCTTCTCTATTTTTTGTAAATCATCACTGAAGTTTTGTAATAACACATCTAGCTGCTGCTCTTTACCGTTCAATTCTTTTGTAATTTTCCGAATTTCCTCACGAGCGTTTTCTGCATGTGTCTTATGTATAAGTAAATTAGTATGAAATGTGGCTATATTTTCTCCAATTACCTTTATGGTGGATGATAGATCAGCTATTTGTTTGTTACAATTTTCAATCTCAACAAGAAGAGTTTTGAGTTGTGATTGAATACCTTGTGTAATTTTCATAAAGTTCGTTTTAATCTCATCAACATATTCCTTGTTCGCTGCATCGCTGTCAACTGTCGGTTGTTCAACATAATATAATTTCACGTTATCAAAATCAATGTCACCATCAGGAGTATGGGCTAGAGCTGGTGTTAATATAGAATTAATTTTTGGTTTTTTATTTGAACTATGTCCAAACTTGTCGATAGTCATGATAAAAAGGCGTTATATGATATTTTGTAACAAAATATATTCAGCTGATGATGTTAGCTTCTTTGAGTTCATTGATGATAGCTAGTATTTCATTATCATGAGAACCGTTGCCGTTTTTGAAGCAATGAGTAATTTTAAAAGTTCACATAATTCATTCAGATCATCCCAATAAATATACTCTATGGGTTTGGTAATGAAAATTTTAATTGGTTCGTCAGTCATACCCTTACCTATAAACATAGGTCTGATTACATTATTATATTTTGCTTGTTCACCACCATGTTTCAAATATCCCACGGAATCTCAATGAGCATTAGTTAGTTTTTTTTATATGAATCCTGGTCTTTCGCATCATGGTTACGCGGACTTTTATTGGATATTAACTCATATAGTCCAGGGGTTGCTGTGAACGCATGATCAAGGATTTTGATATTCCCATTCGTGAAATCAATTATTCCTTTACGCAACATCCATTTTGAATTACTAACATTGTAATACGAACCGAACACCCTATCTATTTTCTCATGTTTGTTCAGATGATTTTGTCTATGTAAATAAGCCATTTCAGGATATTTAGACAGGTCAACTTTAGTTTCAAATACATTTTCCGCAATATTTGTCATGTCATATTCTGGATCAAATGCATCATTTTCAGCATTATCATATTCAGGATTCGATATTTCTTCCTTTATTTCCTCTGGTTCCTTTTTGATATTCTGTATTATTTCGTTCAACTGTTTCAATGATGTGGAAATAGGTTTGAAGAATTCTTGTGAAGACTCATCTTCTTCTGATTTACCTAATTTCAATGCCCAATATTTTTTTCTGATAACTCTTGCAATTTGTTTGATTCTATTATTTCGATTAACATCGACTTCTTTGCTATGCGGTTTCATGGTTATGAATGATATGATGCATAACATTCAAATACTTATATATTCATCAAAACCTTGACGATAATGACCACAATTCAAACCAAAATAAAAAATTTTTCTTCCGAACATCCGGCACACATGCGTTTGAATTGATCAAACGTCATATCAGGAGACACATGCTCATCGTAAACATCCTGTTTGGAAGGAACAATCATGTTAGAATTGTCTCTCAGAAGCTATTTGGGTACTTTACTGAATGTTTGACTTATGTATATCACAGCAATATCACGATGTCTGCACATGCAAAAGTACTCTCGAATTTTCTACTATCAGAAGATATGTCATTAAAGATGAAAATAGAGTTTGGTTTCGCTTCATTGGGCGCTATTATCTCTTTATTGTCTTCAAATGACAAATAACTCACACTTTCGACTTTTTCCAGGATGTCTCGAAGCAGTTGATATTTCGGTTAATACAAAGACTTGGACTAAACGTAAATGTTCTCGAATCGGGCACCATTGGGAAGAAATGATGAAGACAATACCACATTAGTTTTCCCTGCACCACTCGGTTCAGAAAGAGTTCGGTAATAATTCACCGTGTTCACTACATTATGTACTATCATCATTTCAAAATCAAAATTTCCAATTAGTAACATGTTTTCTTGCTAGAATACATTATAAAAACGAACATCTTTCAGTGGTATTCGTCATTCTCCATGCTGACCTATCGCGGAGAAGGTATTGTTAATACGCTTATCGATTTGAATTACATCTACCAGGCTACTCGTTTTGTGGTCCAGGCACAAAATTACAAAAGCGATTCAGGTAATGATCCCTCAGACGAAGCGTGTGAGGAACACGACATTGCATATTCACAGAACAAAATTTCAGAAGATCGACACAAAGCAGACCAAGTATTGGAAAACAAAGCCTGAGAAAGGGTTGAGTCCAAAGACGCGAAGTTCGGTGAAAAAGCCGCTGCTTGGTTGGTAACAACAGGTATGAAAGCCAAAAGAAAGATCGGGATGGGATCCAAATCTTTCCGAAGCAACATTTTGAAAAAAATTATCAAGAATCGGAAATCAAATAACGATATCAAATTTTTTTATTTTCTATCGAATGATTTCAGCCTTATTTTAAATTTCATTTGCAAACCACTCCATACAATCATCACCTCGATAACTTACGAAAAAAGACAGAGAATCATCAAAATTGCATTTTACATAATACCCTGCACTGTAAGCTACGTGCTTTTGATATTTTTTCAGGTTTTGTTGTAGTTAGATTATTTACTTTCTCTAGCATACATTCAAAGTCTGCATAAATGACAAATGGGGTTGTTTGTTTATAAGTATAATTTTTGAATTCCATGACTTTATTTTGGAAATGACATTTTGTATTCGTTTTATTCTGAACAAAGCTTTTCATGTTCTGAATTTTTTTTTAACTTGAAAACTTATTGAGGCATCTATCCCAAACAAATTTTTTGCGTTTGCTTTCACTTAATTGACTGGTAATCCATCTAGACAGATCTTCTATCCAACAATCATGAAATTTGATATCTACGTCATTTTCGTTTGCTAGTGGAGCATCGTAATCGTTTAATTTTGGAGAATACGTATTTTGTACCAGAAGCAGATTAACGTAGCGGTTCAATTTAGTTTTTGGTGATCTCGCAGGTACTACTGTATAAAAAGTATTTTCGTTTATTTGATTCAATTCTAAAGCGTATACGTTCACAGAAATTTCATTCATTTTTTCAAAATTCGGTATTTGATGTTATGCCATCAGTGATACTAAGTCCTCCGTTTGTAGAATTGTACTGTGATATGGACATGAAGAAGTCAATTTGGGATTATTTTTTGCAGGATAGAGGACGCTTAGGACAGACCAATAGAAACACGACTGATCTCCATTTGATACGTTAATACATGCTCGTTTATTTTTTATTTGTTCCGGTAACTTGATGTATGATGAACCATTACCTATTTCGAATTTGTTTATATTGATTTCCATGGAGTGATTCTATTCAAAGCATATCCTGAGTCGCGTTCTTGGAATTCTGATATTTTACTGCAAATTTTATCTTGAAAGTTCTCGATAAACCAACGCTATAAATCGGTAGCAACATCTATATCCATGTTCCTTGTATTGAAATATTCAAATCTGGAATTTCTTTTGTTCCAGATTTATTTACAAACTCACCACAGAAATTTGCATTCACTTTCATAATTTGAAACGATTTCAGAATTTTTTGGAATTTATTTTTGTAAACTACACATGAATCATCGAAGGGCTGCCCCAAATCCTTATGAGTCAAATTTATGATGATGAGGTAACGTCTTCCCATCTCACGCGGTCTCTCAAATGTTTCTCAAGATCCGACCTAACGTAACTGTTTCGAATTATTTTTGAATATGTTTAAAATGTCCTACATTTGTTTGTAATCTTTTCAATACTCCCACGGATGATTTCTTTTCACGAATTGCTTCATTACATAAACTCATATACTTCCCCAAACGTTTCAACCACACTTATCATCCTAAATTGTGAATTTATCAAATACAATTTTCAATACTTTTTTTATGAATGTCAGTAACTTGTCGGATTTTTCAACTAATTTCCGAAATCAATGACTTGGAATACCTGATCCCGAATGAAACTGCCAAATTTGAGTTCCCTGTGTCCACGAGTCCTTTGAAGGCCACAGAGTATTTGCATGTGTCGAAGTGCTTTATAAAATCTTGGTACTCTTCCGTCACTCGTTGCGGTAGAAACTTCACGAAAGGCCCAATGTTCAAGAAAATGCGATTTCCAAAACGACTCCTGACGATGTTGGCCCAATATATTTTCTGCGGCTCACCTGAAGGCAGATTCTTTAGTTTTTTGATGGGCTTACTTTCTGGAATCAGGTATTTTTTGTTGAGAACAAATAGATCCATCTGAAAACAAATTTGCTGTGTTAGACATCTGGAAACATTCATGGTCTTAGGAAATAGCTCAGAATCATGATAATTTTTTCCTCGAACAACTCTACTCTTGAAAAATTCAGTGTATTAAAATAGCTCAGAGTCATGAAATTATTTTCTGAAGTGAATATATTTTTCAAGCACATATTGCAACATGTTACACACTGAGGTCATCAAGATGAAAAAGTTCTCTCAATATTGAATTTATTCATTGCTGTGTTAACCTACTGATGATTAGCCAGTCTATTCAGAATTGAAAACAACCATTATTATTGTAATTCTGATAGTCAAACTTCAACTGAAGGAGTTCTCCAAGGAACATTGTTGGGACCAATGTTGTTTTTCTTATACACCTATTATAGCAATACTATAATAATTACTTGAAGACACACCACTTTTGATTTCGGACACAAACGGAATCTATTTAGAGGAAAAATGCACAGTTAGCACAATTCAATTTCTTGGTTTACTGCAAACTGACTTCCCTTCAGTTCTCTTAAAATGTTATCTGAACGATTTTACCACCGACAAAAATGTGTTTCGATATCAGATAACAGTTAGAACTCTACCATCGAAAAATTCAGTTCGACTAGATATATTTTTTCTTGGCTACAACGCTTCACATGTCGCAACATGTTGCAGACTGAGAAAAAAGTTCTCTCACTATTGATATTCACGTTCTAGAACTCCCAAATGAATATGCTCTCAAGTGAAATCTAGTTAATAAAATCGTCTATCAGAACATATTTTGAGTTCAACACATATAGTTATTCTACAGATCAATTAAACGGGTTCAGGAAATAGCTCAGAACCATGAACTTATTTCCCGAACAACTCTCGAAAAATTCAATTTATGAAAATAGCTATTTAATGAAATCGTCTATCAGAGAATATTCTGAACACATATAGTTATTCTGAAGATCAATTAAAAATACTTTTGGTTAATCGACAATGAGGATTGAAACAGAATTGGAATGAATATCTATGCAAATTAACTCTTACCTTGATTTAGTTATCACTGGCACAAATACAGCTGATGATCGAGCGAGAAACGAATTCTCTCATATGCTATCATAAAACTTGATATGCATGAATTTCGATCACGAATGATGTTCCTTGTTTTTCGAGAACAACTTTCGCTTGGAGATCAATGTCATATCTGGATCATCGCGAATGACGCAACGTGAAATAAATATGTCTAAAAAATAAATGTAAACATTTTTTGGGATTATTTTTGAAATTCATCCATGCGAAAAATTGTAATAAAATGTTTTCGAACGATGATATTTTCCACATTCATCCTATAACAGATTTTTATCTCTAGAAATAGGAGCTGCGATTATTTTTAAAATTTATCCATGTTGAAAATTGTTATAAAATGTTTGCAGACGATGATATTTTTCGCGTTCATCCTATAACAGATTTTTATCAAGGAGCAAAAGCTCCATAATTTCTTGCTTTGGGTGCTCCAACTTGCAGTAAATACAATGATGAATTTTCAATGTGTCCTGAAAGTAGATTTCATTCAGCTGTGATATGTGAAACCTTCGTGAACTAAGAAACAATCATTTGTTACCGAAACATCTGCTTGTTTTTCTAAATGGCTCTCACGTGAAAATCATGTCAGAATCTTCTGTGAATCAAACTTGCAGTAAATATCCTGAAAAATTTTCCAACGTGCTCTGAAAACACATACTTTCATTCAGCTCTGTCACATTTTGAAAGAAAAATTAATTATTTGTTGTTGATCTGTTCAAAAATCCATATGTTAGGGACACGAGAATGGTGAAAACTCCATTATTCGTACGAGAATTTCTCATGTTTACTTTTGTCTCTATACATAATAAAATTATAAGTTGATTCCTAATAACGGTGTTCATCTCCATTCGATTTCGAAATTGCTTCGAGCTATCATCGGAATTATGCTGGAGACTTTATGGACCAACCTTCGATTTCACTTTAAAATTTTCTTGAGATGGTTATTATGCATGTTAATTGATAACATAACGTGTTTCTTGGTGAGCACGAAGCTCGCCACCAGATACTTTATATATATATATAAATACCAGTCGTTTACTATCGTCATATCATAGTTCTCATTCCACAATTGATATTGCTGTCATAGATTTCCAAGGTTTCATGGTAAATCAGGTATTCTACTCGAGGTAACTTGGTGTGATGTGTCACGGTAAGATGTACCACCATTCACTTCGGCTGCCAGTGCCATGCGAGATGTTGTTCTCTGGGGACAAATGTATGGTGAGGCATCTTTATGACAATCATCATGGTCTGGCCAACAATGATAGTGGTGAGGAATATGAAGACGCTTTTTCAAAATTCCGGAACATCGACATTGCCTATGTGAATGGACATCAAAACAAAGAATTCCTGGATAAACTGCTCCAGGAGCTCCGATGCGTCACAACAGTAAACATCTTTAAGTTTTTGAAAAATAAACTATCATAGCTTTCATCATGAGTTCTATTTACATTTATCGTTTTCGACATATAGTGCAATAACTTTCATTACTTATCTTTTTCCACATAAAGTGTATAATGACCATAATTATCATGGTAAACAAAACACAGGATGAAACATATGCAAATACATCCAGTGTAGTGTGGTAGGATTTTTGAATAATTTGTCACTCCATATCCTCATGTGTCCTGTCGAAAGAGAGAAATCTTACTTTGTATTTTGTTCCGTTCTTTGGGATCTCTGTGGAAAAAACCATGTCACCGTGATTGATGATATCTCTTGACATAACGGTCCAATTACAAGATTCTCCGAAACAAATTCCTGCTTCTCTGACAGTACGAGGGACATTCACATACAATATGTTATTGATTATGTTGAATTATACTATAAATGGTACCATGAAAACAATTTTCTCCTTGGTGATTTTTTCCAACTAAGCTTGGAAAATTCCTCAATAACAAAAAGCTTCTCTTCGTACTGTTTGATTTTGATGTTTAATTCCTGAAATTTATGTTCAAATTGCTCTAGTTGCTGTTCGTAGTGCACCGAAGACATTGTAGAACTGAACTGAAAACAGTGAATATTTTGTATTTATTTTGTGATTTGACTGTTTCGCAGTTGCAAATACAGTAAGAAAAATGCTTGCATTTTCTGCATGCCGACCCATCGACATGATCAAATTCGATATCGAAACACCTTTTCCCACAACAATATTCCATTACGTTTTGTTTAGCACTAAAGGAAATATCATGAGGTCGTTCTTTTTACCAGTTGTCACCTTGCGCGTTCCAGCAAAACAAGAGGTCTGTTCTTATCCCACTATAAAGGGTAAGGCCTCCGTGATCTCAACTCGTACAAGTTTTCATTAACTTTCAAGGGTTGGTAAAACAACTAATAAAGCTGTTGAAAATTCTCAAGACCCATACCAAATTGACCGTGACACTCGAATAAACAGGTGAGTTACTCTGAACTGGCCTAATAAGAGATGATAGTATTCGATGGAACGGATAAACTTATTTACTGAGTTCTTGAGTATTTTTCACAATAACACCCCCTCATGCTCAAAATTGGGTACCACTGAAAAGCATTCTGAAAGAGCTTTCCAATGATGTCACTAATGCCAGGGTGGGGGTGAGAGTATCGAGGTTTGCTCATATCCTATTTTGATTTCCCCGACCTTACCTCAAAACGGGTTTGGGCATTTCTTGATATCTTTTCTCATTCTCACTGGCAACTGTCAAATTTGGCTGTATCTACATGCAATTTTTCCTGATTAGATATTTTTTCATATTTTAAACTTTTCATAATGAACGTAATATCTTTGTTATAGAAATCGATAGGTTCAGATGGTTCTCAGGTTTTCCATATATTGTTCGAAATGTTACACCTTCATATGTTTAACGTGAAGTTTAACACTCGGAAAATTTATCAGACATAAATAACAACAAAATATAATGAATTTATTGATCAATCAATATACAGAGTGACTCAGGGTTGAACCGCCAAACGATTAAGAACAGTTTTTTAGGTGAAAATTAGATTTTTTCTCACAAGTGTGTCCTAACTTGCTTCGTTTTCAAGATACAAGTTTTCAGGAAAAATCATGTTTTCATTAATTACTCAAAATCCTCTTGGCTGATTTTGATAAAACATGACATGCTCATTTGCGGTAACAAGAGACTTATTCTATTTGATATTAGTACAAATCATTGAACGCCACTATTTTTTTCTTGATTGAACATTTTTTTTTCTTATATTTTTTGAGCATCTCGCTTTATTTTTGGGAAGCAAATTCAAAACCGTTCTCCTGCATGTAACAGGGAAGAAGTATCTAATTGATATTAGGACAAATGTATTTATTTCATTTGAAAACTTTTCAAAAATTCACAAAAACTGCTTAAAATAACCACCATCTTTTTCAATGCACTACGGACAGATTTCGCGTCTGAAAATTTTATGGATTCCCAAAACCCAACAGATACCCACTCACATAAAGTTTTTTTCCCCCGCATCGGGGTGTCACCGACAAAATTGCTGGCATCTTAGAGAAACGCCATAAAGACAATCTTCATGGAACTAATCAAATGTTTAAGTCTAAAGGTATATAAACAGCAACTTGCCGTCCGACACTTTCCAAATACCTCGAAAAAACTGGCCCCAGGATATATTTTGAGCACCAATACCATTGCTACTGAGAAAACACTGGAAGCAAGAATGATTCGAGAAGCTATTGAGATGAAAAATCGCCCGAATTTCCTCAATTAATGTGATGATGGACGCCGCCGGCGAAGTGTTCAGAATCTTGAACCCCACCCAAGTAATTACAACCTAGGGGTGGGCAGACTGAGACCTCGGTTGGAAATCATTTTCTTTCCTAAGTGACAACACCTGAGAAGTAGGCAAATTCAGACCTCAGGGGAAATCGCATTTCTACCTCAGATACCACAACCTAGGAGTAGGCAGATTGAGACCTCGGTTGAAAATCACTTCTCTCTTCCACTCTTATATTTATATATTTTCCCGTTTTTCTGGAAAATTGCTCCAAAATGGGAGCCGAAACGTCGAAATCACCAAATTTCTAGGCGCGGTTTAACATTTGTTGACCGTGAAGGGGTGACGTCCGGAATTGGTGAGAGCTGAGAGTAGTTTATAGTCAGTAGAACCTGACAACTGAAATTCTACCTTCCTTTAAAAAAGTGTCTGTCTCCACAACACAAAAAAAGCTTGAATGGATTTGGTTTCAGAAGAAGTTTGTGATACGCAATATACTTCAAACCAAGAAAGGCATTGTTTTGAACATTTATAATTACATATTCAGCTCTATGAAGTTCTTGGAAGGATATCACATATGCGAGACAAGGAAGAAAACTGATCATGGATTGGCGGAATAGGAATAGAAATTTGTATAACTTGGCAGCAAAGTTGTTTATTGACTGCCAGCTTGTATTTCATAGCCAAGTCTAAAGTGGCTAGGAATTCAGCCAAAGCAGTCAATGTGCTTCGCTGCTGAATAAAACTGTTTCCGATACCCCTCACAGTGTTCATGGATTGGCGGAATAGGAATAGTAATTTGTATAACTTGGCAGCAAAGTTGTATATTGACTGCCAAAGCTGATATTCCATAGCAATGCCTAGAGAGGCTAGGAATTCAGCCAAATCAATGTGCTTTGCTGCTGAGTGCAAATTATCACGATTTCCACAATCTCTTTATTTTTCTTGTCCTGATTCATTCAATAAAAACGCGATAGAAATCTCAATTGTTAATTGAAGGGTTGGTTACTATGGAAATGTATATGTTAATAACTTACGCTCTTCCATGGAATATGTCCAGTTTCTGGTAAATGAGTCCACCATGTTTTCTGGGTTCATTGTAGTATGAGATTACTGCAGTGATGTCTCTGGTCAAACTGCTTTTTGTTATGGAGTGCTCGTAGAACTTGTATGGCAAGCTTTTTATGTATTCCTGAATCGGCGGAACTTTTGCCAACTTTGCTTCGTGTTACTATACGGAGCACTATGTTCTGCATCCTGTTCAACCTTAGCATAGTCGTTTTGAGCAGGCTGCAAAACACCGGAGAAGCATGTAACATCACTGGCCATTTATTTTGCTTATATATTAACAATTCCTTTTCCATTGGTCATTTGGAGTTTCTTGTTAATAATGGGTGAGTCCTACCCATGGCCGCCAATGTTATTTGAGTAGCTAATCTTGCAACACCCCTTTATTTTTGAACCCCAAATTTAAAGTATCTGAATCAAATTTGAGAAGATGAAATCACTTTGCCGATAGGCTGCTCAGATGGATACGGTTAGGCCGTGAGTAAGGTTCAATTAATGACTTTTCCTAGTTCGTCAAATTGGGCGACTAAATAAAATATACATTAATCAACTTGACTAGTTCAAGAGTTGAGCGCCAGGCTTGCTGAAGACAAAAGACAAAGATAAATGAAAATTTACTAAATAAATGTCATCTAGCTTGTATGGGAAGGCAAATAAATATGCAGGAAATCAACTTAACAAACTTATTCCAGACTGAATTATAACATTAACTGGATAGAAAAATTATTAAAACTTTCAACAATGGTACTTTAAGAGTAGAAAAAGATTTGATGAAACAATTTAAAAATAACATGTATGTATATGAAAAATTTTTGACTTCAATAAAATTTGAACATTTACAAATAGTCAAGATTCCTCTAGACGTTGGTGATACGGTATATACCTGGTCTTCAATGGAGGGAGATGAAGAAGGCTGGTTCAAACGAAGATGGTCTCAGTGGTACGATGACGAAACTGGTCTCAGCGGTACGATGACGAATCTGGTCGTGGGTGGTTATCAATTGATTTTTAGACCCCCTTGTTGGCGTGAATTGGTTTGATCTTCACGGACTAGGCTGAATTTGACGTGCTGTATAACCTCGTAGGGTACCAGTCCTTCTGTCTCAGTAGGTGTCTTCACTCCGTGGTATATATCATGCGAATAAGATGATAGGAATCAAAATTTGTACAAAATGGGGGAGAACGAAGGATATCCTTCAAACCTCAAGTTTTCATGATTCAAATTTTAATCTAGAGTCAAAAGATAGGTGCAAATAATAGCATACAAAAAAAATAGGCCTCAGTCCATATATAAGACTGGAAGATAACAGTGAAAGAAAAAATTAAGTAGCAATAAAATATGCTATTCTGGTTTTGAATTTCCAAGTTGATTTTAATCATTTAAAAAAATCAACAATGAGAAAAATTCCAAACAGAACTAAACAAACCTCACCCAAAACTTTATGTTAAAATTTAGTTGAATTTTGAAACAAACAAGCTTTGATAAGGTGATTAAATGTACCAGAAGAGTAAAAAAAAATGAATGAGTAAATGTATTCAAAAAGAAATATAAAAATTGCCTTGAGACTTTACCAGGAAAAGAGAAAATATAGTATTTCAAAGCCAAAATACTCTTAAGTTGCCAGAGGAAAAATATAATATTTTCAAAGAAAAAATACTCTAAAGGTTGCCAGAGAAAAAATATAGTATTTTAAAGCAATATATTTAAATGTTGCCAGTGCAAAAATATTGAATGAATCTCCCTGCTCTTGGCGACAAGGTAGTAACTGAAATGAATTGATTCTACAACGATCAAAAATCAAATAACCCCCACTGTGAATTGAATGAAGTAAATCGATAAAAGGAACTTATTAAATGTGAATCAAATTTTATGCTTGAGGAATATATTGAATCGAATGTTCTGAGACGAATTAGGCAGAGCAGAGAAGCAATTATTTCTCAAGAGGAAACCAAAATAATCTCATAAACGTATAGTTAAGAAATAAAATAAAAAATTGCTCACCAGAGAGCTGTTCTATAAGGTACCGCAGAACTGTCCCAGAATAGTCGAATACACCCTTTGCAAATCCTTGGAATAATCCCCTGGTAGTGTGAGGTGAGCACTAGTCCACTCGAAATTACCAATTATCTGGTACCTAAAAAAGGGAAAAGCGTAGAACTGATTTCCAAAAACAATTTGTTTCCAATAGTCTGAACGGATACTACGTCAGCCACATAGACATGTGCATTTAATGCTTTCCAAAATGGCCGAAATATATATAGTTATCATTCCTTTACTTTAATCCAAGAAACAAATCAACCTTGATAGGAATTAGCCAATATGTAAGATATAAAATAATATGTCGATGATTTCATCGGAAATTTACTGATAATTCCAAAGGTGACGAACATCTGATAGTATAGAATTCATACTTGACCTTCAAAAATTACCATGCAGTTACCATCCAAGAATTCGAATATAAAAAGCGGAAAAATAATGTTAATCAACTACAACATTGATTGCAAAATAAAGAAAATAATTATACTCCACCAATATCAACAGCGATAGCCATTCAATTTAAGAATCGTAACGTACCAGAATCAGTTCATTCAGCACACCCGCCTTTGTAGAGGTTCAATCGAAGAAAGAGAACGATCATCCTTTCGGTTCGAACAAATCACCAATTCCCTGTTTTTTCACAAACCATTCTTGGTTTTTTCTCTATTTAAAAACACTTATGAAAAAACAAGCGCTCACTTGACATGAATACAACTGTCATGATACCATTTCCGAAGGTCGATAATAAAGAGCGCTGTTTCAATGTTCACGATCTGAGCAGTGACTACTGACCCGTACCACCGTAAAGATAACCGGAAAAGTTATTAGAAATTGGTTATGTATAAGGAAGTAACGAAAAATTCGTTACAATCTAAGTATGTTTATATAATGTTGAACGCTTGTCCAGTTGTACTCTCAGGTATCGCACAGCATCCGAGTCGTCCACTCTATTTCCCTTGACCCTAAGTTCACTATGCATTTTGTTACCAGTGAATTATCTACTTCCGTTTGTGTATGGATATTGACGACTGCACGCTGATTGCTCTACATGAGATCGTTACATTGGTCAAAAACACAAGTTTGGGTCCTGCAGTGAACCCAACCAGGTTATCCGATCCACATTTGAATTAATACCAGATCCTCCATATGCCTCTTTGGTGTGGGTCGGGTTTTCTGTGATGTCATGGGTGATTCAAAGTCCAAGCTTGTACGAAGTGTGCTATCGTTTGCGAAAGAATGCACATAATTGTTGTTGGATCTCAATAGGTCGTTAATTTGTTACAGACTGAAGCTTTGTTTTTCGAAAATGTTTAACATTGCAGTCATACAATTCGGTATAGTGACGTCAATATAATGACATTCCAAATTCTGTTGGAAAACAATTTTTCTTACGGATATTAGTTGAATGTAATCCGAATGATATCAAACCTGATTTTACAAATCTGTCTATTTAAGTTGCTCGCAATTCGATCCCTATTTAACACAAAAAGAAAAGCACAATCATTCTGTATTCATTCAATCTTCGCTTCTCAGCCCTTTACTTAGTACCTCTATAGGGAAATTATTGATTATTTGAATAAAAAATATCAAGAATATGGTTTGGAGCCAGAATCTGACTTCTACCTAATGGACACTGATGGACTTATCTACAGACGGTTAGGAATAAATAGATTCATATCGTACCACCCACACTGAGACTTGTATGTTATCGGTAATAAAATATGGATTTCTTAAAAATCATTCCACCCAAAATATTGTTGAAAACGAAAACATTCTCGATTGCATATTGAGTAGAAATATTCTTCTGAAAATGAAGGAAAAACAATTATGATTTTTTAGCGTATATCTAACAGAAAACAACCACTTCTCCGGTTAAAGCCACTCTGGACATTGAACTACATCTGATAGATATTTTCTAAGGGAAAGTCTAAAAGTAAAAATTGCCATTTTAATTCAGATTGTTATTCGATTTTCTATTCCATTCTTAATAAGGATCTCATATAGATGAATGAGACAAAGAAACATGTTTTCCAAAAAGGAGTAGTTGATTGATGCAAGAATGGCATCGCATTCACTAGGTCTTCAATACATTTTGTCGACGAAAATCTATTTCACGCTTCCACGACAATCAGGAAGAACTGAAGAATTGGGAACATATTTCCTATAAGCAATTTCCCTTTGCAAAGATAGAAAAAAATTAGAAACACTTCTTTTGGAGTGACACTTTGAAATCGGTGATTTTTTTACATTTATAACCTGTCATGGGGTATGATACATTGATTTGTTCGCAAATACAAACAGATCTGGGATCATCTGCAACACAAACATAAACTGCAATCACTATCTTCCATCGTACATTATAAACTCTCGATGTGAAAAACATACAATCTGAATGAGTAGTTGTTTTCTGTTAGATATTCACAAAAACTAACTCCAATTTTTACATTTTCAAAAAAAATCTTTCTCTCCAATATTCAATTGAGATTGTTTTCCCTTTCAATATGAATACTCCCCAAGATGGAAGATAGAGACTAAATTTTATATCTGTATCGTAGAGGATTCCTAATCTGATTTCATGAACACCCTGTTCATATTTTTCAATATATCAACCAAATAATTGCTATGATTTTTCTGAAAATTTCAGATGAACTACTAGAAACCCCATTTTATGGCAATTTTATCTTCAGTGGTTCCTGAGATAGGGGAAAATATGTTTTTGGGGCATATTCCCAGTCATATTTTCAAAGCTGGCTATCACAAAATTCTGAAAAAAATTGTTTGAAACCCTTTCGAATGTCAAAGAAAGAATCGTGTACCAAACATTTTCCCTCCAAAATTTTCAGTTGAATCACCACTAGAGAGTGAGAATAAAGTGGAAATAATTGGACAGATTTTCGAGAACTTTTTGCAAGGCAATAGACACGAGAGCTCAACGGGCTCGAGTGGCTATTGCTTGCCAAATGGCGACAAGTTTGAGAAAGAAATCTGGAGAATTATTTTCTACTTTATCGAACTCTCGTGTGGTATTCTATAGATTATTTTTTAGTGTTACGATCATAAACACTTTTTCTCGCACAATGATACATTGTACTAAACCGGTTTTGATTCATTTGTCACTCTTCATGCGAAGTGATGACAGACGTCAAATAAAAAATATACGTTGTCAGATAATAAAAACAAAATTCCTCAAATTCCCAATTTTGGTAGAATATTCCCATATAATAAAGTTTTGATTGGCCAAAACGAACATGAATGATTTGAATTGAAAGTTTCCATTGGTTTCTAGAAATGTCAAAAAATAATCAGTTACAGTATATCAAAGAAATATTATTTTGCCGGAAATTTTTTTTATCGAAAGATTGTTGCTTGAGTGATATCCCGAGTCAAATTGCATGATCAAAATTTCGAACCGAAGGCGAGAGATTTTGTCAATCAATTTTTCGAAGGGAGTTACTTGTAAGCAACAATCTTAAGATCAAATTTTTCCAGAAAAATAATAGACCAAGATATATTTGATTAGACTATTTTGCAAAAATAATGTTTTTTATTACTTTCAATTACATATTAGGATTAGAATAGAAATTTGTACAATGAAAAGTACAATTCTGATTAGTAACAGAATGACTAGGGTTAGTTGCCGGTGTTTGAGAAACGAGACTGGTGGGCATCTCTTCCGCAGGTATGGACAGGGAGCTTCCAGAAGCAAAATCATTAGATGCTCCTGATCCAGATGAACTTTTTCTAATATTATTTATGAGGCTCTTGTGATGCTATTCCGCTGTAGATAGGGTGGAATGAAATTCACGCTTGGGTGTCCGAAAATTGGTATTATTGAGTGCTCTCTAGTGCCACATTTTGCTAGATTAGATATCCTGCAGATCGATGAGAATGATTTGTGATTTTCCTAGTTTTTATATCGATACCAATTTTTTGCGCGGATACGGCTGTCCATTTTGATATTAATTTTTTTCCAATGGGAACATTCTGATACCACTCAACTAATTTTGGGCAGAAAACCTGCAGCAAAGTGAAATGTCACCGATTTTCACGAAATTTTCACATATGTTTCAGAATGCGCTAAACTTCGTTGAGCAACCAGCCGCGGAAAATGTCTAAAATATTTTTGTTTGTTAAAAAATGCCCAATTTCATGACATGTAGGTATCAATGGATTAAGAAGGATTATTCCACAATTATTCACGAAACAAGCACTCTGAACAGTGAGAACTAGACTTCATAAATGCGATACAAGAAGATATGTTTTGAATGTCCCGCAGAAAGTTCCGATAAAAACGCAATTTTCCTATTTGAACATTTGAAAGTTTTTTTAATTGAGCAATCAGAAAATATTTGAGATGATTGTCAATAATGTCATTGTCATTCATGAGTAATGTTGAAAAAGCAATGTTGCCAAATGTAAAAAATGTCCGATAGACATAAAGAGTTAACATTCATCCAATCAAATAATTCATTGTGATAATTGAAATTATGTAAATTGAAGGTTTTGTTCAGTGTGTTGCTGAAAAAATAAAGAAATTAAGGCGTCTCAAATAAATAAAAGTTGAAAATTGATCCTTTCTGAGGCCCATAATTCCGAAAATAACCGTTTGCGCGGAAATATCCGGTAAAAGCACTCCTCTCCGAAAATAGCTGAAAGACTTTTCTAACGTGGTTTTGCCACGTGAATACGAATCCAAAAAAACGGGGTGCTCTCTTCTCTTTCCAAGTTAGATAGCTTTTTTGATCCAAAACACTTATTTTTCAAGCTCAATTTTTTCGAGCAAATATCACTGACAATGCCTCCTTTTTCACCAGCATCAACTACGACCGCCAAATCACTCATTTTCGGCCCAATTTCACATAAAATATAGCAGAATCCTGTCAATGTCTCACGTAAAAGAAGGGAACATAACCTAACCTAACTTGGCTAACCTTGCTATCTAAGTTGATAACCAGCCAATCAACTTTTTCAAAACACACTTCGCTTTACTCGCGGGCACTTCGGTAGCAGTGATTTATCTTTTACGAATTATCATTTGGGCACAATAGTGACCATCAGTGACCAAGTTCACTGAAATAGGTTTCAATAGGAGCAGATATTTCAACACATGGGTTTTAAGTTCAGCGTGTCTCGGTCCGCTCTTCAAATCCAGTAAATGCTTCACCTAAGAGAAGGGAACACAGCCTTATATAACTTGGCTAACCTTGCTATCCAAGTTGATGCCCAGCCAATCAACTTTTCCAAAACACGCTTAGCTTCGCTCGCGGGCACTTCGGTTGTGTTGATTTTTCTGGGTTTTTACGAATCATTATTTGGGCACAATAGTGACAGTCAGTCGCGAGATGGAAGTACACTGAATTAGGTGTCAATGGGAGCAGATATTTCAGCAAATGTGTTATAAGTACTGCTAAAAATGAAGTTAAAGACATTTCGCGTATCACCAAATCGAGGATGTTTTTACATTGTAAAAAAAGGAGGCATTGTAAGTGATTTTTGCGCGAGAAAACTTGCTTGGAAAAACGTGTTCTGAACCAAAAAAAGTTCTCTAATTCAGAAAGGGTCGAGAGCACTGCGTTTTTCTTCCGATTGGTGTTCAGGGGGCAAAATCACGTAAGAAAAGTCTTTCAGCTATTTTCGGATAGCAGGAGTGCTCTTACCGGATATATGAAGATTTATCAAGAATTGAATTGAATTGGCAACAATGTATAAAACAGAAGCAAAGTTCTCTCTTTGACAGATGAGATGTATAAACGATTTTAAATCAAAAAAAGCAAACTATTACCCTAAACCCGAAAAAAAATTGTTATGAATTGCATTGAAGAAGGTATCGAATAGAAATCGAGTGTTCCATACAGTGTGTTGCTGAAAAAATAAAGAAATCAAGCCGTCCCAAGTGAGTGGAAATTATAATAGAGAATAGACCTTTTCGAATCTTTCACGGGCCACAATTCCGAAAATAACCGTTTCCGCGGAAAAATTTCGATGGATCTACTTTTATTATCGTGTTCTGAACCATCTGTGAAACTTTCGTGAAAATTGGCGACATTTCACTTTGCTGCAGGTTTACCTTTTGGACTATCACATGCTGCCATATTGACAGAGGGGATACCTCAGAGGACAATGTCCGGTGAGCGGTTACCAGCTTCAATTCTTTCTTGTCCAACTCGAAAAGTTGTTTAGCTTTCCTTGGCAATGGGCTCGTAAGCCTTTTCTCTTGTCTTTGTTCTGAAACCTCATTCCAGAGGTTTTTGAATTGGTTAGTTCTTCAATGTGGGCTTTGGAGGAACCACAGTAGGGCCAGGAAATTGAGTGTTTGCCCCTTCCTTGGCAAGGTGACCTGGTTGTTCGTAGCCAGTTTTCCTAGGGAGAGTTTGCAGTCCCAAGTCAGTCTAGACTCACAATTATATGACTTTAGAGCTTTTCCTAGTGGTTTTGAGAGCTTTAAACTAGAATTCGTTACTCCTACTCAGGCCTTTTCGTCCATCTTAGAACCATCAGTGTACCATTCTGATGCATTTCTTCCTAGTTGAGGCCCGTTCATTGTGAATATATGGTGGTTGCTCATAACCACTTCATAGTTCACTTCAAATTCGTGTCGAGCTGGCATGATATCTGATGGCTTGTAACTGGATTTCCGGGGAGTATTTTCCAGAATCTTCGGATATCCAATCAGATTTCCAGCCTTCAAGTTTGATGCCTGGTGCAGTCTCAAGGTACTCGCTGTTAGATTTTTGGCCACCATGATGATGATGCATATGTGACAATGGATTTGATGATTGTTTGTATGACCAATATATAATTTTTGGCTTCAAACCCATGTCTTCCCAAATACTCTGCGGTACAATAGTCCTCGCCACCTCTCCAGGCTAGTTCATATTCATTTATTCATTTGGTACACCATTCAACAGCCGAAGCCATTTACAGAATGGGAAAAATATACAATCAGGAAAGGTTAAACAGAGTTAAACCTAATGTACAGCCACATATAGAGATAATCCTAATGTACATGAAATAAGACAATTTTTTCCATAGAAAGTGAATAATAAGAGCAATGATGTGTGTGAACTGAAAAAAACTCAGTGAGAAAAAAGTTTATACCACCACAAAAATGAAAACTATATTATATGTTCACTAAGAATCATTATGATTGGAAGATAGCTATTTTGATGTCAGTTGACTTGCAGTTGAAAATATCTACGTTATTCTGGATTGACAAGTGATCAAAGCATATTTTGTACGTAGGAGAGCGTGTAAGTACATTTGTTTGAGGAAAGGGGAGGTAAAATGTATTACTATTACGTACAGGTAGCCTGGGAACATGCAAATTCATATGTGAAAGTAAGTATGGACAATTAATTATAGAGAATATAACTTTGTGCAAAAATAATTTACTTAGGTATTTACGACGATTGTCTAGAGAGTGAACCTGGAATCTCAAAAGTAGCACTTCATGCGGAATAGCTCGGTTTGGATAGAATCCATCACACTTAAAACTAATGTACTTCAAGGATCGTCTCTGAATATTCTCTAAATTTATGACGTGCATGTTGTAACAAGGATTCCACACGACACAGCAATACTCAAACCTTGATCTCACAAGCCATATGCCATTATATGGTACAATTTTTTTTGTAATCCTCCAAGATTATGTTCATTCCATGCAACTGCCATCCCATACCCTTCATTTTTCGTTAATACATTAGGACTGTCTTTTCTCTTGTCGGGCATTCTTTGTAATTGCTGGCGCTTCGCGATTTTAGGATTTCGCGCATCCTTGAAAATAATGCCCGAAAAAGGATTGAAATGATATTGAAATTTTCAAAATAATATTCCTACAACATATTTGCTGTTGTATTCCATATACTTTTTATGCAACTTTCTTTATAGTCCTCACCATTAGATTTCTTCATGTTATATGCGTACTTCGTAAAAATTTTGGAAAGAGTGCTCAGCGCGTAATTCTTAATTCCTCAAGTTGTCTCCAAATTGAGTTTTTGGATGTAACTGTATTTTTGGGTGTTATATTATAAATATTAGTCTGAATTTGTTCAAATGAACTTGTACCGAAACGACTCATTTTGTCACTTTCGAAAATTTAACGTCAGATGACAAAAATATGTCCAGAGTTCTTCTGTCTCAACCGCAGAAGTCAATTACGGAAGTATGTTTATAAGAGATATGTCGAAAAACAAACCCAAGGAATGATTTGCAAATTTTGCCAATGTCATTTTGACAGAATTGGTCAAACTATGAAAAATACTGACAGATCATTGGTTGAAATAGATGAGGAAAATAGTCAAGGGCAATATAACAAGACCTTGATAAATAGTCGACTATTTTGATTGCATCTAAATTTCGACTGTATTTTATGATAATTCAACGAGACATAATTTTGGCATTAATAATCTGACTAATAAATACAAGAGAAATTTAGCAGCAATAAAAATAGTAGCTTATTAATCAAGGTCGTATTATATAAATGAAGATCAATTCTTGAATCCAATTCTTTATATCAGAGAGAAATATTCACAAAATGAAACAATTTGGAATGATTTATTCAAAATATCAACAACAATCAACAAACTAAACAGAAACAGCACCAGCTTTATAAATTATCAATTGCTATCCAAAACACAATTATTGTATGTGACATTTCCACCATGCGTAATTTGTGACATTTGTTTAGCTTTTGAAGAACTGGCAGTATTAAACGTTGAAGCTTCACATCAATTCTGTTTCCTCAATCTGTTCAAAATGATGTTGTTCATCCATCTACAAGTAAGGTTGAAATGAAGAAGTACCAGCGTGGCCTGTTATTTGAATGAGTTGCTGCTCTGGTACTCCGGATATTGCCAGTTGAGAAACTGCAGTTGATCTGCAAGAATGGTTGGTAATTTTCAATTGGTTCTTATCTAAACCAATTTAGTCCATTTTGAAAGTTCGTTTCTCCCAACAGGCAAATTCTTGTACCACAATGACTTGCCTTTTTTCCAGAATGGATTCGAAGTTAGGATCAAACGTGGACATGTGAATCCAAGTCCTATTTTTTCAATTAATTTTCTGAACAATCTAACTGGGTTTCGTTCATTTTAAGTGAGCCACTTGATGTCTGCGCATTTATGGTTTCCTCCTTGACAGATAAACATTGGGTTGTATTCTACCCTACCTGATTCTTTACCATCATTCTGAACTTCAAATTTGAAATGTTCAATCAAAGTTGAACAACCTTCGCGCCCACGCCATGCTAATTCTACTGAAGTCAAGTAGTTATTTTTACATCTGGAGTTTTTTTACCTCATTTGTCAATAATAGCAAACATATTTTGTATTCTTAAGGCCGTTGAACTCCGTTTCCATTTTTCCTGATGTTTCTGCAGTTCCCGTCTCTTGAAATTACGTGCGTGTCGAGAACTTTTGAATTCGCACGCTTGAAATGGATCTATTCTTATCATATTTTTCTTGAAATACAATTCTCGAAGAGTTCAAGCTGTAGAATTCCACATATACTTCACAGAATATTCTTTATAATCTTTCCCATTTCCTTTTTCCATATTCCAGGCCCAATCTTTCAAAATATCATTCAGTTTTGTGAATGGTATCGACTCATTTAGTTCATATTGACGATGCTCGCAAAATTTGATAAACTGCCTCCTTACGCTAATTTTACTCCTCACTGTATTATGAGAGATTGTAGACTGGATTACACTATCTATTTCTCCGTTTTTGGTTTCGCCAAAATGATTCATTTTCAAACACTTCAACACGATTGATATAATTATCATGCTGAATAGTCGGTGACCATTGTGCACCATGGAAATAGTCGCTAATGGTGCGTGTTGATTGGTCTGTCAAACAGGAAACAAAAGTGTGATTGGTTGATGACTGATATTTAATAAACGAAATAAATAATCAGATTAATATATTTTATGATATATCTATTGGTAAGCTTCGTTACAATGCCAAATTTCAAGTATATACGTCAAATTAGTGTTTCGGTTTTTCAATTTTGAGGTACAAAATCCCAGAAATGAATTTACAGTAACTTGTCAAATTCTGAAGTCACCTACCTCAGGTAAAATGCATGTATCCGTATTTTTATTCTTTTGATAGAAAAGGCATTGATTCTCTGACTCATTGGATATGTTTATGCCACTCTGATAACTTCCAGAGATATATTGGGAATCGGTATATTCGCAAGAAAGGAATTTCAAGAGAAGTGAGAGAACGAATAAGCAGACGCTAATCAAGTTCAGGTAATGTTTACGTCAAATTCGGTCCCATCTCCTCGCATCCATTTCACTGAAAATTATTTGTTGGAAAACTGGCACTTTGCATCTAATTTTAGCTTATTTTCATAACAAATTTCACGGTAATGAATCAATTAGTTGGGCACTGTCGTTAAAGAATATGAATCGTTTAGAGTCGAGTTGAAGCTTTAACTGTCATGTCATGGATTTATTTCAGAAACGAGCAAATTACCATGTTATCATTCAAATATAAATGAATATTCTGTTCCAGACCTAACTTCATATGTGGTGTTCAAATCGGGCGAAAACTTCGAATTAACAGAACCGAGACCTAAAATATAATATCACCTTTTTTAACCGACGAAAAAAGGAGCAGGTTCTCAAATTGACTCGTATATTGTTTTATATTTTTTTCATATATTACCATGCTCAACTTTTTACAGAGAGAGTTCTGAATGAGTTGAAGGCGTAGCAAATTTGTCTCCGATAGGCAGGACCGTAAATAGGCGTCTCCGTTCTTGAGATGAGCACTAGAGCAACACACAGAATAATTTTACAGTTCCTATTCAAAATGTTTCTATTAGAATAAATCAATTTCAAGTCAAAAAATGCCCGTTTTATAATGCTATTTATATGCTCGTTATACTTGAGTGAGGAATCCATAAGAAAACCTAAATTTTTTGTGCATTCTGTTGTTGGGGTTAGTTCATCATTAATCCTAATATCCAGTTTGCAAATATTCCTTTCCCTCGCCTGCTTTTCACCGAAAAGCATGACAAATGCCTTGGAAAGGCAAAACTTGTTAGAAATTGATAGGATAAAGTGCAAATCAGAGTTAATTTGGTCGTTTGCAGTTAGAATTTTGGATTCAGAAATTGATGGGTAGAGTTATGTATCATCGGCATAGTAATGACTTTCACAAAGCTTTAACTGTTTGTAAAAGTCTTGTGTGTATAGTATTATGTTTTATGAGTAATTTCAGGGAAGGAACTCATGTGACCTTTGAATATTTATTGACACTGTCAGATCTTTTTGATGTACAGGGTCTAATCATTATTCTAATATATAACAGTTTATCCGAAATCGAAATCGACTGTAAATAATAATAAAATATGAAAATATTCAAATGAAATCAAAATTCATAAATCTAAGCGTTCAACAGGTTTTCTTATTCTTGTAGAACGTCGTAATTCAGGAACAGCAGGAAGTCGTCCAGGTCCACTATTCGTCGATGAGCTTGGTATTTCGTTTAGTATATTATCTGTCCTTGGTAATTCAAATGGTGTATTGTTCATTTGTGAAACCAATTCTTCTCCACAATTTGAATTTTTCGCTGTATTGGTATCAAGAGTAGTTTCATGTAGATTGCTTGGAGAGGGCTCTGCATATTATACTCTCCTATATTGATGAGTGTTGATCATCTGCTGTTGTGGTAGGTTATCATTGGCAGGTAATGGGTGTTGTGATAGGTCGGTGGCAGGTAATGGGCTATCTAGTGTCCTCTCTTTGGAAACTTGACACAATTTCAATTGATTGAAATGACGCTTGATAACATAACCGTCATCTAACTTGATCAAATAATGTAGTCTTCCAAGTTTCTCAATAACGATGCCATACTTCCACAATTTTGATCCAGAATAATTCTGAGACTGAATTCTATCTCCTGGCCTAATAAACTTATCGAATTTGGGTTGTTGTTCGTCTCTAGTTCCTTCTGACGGTCCTCGATTCAGGTCTAGCTTGGTTCTCAAGTTTCTGTTGAACAACATTTCAGCAGGTGATTTCCCACAAGATAAAGGTGTCACCCGATACCTGAATAGGAATAAGGGCAATTTCTCATGTAATGTTCCAGATTCTTGTAACATACACTTCAATTTTGTTTTCAAAATCTGACAGTAACGTTCAGCCTGGCATTTGGTTGCTGGATGTCCGGGTGCAATCAAACGTTGCGCGATTCCTTGACGTGCACAGAATTCTCGAAATTCAAATGATTTGAAAATGGAAGCATTATCACTGACCAAAATTTCTGGTAATCCATGACGACTGAATATTTCTCTCAATTTATGTATTGTACTGGTGGTTGTTGGTGATTGTGTTGACATAAGAATTTCTGGCCACTTGGATTTAGCGTCTACGACAATGAAGAAGTAATGATTTAGAAATGGTCTGGCATAATCCATATGTACTCGTTGCCAATTTTTTGTTGGCGTTTCCCATTTATGGATAGGTGCTTTCACAGGATCTTTTTTAATATCGCAACATGGTTGACAACTTCTCACAATATTTTCTATATCAGAATCAATACCTTTCCAGTAGCAATAATTTCGTGCGAGTGCTTTCATTTTCACAATACCAATATGTGTGGCATGAAGTTCTTTGAGTATTTCAGGTTGGAGTTTCTTTGGAATAATTACTCTATGACCTTGAAATAAAATTCCATTTCGAAGAGAAAATTCCGAATCTCGAATGGTACCATCATAAATGGATTTTTTCATTTTGTAAAGTTCAGTTTCAGTTTCAATCGCAATTTCTCGAGCCGTTATTGTATCTGTTGAAATTTATTTCACAGTTATATGATTTACTCTATGAACGTCATCAACTGTATCTTCCTCCTTCTGGCTAATTTTTAGAGGATTTCTGGAAAAATAGTCTGCATTTACGTGTTCTGATGATCTTCGATATTTTATCTCATAATCGAATCCAGAGAGGCATTGACCATAACGAAGCATTTTGGTAGCTGTAATTGTTGGCAATTGTTTGGACTGATTGAAAATTGTTATCAATGGTTTGTTGTCTACAGTGAGTATGCATTTCCTGCCATAAATATATTGGAATGATTTTTTGAAAGACCAGTATATTGCTGTAGCTTCCTTATCGAGTTGACTATAATTTCATTCAGCTTTTGTAAGCGATCTGGAAATAAAAACTACAGGGCGTTCCGTTCTATCAATTAAACGGTGAGATAATACACCAGAGAGTCCAAATGGACTAGCGTCAGTAGCAAGAATTACTGGTAGTTCGGGTGTGAAAGGCATCAGAACTTGATCACTAGCTATCTCAACATTGGCCCTCGTGAAGGCTGTTTCACATTCGGTTGACCATTTGAATTTGTTATCTTTTCGGAGAAGTCTATTCGCTGGATGAAGAATGTCTGATATATTTTTGATGAATTTCGCGTAATACATGACCAATCCTAAAAACTGTTGAACCTCTTCGACATTTTTTGGCTTAGGTGCTTCTAAAATTGCTTTCACTTTGGTTTTTTTATTCCTTTTTATGATATGATGTGACCCAAATATTTTATTTCTTTCTCGAAGAATCTACATTTGTTTTTATTTGAGTGTAGATTGTATTTCCGTAGTCTTTCTAAAACTTTGACGAGTCTAAACTTACATTCTTCGTGGGTTGATCCTTGGACCAATATGTCGTCGAAATAGACAGTGGTACCTTCCAGATCTTGGACAATCTGATCAATGACTTTATGGAATTCATTTGGTGCCGTCTTTATACCAAAAATAGTCTTTTAGCAAAGTATGTTCCACGATGAGTAGATATGGCTTGTACCTTGGCACTTTCTTCATCTACTGGAAGATGGAGGTATGCTTTATATATATCGAGTGTACAGAAAAATTTACCATTTTTCATCTTGTTGAAAATGTCGTCGATTCTTGGAATAGGATATCTATTGTTCTGAAGTTGATTATTGGCAGTTATTTTATAGTCTGCGCATATTCTTATTTTCTCATCACTTTTCGGAACGATTACTAGAGGGGTACCCCATTCTGAATGATCTATTTTTTCAATAATTCCTTGTTCTTCTAAACAATCTAATTCTGAATCAACTTTTTCTTGCAAAGCGTAAGGTACTTGATTACTATTGTTTCGGACGTCCATCGTCTCAATGTATTTAAAAGGTTTTTCACGACGTTTCGAATGCTTGTATCTGCAATCGTCTTCAGGTGAATACTGTATTCACCTGAAGACGATTTAAGATACAAGCATTCGAAACGTCGTGAAAACCTTTTGAATACATTGAGACGATGGACGTCCGAAACAATAGTAATCAAGTTACCACATCGTCTACAACCTTCAAACAAACGTAAGGTACTCGTCTGGGTTTGATAAAAACAGGTTGGCTTCGGGTTTCATTTGTAGTGAACATTTATAATTAGGTATCTCGCCTCCTACAGGTTGGAAAACATCTTGAAATTCGTTCAGCACATCTTCTATCGATGATTGTGGTCGATTCAATATCTTTTTCATGACTTCGTCTTCGAAATTTGCGGAGTCCAAGTAATCTTCAACATCAAATTTACTCTCTAAGCATTCCGTTTTCCTTGCATTCTTGTTCTTGGTATACTGGGTACAGGTGGCGCCAAAAGTCATTATCCCCATTTCATAAACATCAGGCTCCTTTCCTTGGTCCAAATTCCTCCAAACGTGCACATTGGTCTTTTCTTCGTTACCTGACCTGGTAAAACATTTCACAAATGTCAAATGCAATATGCAACCTTTTTTCAGAAACAAAACGTTACTTAAAATTAATACACAGGATGTGAAAAGAAATTTAATTTGCAATGCAGAACTAAAATGTCTAGGATTCATAAAACGTCATATAGATCATTTCAAAAAATTGAGCCTTACAGGTCGCTGCGATATTCAGAAGAACAAAAAAATTAGCAATCGATTATTATTTGATTTCCACATGTTTTCCTTAATATTTCAGTTAGGGAAAAACTTGATGAGTATTTTGTGTGGAAATCGTGAAAGGTAATAATTTTGCTGTTCCGAAATTTTCCAATTACTCCACTCATACCCAAGGATCTCTTTAAAATTTCATATGTTTATTAGTAAAAAAACTGCAGTTTTGAAAAATACTGCAAAGCCAGAACAATTTGTTACTTCTTTTGTTCACTCCTAGAATTAGGTTGCCTTGAGTTTCGATTCATAAGTATAGTCAAATGTTTCCTTCGTACTTTCCATATTAATATGAAGTGTCCCAGAACATCCGAAGCTCACAATTTGAGAGCAATTATAATTCTAGTTGTCGTGTTCCAAAATTTTCGAGCTTTAGGTAGATCACAGTTGAGATGACATCTGCTCCGTCTATCAACAAACAAGGGAATAGGCAGTCTCCGTTGAGATTCGAACCAGTGTACCCGAGTTTCTCCGCAAACATTCATTTTTCTCTGTAATTCAAATTCGAACTGATTCTCCTGCCAAATTTTGGTAACCTCGACAAGGATAGCGCTTTTCAATACATTTATTTGCTCTCAAGTTAGTTATCATTCTCTCATTTTCAATAATTGTTCATTCTCAAGTTTTCACAAACGGTGTCATTCATATTTATAAAAACTGCATATTCATACAGTCGACAAAGCACGTACCAAAAATAGTTTTGCTTTCGGTAGATGTACCAAAAGAGGTTTTATTCATCTAAATAACAAAACTATATACTTTTTCCAAATGTCTAGAAACGCTAATGAATCGAAACAATATAAGGACTGACGCC
Source organism: Gonioctena quinquepunctata (assembly GCA_018342105.1). Lineage (NCBI taxonomy): Eukaryota > Metazoa > Arthropoda > Insecta > Coleoptera > Chrysomelidae > Gonioctena > Gonioctena quinquepunctata. The sequence continues at coordinate 48,860 of JAFIRS010000908.1, read as the reverse complement.
AACTGAACATCAACCAAACAAATAACGGAACTCAAAGGATTTGCCGATAAAATGATGAAATTGCTTAAATTCAGTTCAGAATGAAATACCAACAACGGGAAAGACCACTAAGTGATGAAATTCTTCCAAATTTCTTTCAAGTGATGAACAAGGATGCTGGTTCAGTGTACCAATAATAACATATGTCAAAACCGAAGCAAATAGACTATTTAGCGTTTTGAAATCATCATATAATTCAAAATTTAAAAATGTCAGAATCAAGTGACGCTATGACGTAGTAGTCCCTAACATTATCTGACTCTGTCTGTTTCTATTATATATCTTTTGCTGACTTCTTTCTGCAGTGTTGTTAAAATTATTTCATCGGCTTTTGTATGTCTATGCTATTTTTCTCTAACAAGGTATCGATTAATGATAACAATGTGATTTTACAACACAACAAATCGTCAAAAATATAATATTTTGTTTGTATACTTCTTTGATTTCAAGAACAAATTGGTCCATTTTATTGCGGCAACACTGTTGACATTTGTAGAACGAATAAAAAATATAAAATAACATCAATAGTTTTTGGCATGCAGGTAACGATTATGCGGGTTTTAAAAATTTGTGGTTTCCTCCAGTGGAATAATCAATTCCGATTTAAAAACACAAATTCATATCTTTAGTTACTTTGCCGGAAGACAAAAATCTACAAGAAACTATCCGCAAATCTTTTGAATTTGACACATGGTTTGTTAATTTATCTCACGGTCTTTGAATATATGATTACACTAAATCAAGTTGCCAAGGATTGAGATTCCCAAATTTTCAATTCAATGATATGTATACATCACTTACTCACGAAAATGAGAGCTATTTAAGAGTTGAATTACCTCTTATAATGTCTTCAAGGTATATCACTAACATTAGTTCGACGCACACAACGGGCGAAATCACAAACTCACAAATTTTCTTCATATGAGCTTGAAGTTCAAATATAGTGATAAAACATTATGTATGCATAGTTTTTCCTAAAATAGTTGGTGTAAAATTCGAATAAACGCTACACTAAAACCTTCATATTCAGGGAGACATTCAAACAGCGTTATTGTCGCTTCTGTTGACGTCAAAAGTCCATTGATTTGGAATTTTCTTGAAATGCCAGTGTCACTATTTTGCGGACTTTTTCAGAAAATATTATTCTGTTCCATTCCATGAATGAAACAGAACTTGTGTCAGCATGTGTTATATCGAAATGAAGGCTTCGTATTTGATAACTGTTCTTGATTTAGTTATTCTTGAATAATATGTATGTATACCGAGTGCTATGTCATTATCTTTTCGGCCTGCTCATATTGAAAAGGAATATTATGAATAACGCTCGGCAACTCTGTGATTCCTTGCAATCTTGGCAATCGGCGAGTTGCCAGTGTCACTATTTTGGGGAAATTCTGAGAAAATGTTATTCTGTTTTATCATATGAATGAAACATTACTTGTGTCAGCATGTGTTATATTGAAATGAAGACGTCGTATCTGATAGCTGTTTTTGATTCAGTTATTCTCGAATGATATGTATGTGCTATAACATATTTTGCTTGCATACATTGTAAAGAAATATTATGAATAACGCTTGGCAACGGTCGCCTATTATCAGCTAGTAATTATAAGTACGCATATGATTCTCTAATCGGGTGTATAATAATTCTCGCATTATTGCATTTGCTCATATACAACCCATTGATAATGTACCAGTTATCACAAAATCAAAAAATTTCAAAGTTTTCAATAGATCAAGGTTTCAATGTTGAAGACTGGGATTTCTTATTATTTTACCTGTGTAAACATCTACATGAAGATGCCATCACTATGTTTGAATCGGAGGAATCAATACCAAGTATTCCCTCATTTAAATTCATTAAAAATGGTACTTCTAGTATGACAAGGCACAAAACACGTTGGTTCTCACAAATCTAATCTATCCAATGTAGAATACAAAATGCTGAACTATGTAAGCATACATGTATGTAATAATCTTCAGCTAGCTAGCACCTCAAATTCTTCGAGACTACCCCAACCCGATTGACTGGCAACTTGACAGTCCTTCTTCTCGTGTACAGGATGATTATATTACATACCTCCTTCACGAAGAAAGAATGCTGGATTTTCATTTATTTATTCCGTGAACCGACTGGGAGGCTTTTTGATTCGGGAGGGATTTCTCCTTGGCATGATACATTCTTTGGAAAGTGAATGGTCTACATTGTTCAGCTCGCCTTCTTCTGCTTCCACTTCATTCGATGAGCTTTCATTCCTGTTGCAACTCGCTGATTGGTGAAGTTGGGGAGACTGGTAATCTTTGAATTCATCTGACATATCCTGGTGGGAAAGTACGTAGGTATTTATCATTAATTATTTTCGTTTACGCATTTGATCGCAGTGTTGACGGCGCAAGATTCCATCGATTTCTAGATGTGTTTAATAATTTTTCCGGGGAGTGAGCCTTTACTTAAGGGATTGTTCACCCACACTTCTTCTTCCTCTATGAAATTCTGATCTGGTGCAGCAGTAGAATCATGATATTGTTTTTGGATGAATTACTTATATTCTATATTCTTCATCGCATCTGGTTTCAAAAGATCAAAACGAGATCTGAGATGGCGTCCAAACGTCAGCTGACTGGGTGTTCCTCACTGTACTTCTATAAGAAAACAAGAATTGCTGGAGTCTCTCCGACTGGTACAATGTTTCACTGGCACGCATTCTCCCTTTGAAAGTTCGCACAGCACGCTCGGCAACACTATTTGATAAGGTGTTACTTATTCCATGATCACTGCAAAAACATTCGAAATCGTTGGAAGTGAGTTATGGACCCTTGTCTGTGACCAAAAATTTGGGTGGTCCAAAACGAGCGAATTAAACACAAAGAACTTAGATTGTACTTGCCGAAGTGATGTCTCTCATCGGTATGACTTTCAACCAATGGGTATAGATTCAATAAGTATTATTCACATTTCATTTTCAAAAGGTCCAGCGAAATCCAAGTGAAGTCTTGAACAAGGTTCTGGTGATATACCATGGATGTTCGGGTGAATTTCGGTAATTCTGCCTCGACTGTTGACAGATGAAACATCTTTCTATTTCTTGAGCTATATCGGAATTTATGTTTGGCCAAAAAACATAAAGTTTTTCTAATGATTACATAACAATTATTCCTGGATGTCCGTCGTGTAACATCCCAGTACTTCTGGTTAAAGGGCGAGAGGTACCCAGATACGCCTTTTCCATAGCAATAAGTTCTTCTTCCATAGGAAGGAACAATATCTCAATGTTAATTCTTTTTTTCGGGCCAGCATGTTTGTAAACAACGGATTACATTCGAGAGTGTCAACTCATTCATGGTGTCTCTCTTTAAATGACTTCTTCTCATAGGTAAGTTACGAACCCTCATATGAAGTAGTTTTGCATGATCTGGCAATTCCGATTGTTCGGAGGTTACTTGTAGTAGTTGCTTCGAAAGAGAATCTGCCGGATAATTTTCTCTTCCAGCTTGATATATGACGTTGAAATTGTAGCTATTGAGCATAGCCCAACGTAGTAGCCGACTACTTGCAATTTTTGGAGTCTGACGAATACATTGAAATATATGCTCCAAAGGCTTATGGTCTGTGATCAAGGTGAATCTTCTACCATAAAAGTATTGGTGGAAGTGTAACTGATGATGTGCTAGTCCTAATGCTTCTTTGTGGATGGTAGAATGACGCTTTTCCACCTCGCTGAATGAGCTAAAGCAATAGGTTTCAATGTTCCATCGGAACATTTATGTGAGAGTACACCCCCTGCACCAACATTGCCAGCGTTACTAGTGACAACTAATGGTAGTTTGGGATCGTAATGAATCAATGTGTCATTTGAAGTCAAGTTTTGCTGAAGCTAATTCATTATTTTGGTGTCTTCGGTCGTCCATTCCCATTTTGCATTCTTCTTCATGTAGCGATATAGTGGAACGCATTTTACATGAAGGTTTTCAATCAATCTACCATAGTACATGATAGCTCCTGAAAAGGAACGTATTCTGTGGAAGTGGCATTAGTTCTTCCTTCTGTTGGATGCAAACCCGTTTTATCGATTCCATGCCCCAAATTAGTGACCCTTTTCATGAACTACTCACATTTGGATTTCTGTATTTTCATCCCAGATGCTTGAAGTCTGCGTAAAACTCCCCTCAATCTTTGTGCATGAAGAACTAAGTTGGGAGCTGTTATCAGTATGTCATCAAGGTAACAAACAACGCCATCTATACCATCTAAAATTTGATCCATGGCAAGTTGAGAAAGATAAGGTGCAAAGCATTTACCGAATGGTATTCGCCTTTAAGTGAAAGAGCCTTTATGGGTGGCAAAAACCAAATTTTTACAAGATTCACTGTGACCACATTTGAAAATATGCATCTTTGAGGTCGATTCTGGTGAAATATTTGCTTCCAGAAGGCTTAGCTGTGATGTCTTCGAATCTGGGTAATGGATAGTTGTATATCTGAACATATTTATTGATGGTTACTTTGAAATCGGCACAAGTCCTCAATCTTCCATTTGACTTTATGGCTACAACAATGGGGGATGCCCCTGAAATTTTAGTATTCGTTGTGTCTACGAGCTGTAATACACCTTCTTGAACTTATAGATCCAGTTCCGCAGCTACTTGATCTTGTAAAGCAAGCGGCACGCTTCTTGGACAAAAATTATTCGTTGTGACGTCATCATTGATATATATATATATATATATATATATATATATATATATATATATATATATATATATATATATATATATATTTATATATATTGTTATGAAATGATAAATTGAAAATATAAAATGTGTTGGTGAATTTGAGTTACTTCAGGATAATTGATATATATATAATATATGATAGATAAATATGTTCACCCTGTATAATATTTTTTACAATGTCATAATAATTGCTAGCTAACGTCACTGTTCTCTCGTCACGTTGCTGCCAATTGTTATCACTTTCCTTACCACAGCTAAGTACAGTTGGTACGCCTCTTGTCTCAGATAGCCGGTTCAGGCAATTGAGCCACTAGCCACTGCTTGATATGTCAAATTTCAATTTATTCATTCATTCATCATTGTAGAAAACAAACGACAAAGTATCAAAAAGCAATTATTTCCTTTATTCAGGAAAACTTAATTTTACCTGGCCTTCGAAAGATAACTTACTCTAAGGTGAATCTACAAATATTCATGGGTAATCATGAGAAAAGTTCATTGGTGAAATGTACACAACCTCACTTCTACCTTGAAAGTGAAAATTTCTTTAATAGTTCGAAATCAATTGAAATAAAGTTCTTCCGATGGAATATGCGTTATTAGTGAAATTGTTCAGTTCGGAATGTGCACTATGGAAGGTTTATACCTGCCTGGAACATTCGCTGTTCAATACACGCCAGGATTTGGATTCCCTTTCACTTCAATGCTATCAGGAACTCCAATACCAAATAGAAGGAACCATACAAATTCAGCAATCAGCTTTGGATACTTGTATACGGTGTACAAATAAGGTAATGTTGGTTTTCCGCTTATAATGTTGAAAATTATTCAATTTTTCTTTTTCCCAAAATATAACGTGGCATTCGTTTTAAATTTATTTTCGATCTCCTTTGTGGTTTTGTTTGATGTCACCTGGATGCCATTTTTGTTCCTTCCCTCTGATTCAAATTTTTGAATTCGCGCACTAAATTGTCACATTTTCACTGTTTGGGGTTATTTGTCATAACTTATACATAAAACTATTTTTCCATTCTCATTAACTATGTACAAATTTCAGTGATAATTGTCTCTGACACTTTCTCGCTCTTATTCTCTCACAATTTCAAATCCTACATGTGACCATACTGTTCCCTGATTGGCTATTGTCATCAAGAAGTTTGTTCTACCAATGGCTACTTTTAGTTAGCTACAATTTCATATACTGTATGTTTCAAATTTATTATTTTGTTGATCACATTTTATTCAGGAAATTTTTGTAAATCTAGACTTCTTGTTGTCTTTTGAAGAATTATGGGTTGTAATCATTATGACAGTGTATGAAACTGATTGTGTTATAGTATTTGGACATTTTTATCTATTCTTATCATACAGAGGCTTAATAAAGGAAATAGAACTTCAAAATTATGTAAAAACAATCTCTTGAAACTAATAGCTATTTATTAATTATTCTTTTTATGTTTTTTTTTTAAATATATAACTGGTTTTTCATAACATAACAATATACATATATATATATATAGATATATATATATATATATATATATATATATATATATATATATATATATATATATATATATATATATATTTATATTATATATACAGTGTGACCCATTTAAAATGGAACCACCCCTGCAGAAAACGCATTTTTCAATCAATCTGGATGTTTTCTTTATAATTTAAAGATTCAAAAATTGTATTTTGACACGAATTTTCATAACTTCAGTTCCATTTCCAAGGCACTCTATGGTTTTTTTTCTTTGTCAAAAACGGCAAAAGTTTATTGGGCAATTTTATTTTTCAAATATCACTACACCACTGGATTTGTAGTCGCTATAAATAAAAACCATCGGAATTTCTTGAAAAAATATTGGTTAACAATGAAGTTATAACAACTTTAATTTTGGAAACAAAGTATTTGATTATAATTTTTATTTAGATTATAGACATATTAAAAATCTGGCAACACTGCCGATACAAAGATCACCAGTGAACTTGTACAGTGAAAATCCGAAGTCAATAGCTCATTCCGTTCTACAGTTATAACTCCTGAAATTATGGTAATGTGAGCGATTTGAGGTTGAAGCGATATTGTAATAAAAATCTAACTACGCCACTGGATTTGTGCCGAAATTACACCTCAACAAATAAGGAATAGTGTAAAAAATATTCGGAAGAGATACTGAATGGAGGATTGGTAGAAGCCACAAAATTCAAATATTTAATTTTACAGTAATGTTTATTTTAATTTTCACTTAATGACGTTTTATTGTGGAATAAATACTTTAAATCTTGTTTCTGTTCATTTTATTTTTATCGGCTATGGAAGAATGTACTTCGGTATAACTTGAAAATGAATTCCAAATTCTTTTCGAATACCCTATAACCTTACCTTACCCCTTGAATAAATGATTTTAAGGGAATATAATTCACAAATCCAGTGGCCTAGTCAGATTTTTATTACAAAATCGTTTCCATCACAAATCGCTCACATTCCCATACTATTGACTTCGGATTTTCACTGTGCAAGTTAACGGGTGTTCTACTTTGTATCGACGGTGTTGCCAGATTTCAAATATGTCTATAATCTAAATAAAAATTATAATCAAATACTTTGTTTCCAAAATTGAAGTACTTTGTATCGACGGTGTTGCCAGATTTCAAATATGTCTATAATCTAAATAAAAATTATAATCAAATACTTTGTTTCCAAAATTGAAGTTGTTGTAACTTCATTGTTAACCAATATTTTTTTATGAAATTTTGATGATTTTTATTCATAACGACTACGAATCCAGTGGTGTAGTCAAACTTGAAAACAAAAATTGCCTAATAAACTTTTGCCGTTTTTGACAAAGAAAAAAACCAAAGTGTGCCTTGTTATGTTGTGAAAAATTGTGTCAATAAAAAAAAATTATTCCATATTGATTGAAAATGCGTATTCTACAGGGGTGGTTCCATTTTAAATGGGTCACACTGTATATATATATATATATATATATATATATATATATATATATATAGTATACCTATCCTCAAATTTCGAATTTGAATTCAGCTGATCCATTATTCTATAAACCAGGTTTCATCGACTTATTTGAGCACAAGGATACCTGCCATTCGATGAGGGTTTCTCTCTGTAGCAATCATACTTATTTTCTTGCAATTCATGGAAGTTTTTCTCAATCAGCGCCTCACCAACATCTTCGAGAGTATTAAGAATGGAACAGATACAGTTCCTAAAACATTAATAGTGTATAGAGAAGTATATTTTGTTTCAATAAGTTTAGAAAACGAATTTAAAAAATTTATTCATCAAAAACGAATTTGGTGTATGCAGGTTATCAATCCCAGATAATGAGTAGTCCTCCAGAAAAAAAAGTTCCAAACAATATTTATCTAGATCTAATCAATAACAAATTTCGAACCATATTGATCAAACTTTCTTTTGATTTTAGTTATTTAATTTCAATTGAGTTTTTGGTGGTATTTTTTTCAAATGGGTTTTAACGAAAAACTCCATTGTCTTATGAACGAACAAATATTTTTTGAATTTTTCCATGGTTTTCGAGAAATCAAATAATAATCAGATAACATGCAAAATTTTGGATTGACTATATTTTTTTTCTCATTACTCAGTCTATTCTGGAAAAAAATTGTTACAATTACTTTTAGTGGAATCCTCAAGAACTATCGCTAGTACTGTCGAATTTATTTTTGCCACTATATTTCCTGTATTATTTTTTACATTTAAAAATAATTCTGCTATATATTTTTTGGAATTTTATTTTTTTGACGTTTTCCAGCATTTACAGTAGATTTCGAAAATATTCCTTTTCTTATTTTTAGTTTTGTTTCCATATTCCACAGGACGAAAAATATGTTACTGAAATTATATGTGAAATTGTTCGAATGTTTTATATTCCAGATTCTTGTTTACTCTATTGGTTTAGGAGTTTTCCACTTTGGGCGTTACCATATGCATATGACAGTTTCTGTGGAAAATCCAATTCGTATTTTTTATCCTGCCCATAGGGTTCCACTCTGGTACTCCACCGAATATGGAATCGGAAAACTAACCGGTTCGATCTACAGTATCGGAAAGTATTCATCTTGGATATGGTGGTTTCATGAGAGCGTAAAGAATAGCTTGCTATATGTTGACAGAGCATTACAATTTCTCCTCGACTCGCTTGAGGAAGGGATATCGACGTCACGATACAGAGATAGGAGATTCAGGGGAGTTAGCTCAGGACGTCAGTATCATACCAGCATTACCAGCAGCGGTCGGGAGAATGTGTGCGCTGCAATGGAGAAGAATTATTGACGATAATTTCACATCACATAATTTGAACAAGTTAAACTGAATCATTGATTCAATTCAATCTGTCGGACGACAGGTAGATCAAAATTCTTTGGTGCCGTGGTGGCCGCGAAAACAAAAGAAAATTCTTAAACATAAACAAAAGCAAACGATATTTCTGTAAGACAATAAAAACAAAGAACTCATTTCTAACAGGAAAACAATTATTTCTTAAATGGAGAAAAAAAATATTTACAAGAAAAGACAAACCAAATTAAATATTTTGTGTACGGAATTATTTTATTAAATGTTCGAACAAACCACCATTTCGGGCCAAACAATAGCCAAATCCATCGTACAATTCTGTTCTGGTAGCCGCAAGGGTAACTGTTGTTACCTGAGCACACAACTGAATATTGTTTGCCCTCAGTTCATCTAAATTGGTGGCATGTTCGAACTCATGCCGATATACCTCCAATTTTAGCATGCCCCAGAAATAAAAATCGAGAGGTGCTACATCTGGTGATCGAGGTGGCCAGTTGATTGTACAAATTAACCGATCGGGAAATAATTCATTAAAAAATGTAACCACCATGCCTGCATTGTGGACGGAACAACCATCTTGTTGAAACCACACGTCGTTAAAGTGAATCGGAAGAGCAGGAATAATTTGATTTTGCAAAAGTTGCGAATATTTTGCTGCATTTAAATTACCTTCAATAAAAAATGGGCCTATGACGTGATTGCCTGAAAGTCCCGTCCACACATTCAATTTTCTTGGGTACTGTGTCCTCACAGCAATACTCAACTGTTTATTTTCCCGAGACCAATAAGGTACTACGGATGGGTTGTGTTTTCGATGAATTGAGAAAAACAATTCATCGGTAAATAACACCTTTTTCAGGAAGTCATCATTTACACGAAATGCCCTATTGCATTTTTCGACCATCGTTTCACAAAACTGCATACGTCTGAAATGGTCTCCAGGCAAAAGTTCTTGTGTGGTCTTGACTTTGAAACAATGATAACCGTTTCTCTTCAAAATATTCCTCACAGTTCTTTCATTCAAATTCACGTCGTCGGCGATCTGTCTACTCGAACAAGGTGTCGTTTCTGCCAATGCACACACTTGTGTTTCTCTTATTTCCCGTTCCTCGGGTATTTGTCTAGGATGCGGTGGTGGATTTGTGGGAAAACATTTTTCGCAATGTGCTGCCACACACCCAAAATTCTGAAATTTATCAATAATTGAAAGGACAGTCGCTTCCGTAGGTACAGGTCTATCTGCAAAAGCCACTATGAATAGATTTCTAGTTCTTGTACAGATTTACCCCCAAAGTACCACTCAACGATCTGTACTTCCTCTGCGGTTGTGTAAATAGGCGGCATGTTTCAAAAGGTGATAATTATCACGGTCTTTTGTTTTCGCAACCACGGCTCGGCAAGAATGAGTCAAGTCGCTGTGCGCTGTGTCGCATTGCCACGTGGTCAGTTAATGCGTCGGGTGGGGTAACAGAAGGGGCGCACAGCAGTGCGTCTCTCTTGTTTATGTGGTATTATCATATCATTGCGTTCCTTGTTGCTCGTGTAGATTTCTGTCTTTACCCCAGATGAATTGTTTCCGATACTGTATAACTCGAGCACAATTTTCGTAAAACAATTATTTTCATATTTGAAGGACATAATATTGTTAATGACCGATTCTCAAGTTACAACATCTATATTTCTCTTCAGGATTTATACAGATGGTCTGGAACTGCTCAAAATTCTATGGGGACCATTTCCACCGAAGTAATTAATGTCTCTTTTGCTTGCTTAGTTTCCTTGATAGTATTATGATCATTGCCCTTGGTACTCATTCATATACATATGCCGTAGTAGAATGTTGGGTGAATGTTGAAAGATAAGGCTTAATCATTTGAATCCATGTACAATCATTTTTGGCAATTTTCCGAGTTTTCCCTGGACCAGGATAAACATTAGTTGCTAACCAATCCACACCATTATTGGCACACCACCCAACTAACATTATAGGAAAATTATACCAAGCAGAGGGAAAAAATTATGACTTTTGTATTTGTGTACTAGTAAAAATTCACTTATTTATGATAAATGATTTTATCTTGAAGTCTCAATTAATGTTGTAGAAACCGTGGTTGAGATGATTTGAAGAGATTTTATCGACACCGTCACGAAACGGACTCTATATTTGTTAAACGGAATTCAATTTGATTTGTATCCAGGAAATTAAATCTTTCGGGGATCGTATTTGTTTTACACGGGTGAGAAACAACATTATTACGGAAAAGTTTGTATCGCAACTACAATTACTACTAGGAGTAACTCCATCTATATTCATCTTCATCTACTATAAGATCCGACTGACAATTATTTTCCGAACGCTGTATTTATATCATCATTTGCATTGTTCTCAATGGTATAGTAACAGGTAGTAAATTGAAATAAAATACACAGGAAAGTTCTATCTTCTTATTCTAAACTCAAATGTTTGATCACTTATGGTTATCTTCAGGTCCTAAATAGGTAGAAAGGAGCACTATTGAGACTAATTCACTTATTTATATCTTCGACCTATTGATATCCCAATGTTCGACATATTTCACCCCTTATCGGTAAATCTGACTCAATTATTGATTCAATTTACCTTCGCCAAATTGGGCACCGACTTATTCTATTGAATTCTAAAATTAAAAACTCTTCATTAATTTCTTTACGTTCAATAATTATTGGAGTTATATCGATATGTATTGCAAAGTGGAATAGAGTAAAGAATTTTTTTTTGCTTTTGTGATATCTTGTACCAACGAAAAACTTCATGAATGATTTTGTAAGTGAATTCAACAGATATAAGTCAGACACCTATCAATTTTTCCGGAAATATTTTTACTCCTCCCGATTATTTCAGTCGCTTTCTATAGAATATCCAAATCCACTGATTTTCATTTATTTTTTTGTAGGATCAAAATAAATCCCGATCATTTGTCAACGATCCATATTGTAGATCTCAATACATTTATAATTTGATTGTTTCTCAATATCTATTGATTGCATTTTCAGGAATTTAAACCCTTCTGATAGTACAGACAAACTCTCTCTTTCATAGTTTTTATTTTGATTCTCCTTCATCATCCAGAAAAACCATCAGGCAACTTTCCCTGTACATATTAAGATTTATAGATTGCACTTCATGAGTATAATGTTGTTCCTATAGTATTATCAAATTTTCATTTCTTTCATACGTTTTCATGTTATATCCCGTGCTGTCACGTTTACAGTAATACTGTATTTCAATTTTTCGTAGGAACAATCAAAGGAATCATTTTGCTTCCAGAACATCCTTGGTGATATCCAATAATTTTCGACATTTTGAATTGTATATTTAATTTTTTCTTTCAATGATGGGAATTTTTTTTTCGGTGGTTTTATAAAGCTTCCAGCGTTCAACTAATAGTTCTCTCCAAAATTTTGAATATTTTTATAGTGAGGTAAAACTTTTACTTTTCCTGAAATTTTTCCTGTATTATCAAATGATCAAGTTTTTTGTATTGAATTATTACATATTATTGAAAAAAAACATGAATTAAGATTGTAGATATTTCCATTCGTTTTCATACGAGTGGGAGTACAAAGTATGCATTGGATTTTTCAAGTTTCAAATTACTCTATAGGTTCAGGAGGTATATTTTATCTCGTGGAAAACAACTTTGAATTTTCCTAGCACGCCTAGTAAGGCAACCGTTTTTTGTAACATACTTTTATATTATTTGTATGAACTGTCAGAAGATAGAATATTTTTCGAATGACATTTTCGATATTCTTCTTTGTCGATTGGTTTGTCGAATGGTTCTACGGATTGCATATTTCTAAATAATTTTTTTTCCGATAATACGGTAAATTTTTCATGTCTGTTTCTGCTATTCATCCTGTACTATTGGGTATAGCAAAAATATTCAATTAATTTTTATGGAAAATTATGCCTTCTCAGCAATTCTTGATATTTTTAATCGTATTCGATCCAATGTATGAAGTATAAAATGTTAGTGAAATAATAATTTGTTGGGAAAAAAATATGTGCCTTACCATTTTTTCCAAGGAATTTCCGTAAAAAACGCACAAATTCGATCTTTCTCATTTTTGAAGGCTTTCTTCTCGAAGACTTTCTATTGTAGCTCTGATTCATACAAATACCCAGAAATCATAACTATGAAAGAATGTATAGTACAAAGAATTATCGAAGGTTTTATCACAAATGCTCAGAAATCACATGGCCTAACCTATGGAGAAATTATAAAAAAAATTCAAATAGCATTACCTAAAATCAGAATAAATAAGGAAAAACTCAAATCTTGGATCACTAAAGGCATATAAATATCTTCATCATATTAGAAAATTCACTGATGATATCTTTTTCTATAATTATTTCAATAATTATAGGAGAATATACAGAAAAATCATTGAAGGACGCATATTTTAATGAAAGAATAGACGATTCTGACATCAAAGCTGAAGAAAGCTGGGCAATAATTGATGAACTTAGGGGAAAAGAGGTTAAAGCAACTCCAACTGATCTGAATTTGAAGCCGGAAACCTTAAACAATTTTTACTGTTCCATAGCCGAAAAACTCATGACCCACTGACGTACCTAAAAAGTGTCAATATAAAAAATTCCTTTTCTTTGAACAGCACTAATCTAACTGAGTTGAAAGAGGTAATCCGAGACATAAAAAACAAAAAGGCCTCTGGTTTAGATGACATCTCCATAAAAATATTTGAAAACCGGCGAACTTCAGACCAATATCCCTTATCCCAACATTAGCTAAAATAGTTGATAAACTAGTAAAACGGAGAATCATGGAATTTGTAGACAACAACAATATACTGAGTGCACGTCAATATGGCTTCCAAAAAAACAAAAATACATCTGATGCCATATTTGCTTTCCTGCAGACAGTTTATAGTGAAATCAACAACGCGGAAACAACTGCAGCGGTTCTATGTCACTTCTCTAAGGCATTTGACTGGGTCAACCATGATATGCTACTGCAAAAATTCAGCAGATACGCTTTCAGTGACAAAAGTCATGCTTGGATGAGATCATATCTCACTACAAGAAAGCAAATTGTAAGGAGGTCTTCGGATTCGAATATCAGTGATTTGAAATATGGCGTACCGCATGCTCTGTTCTGGGTCCCGTCCTGTTTCTCCAATACATCAACGATCTGACTAACATCCCAATTACAGGAGAACTCACCATATTTGCCGACGATACTACATTAATATGGCATGACAAAGACAAAGACAGGCTGCATACCAGAATGAGTGCAGATATGATTAAAGTAAAAGATTGGTGCGATTTTAATTTCCTAGCACATAACACCAAAAAAAAACAATGTAATAGCATTCAAATGTACATTTTCAGATATCTCTTTAGGAACAAACACTATCGAAACCAATCAAAATTCCTCAGCCATCAGATAAAAATATAATATTTGACGAACTCATCAGACATCTCAATGGAAAATTAGCGACTGGATGTTACGTGCTAAGAAATTTTGTGAAAGAGCTGGGTTTTCCCAACAATAAGGCTGTGTACTACGCCATCGAAATTCCTAGGAGTCCATCTAGATAAAAATCTAAAATTTGACGAACTCATTAGACATCTCAATGAAAAATTAGCATCTGGATGTTACGCGCTAAGAAATGTTGTGGAAGAGCTAGGTTTCCCAACAATGAGGCTATGTACTACGCTTTGATAGATTCCCAATTGCGGTATGGGATAGCCTTCTGGGAAGGTTGCTGTAACACACTTTTGCAGTCAGTCTTTGTCTTATAGAAAAGAGCCATCAGATATCTTTGTAAGGCCAAGAGGCAAGATTAATGTAAACCCCTCTTTCTTGATCATAAAATACTGACAGTCATTTCAATATATATAATGGAAACAGTGACCATAATCCACAAGAACAGAGCTAATCATGAAGTCACAAACACTGCATATTCAACCCGTCAAGCGAACCAACTCGACTTCCATTACCCAACTCAACTTTGACACATAACTCACTTATATATAATGGTATTAAAATGTACAATGAACTCCTGCTAGGAATTAAAGAAACAACAACGCAAAAACTATTTAAAAAAAAGCACATTGATTGATGAAGCCTACTATAATCTACAAGATTACTTTAATGACTCACTGTGATATCCCAGTTTATTAAGTATACCAATCTTTTTATCGATACTGAATTTATATTATCTGTTTAATCTATATTATTTATGTTCTTTCATCGTATTATATTACATTTTATTAATGTTATTGTGAAAACGTATCTATTCACAATAAGCTGTGTTACAATTTTAAAATAAGCTATTTCAAATTTAGAAATTTACTGATTATCCATAAACTTACTGTATGACATTGTTTGTTAACAAGAGGTAACTCTAAGCAACAATAAACATATAGTCTGTCTCTCTCTAGCAATAGTAGTATTTTTGCACCACATTCATAAACCAAAAAAAAGTTCTATCTATATCTTGCCCACGAGGAATTCTCTAATATCACTTATGTTCTATCGACAGAATATTGTTTGTGGCAGAATATAGTTGCCAAGTTTTGGGTAGATACGTTAAGGAGTTATAGATATGTTAAAGATTTAAATTCACACAGAGGACACGCGAACACCACGAAAAATCTCGGTTGCTCAAAATTCTATAGAGGTCATTTTGTCTTGAGCAACCATTCCTTTATTTCCATTATTCATCGAACAAATGGTTCGGGTCAGGCCCTTGGGTTTCATAATATTTCATATGCTTCTTCATCTTCTAGTTAAAAACCCTGTGAAATTTGTGGCTTAAGATTTCGTAGTATTCAAGAGAAAGTGTTTATTAAATTTTTTTTCAGATAAACTAACCCATGAAAGAATCGATTGAAGGTTATAAAGGATTCAATATACGATTCAGAAATGGTGATTCGGTGAAAACATTTCTGGTAAATAAGAACATGACGATTCACCTGAAAATTACTTCCATATATATATGGAATTGAATGCAAATGTTTCGATAAGCGATATGTTTAATTTATGTCGTGTCATAATTCGCATGGTTTCAGGTTTGCCTCATCGGAGTAGTCAACAGTGTCAAAGAACTTGGCTGAGTGGACACCGTAACAAACACATCGATTTGTACATTGGTAGCCGGAAAAATATAACTGGGGTACCTAGTGACAGAAAGAAACGAAATTTCACTTCGATAGTTTCTAAATAAAGATTCTTTCGAGTGTCGATAGCAAAGTGAAGAAATGCCATGTGAAGTGGAATGAATAGAAAAATCGAATTGAACGGTTTCTTCACATAAAGGATTCAATATAAAATTGGTTCAATTTTATATTGAATCCTTTATGTGAAGAAAACCGTTTAATTCGATTTTTCTATTCATTCCACTCACAGGCACTTTCTTCACTATATGCTAGACGGCTTTACCTTCTACCGAGAAGGAATCTTTATTTAGAAACCTATCGAGGTGGAGATTTTCGAGTGTTTCTTTTCGTCACTAGGTACCGCCAGTTAAAGTTTATCTTTTCCGGCGTACCTATAGGTGTTACAAGATCGATGATGGTTTGTTTACGTTGTGTCTCACTTCAGCCAGAGTTCTTTGCACCTTTGGCTGGTTGACTACTCCGTACTGATGAGGGCCAAGAAGCCTGAAACCGGTATGCGGATTGTTAGGTGAACAACGACATAAATTAAACATAATCGAGCTTATCAGAAAGAAACATTTGCATTCAATGTCCATTGATATTATATGGAAGTATGCATGGATTTTCAGGTGAATATTATTCAATGTTCTGCGTGGTATTTGCCAGGAAAGTAGTTGTTTTTCACCTGAGATCTACCATTTTCTGGTTCAATTTTATATTGAATCCTTTATGTGAAGAAAACCGTTCAATTCGATTTTTCTAAACTAACCCATGTTGGATGGGATATTTGGAGTTGAATATAATTTAGTCATCATTATAACTCTTTAATTTATATCTCCTGAATTTTTATCTGGAATGTATAACTGGTACATTAGATATATTACAATGAATTATTTTCCTATTCATCTTCAATATGTAGTCTTTCTTCTCCTTTCGACATTTTGATATTGGAATAAAACAATTTTAATAAAGTTTCACAAAGTGAGTTTATTTTCATATCATTTCAAATAAATAATATCATACATACGTGCTCATGACACATTTAGCAATAATGGTACATCTACATATTTTACAAAGAATATATACATCGCACACGGTTAGGTCGATTGCAAAAAGTGCAGCGCCAAAAGAGACGTACAGGGTATTTCTGGATTCAATTGCCAGGCTCATAAGAATTGCAAAAATGTTGCTTCTTTATATTAGTTCACCGTTTTGGATATCCAGAGCAATAAATGAATAAATTTCATTTTCCCATACAACTTTTCCACTCATCATTCTATAAATACCATTACGTAATTTTTTCATTTAATATATGAAGAGGGCAGTAAGATAAAAAATTCAATACTGAAAAAGTTCAAGATTAATTTATCGCCCTGTATATCGGAAAGGCATTTCGCAGCGCAATCTCACTATCTGCAAAGACCTCCAATAGACTCTTCATATGCAAGACTATTCTTTAAATGAATACAATTATCCGCTTGAAGATAGAATAGTTACCCGGGGTAACAGGAACTGACTTATAGGTAAATGGAGACAAAATACAGTATTGATTCTCAATATAAAAAAGCAATATCAACAAGAAATTGCTTGTAGTTAATGGAAAACCCGAGTGCATGCTGAAAAAATATCAAGAAATAAATAGTTATAGGAACATGGGTAAAATAATATACATGATTCGAATATTCAATATAAACTACTTATACATTATCAAATCTATTATCACATTAAAATAAAATAATTGTGGTACCGTATGATCTAGATGAGATACCTATGCAGTATTTGACTTTTTTATCGTGAAAGGCTTTCATTAAAATTCAGAACTTGAGAGTGCTCTATATTTCGCAAAAAACAGTACGAATGCAAACCTTTCATATAAATGCCATGGAAAATTTCAACGCCACGAACGTATACGATTCCTTGTTGAATTCTAACGCCGGCTCTACACCATCGGCCAGGATGGACGAATACAGGCGATCACGAACGTGTAGAGGGCATAACCGCCTGTAATTGCCCATGATCGGTGACATTAGATCAATGATATTCAATGATCGTGCAATCAGGGCACATTCTGTGATCCTCCATCATGGCCGATGGTGTAGATGACACTTAACCAATATTTACAACAGATACACAACCTCTCGAGTATATTTCGATTAATGTATTACATTCCCATATATTCACGAATATATATTCTACACCAATACATTTCATTATGAGAGATTTCTGGGTAGTTCTCCGGAGTAGTTCACCGGTGGAAAATGAACTGTATAAAAAAAAGCTATTAATTCTGTGAATGTCGAACTATTCACTGAATTGAATAGATACTATGATAGGATTCATCTTGAGAAGTTAATGGGACCTATATATATATGGAATATTATAAACAATTCAACTCATGTTTAAAAAATCGCATATGCCACAGTGCAATTGTCAGTTTGACAGCGGCAAAGTTAGCTGCAACTTTTACAGCGACAAATGCACTAGTGGTTTTTCACTTATTCATTTGTTTATCAATTATCGAGGTGTTGGTTGCCAAAATAAATAAAGTTTGCATTGATATGTTTCTAAATTTCTCATTCATTAAATTGTCCTGCCGAATTACACTCGATGTTTGTATTGATATCGGGTAAATTTGTGTTGTTCAAATTCTAAACTGTTTCCTTCAGCAATTTGACTTGAAAAACTGTCAACCTAAAAACGCCCCACCTTCGGTGTCGCGGTTTTCTCTCTCGTCTAATTGCTAGGCAACAGTTTCTCATTAAACAACCCAAATTTACCCGATAAAATACAAACCTCTGGTGCAATTATAAGTGACAATACAATTCTGCAAATTGATAAATGTCTCAAAGGCATTGTGACATTTCTAGTTTCAAGGAAGTGACGCCACATTTGTTATTTTCAATAGAATACTCCGAGTTTTACTCCAAATCCAAAATTTCACTTAATTTTTTTATTCAGGGCAAGTTAAAAATCGAAGACAAGTTTCTGAAATAAGAAAGTCGGAAACTTACGAAATAATACATTTAAAGCATTCACACACATTGGTTGTCAAATTCGAAATAGCCTGAGAAATGGAGCTTATTTGTTTCTGAGTGGCGAAAATTCGGGAGATAAATTAGGTATTAATTTGTCTCGTCATTTTCCGAGTTGATCGCTGCTCTTCGATCTTGAACTCGGATTATTACGAAAAAATGGTTGCAAGACAAACTAATACCTAATTTACTTAGCAAATTTTCGCCACTCAGAAACAAATAGGCATGTAATATATGATTTGGTGATGTTACTTCCGGTGGTACAAAAAATGGCACAAAAATGAAAATATTTCAGCCGTAGAGACAGAATTTCTTTCACCAATCCATTAAAACATAGGTATTGTGTTTATGTGGTATTATATACAGGGTGTAATCTAACCTCTTGCACACCCGTGAATGACGAGTATGTAATACTATTTTATAACAAGTAACAGTGGTAAAGAATATGAAAAAAAATTGAAAACATTTTTGTTCTATGTAAATTTCGACAAAAATTTTGGGTAGAGCCACCCGCCTAATTTCAGGTTACCTGCTCGTATGGAAAACTCCGGCAATTGCCGAATGCAATAAACATTCAACTCGACATTTGAATAACAGTTCACCCTGTATAGCGAAGTAACATACTTGGTAGAAAGTTTGCTCCGCAGTGAAGTGTGAAAAATTCGTGTTTTCCTGAACCAAACCAGTCTTGTACCGGCCTGGAACAGAAAACTAACCCACCTGCACCATATATATTGGACACGACGTTGAAAAACCTCCCTGAAGACAAAAAATCGGATGGAAATCTAATTGGAAATTGCGATCTGGCGAGCAAGGAATCAGTCCTTGCAGGGATCGGTTCTCTGCCGAGGGCCGATCTCCTGGAGGTGCTGGGGGCATTGTTGTCTTCCCTAGGTGAAGATTTATTGAAAATACCAATAATAAGTTCACTAATTTCGGCGAAATCGAATGAAAAGTCAGAAGGTTCTGGTGATGTCCCTGCTACAAAAAGGCTCAGAAAGGAGCAATTTCCCGCCCTGCCGGCTACCAAAGATACGCAGAATCAACCCTCGACATCTTATCCCTATCGTAGAAGCTTTAGACCAGTAGCATATATCGACTCTAGTAGAAAAACTGCGATAAATGTTTCAACTTCAAATAGATTCCAAAGTTTGACAAATGTCACATCAGACAGTGACATGAACCAACCGGCGAAAAATGGTCCAGCGGCTGAACCCGAATCCGAGTGCGCCTCTTCTAGCGGAGGGACCAGCCAAGTTCAAAATTGTACAGAGAGTGCCGACGACGTGAATATGGATGATGCCAACGCGACAAATACTTCACCCACAGAGCAGACTCCAGATACAATTAGAAGACAAAACGTCCCTCCTATCACAGTGAGAGATAAAAACAAGTGGGTCACTGTTAATTCTTTATTCAAAAGTAATAATATTAAATTGAACAAACTGTCAAAGAGTGTATTTGACGGAATCAAGATTTTTCCGAACTCTCCTGAAGACTATAGAAAAATATCCAGTATTTTTAAAGATCAAGGTATTCCTTTTCACACCTATGATAAAAAATTGAGAGTAGTCTTCAGGGGAGTCCCCGAATTCTTAGATTGTAACGACATCCATAACGAGCTGATTGAGAGGGGGTTCGCCCCGGTCTCAGTGGTCCGTATGCGCAAACTTAATTCATCAAAAACACCTCTGCCAATGGTATTAGTTCTCTTGGATAAAGAACAAAAACATATCTTCCAAGTCACAGATATTTTGAACGTTCAAGTGACAGCTGAGCCACAGAGACCCAGGGCCTCTGTAGGCCAATGCCACCGCTGTCAGAGATTCGGCCACTGTCAGCTTAACTGCTGTGCCGTTCCCGCTTGTGTAAAGTGCGGTGAGAATCATATTACGAGGGAATGCCAAAAGTCTCGTGATGAACCGGCCAAGTGTGCGAATTGTAGTGGGGGTCACACTTCAAATTATCGGGGATGTCCCAAATGTCCTCGGCTAAGGCGCAGGGTAGACCCTGCTTCAAATCAGTACGAAAGAAGGCATTTCCCCGTAAATTTGGGAAAGACACAAGCGGGGGTGTCATATGGGCGGCTGCCCAGGGCGCCCCCTGCTCAATCAGCTCAAGTCACAAATAGCCCCAAAGACATTCTTTCCACTTTGGATCAAATGAGGATGCTGTTTGCACAGTTCGCAGAAGCTGCTGCAAAATTCTCAATCGGTTTTAATCCCAACTAATGGGTGAAAGGCAGCTTCCGAATTTCATCAAAGCGGTGAGTTGGAATTGTAACGGT
The DNA here is from genome assembly GCA_018342105.1 of Gonioctena quinquepunctata. NCBI lineage: Eukaryota > Metazoa > Arthropoda > Insecta > Coleoptera > Chrysomelidae > Gonioctena > Gonioctena quinquepunctata. The sequence goes on along the minus strand of JAFIRS010000908.1, from coordinate 27,253 downwards.
CTTCTCCAGAACAGACTCGAGTTTATAGAGTTTCTTGTAGAGAACAACATTGATGTTGCTTTTCTGCAAGAGACTCGTCTTAATGGACAACCTGTTAGATTTCTAACTACAAAATGCTTAGAAATGACCGAATTGGGCGTCCGGGTGGCGGTGTTGCCATTTTGGTGAAACGCTGTCATTCGCACGTGCAGCTCGGCATTTCAATGATGATACCCATGGTATAGAATCAGTAGGTATTGTTTTCAACACGAGGAGTGGTCCTATTCGTTTAATCAGTGCCTATAACCCTCCGAACAATAGAATACTCCCTGAAGCACTCGATGTGCTTCTAATGGAAACAGATCAACCCGTTATTGTTGCAGGTGATCTGAACGCTAAGCACGTGCAGTGGAGCCGTGTTACCAACACGAATGGTAGGCGACTGTGGCAACACAGTGACAGGTATGAATACCAGGTGTTGGCTCCAGGTGAGCCGACGTTTTTTGGTGCCGGTAACGGTAGACCTGATGTGCTTGACATTGCCCTGGCCAGGAATATCCCCTGGAACTGGGACATGCACGTTCTCGCCGAGTTGAGCTCTGATCACAACCCGGTAATTTTGACGCTTGGAGGTGATCCACCGCCCCAGACAGATCGTCTGTGTACGAGAGTAAACTGGGAGATGTTCAGTTCACTCCTGGAGACTGCATATTGCGCTCCTGAGAGAATGAATTCTCCACTTGAGTTGGATGAGGCCGTAGCGCGGTACGAACTCACCATTAAAAATGCCTTGATGGATTGCTCCCGCAGAGAACAAGCTCCCAAATACGATGATGAATTCCCGCAAAGGCTTAAAAATCTAATACGTGAAAGAAATAGGGCGAAAAGAGCCTTTCAAAGGAGTTTGTTTCCTGCGGACAGAATCCGGGCTAATCAGTTGAATAGGAGGTAAGAGAAAGTATAACGGAATTTAGGCATGAAAGATTTGGCAATATACTTCAAAATCTAGAAAACAACAATCAATTATGGAAGCTTAGTAAAAATTTGAAGACTAAAAAAGCCGATCTTCCCCCTATTCACGGTGAGGGCGGAATGTGCTATGACTCTGAGTCTAAAGCTCGAGCATTTGCAGATTCGATGGAAAGGCTGAACGAGCATCCAGACGATGATCTGGATCGGGAATTTTTGTTAGAAGATAGGGTTCGTCGCACCTTGAGAGAGCCAAATCGGGATGACATTCGTCCGGCTTCGCTGGATGAACTTAAGGCGCACATTAGAGGATTAAATCCTAGAAAAGCGCCTGGTTATGACGGTATTACTAATCGAATGATTAAGTATTTTCCGGATAACCAGTTGCAGTCATTGTTGAACATAATAAACAATTCGATGCGCCTTAAAAGATTTCCTCGAAGGTGGAAGCATGCCATCGTGGTGATGATTCCGAAGGAAGGACAAAATCCGACCTTCCCACAAAATTATCGTCCAATCAGTCTGCTTTGCAGTTCAGCTAAGTTGGCTGAGAAAATCGTCCTGGAAAGGCTCGACGATGAAGTGGATGACAGAAATGTCCTACCGAATGAGCAGTTCGGCTTTCGCCGAGCTCACTCCACCGAGCTTCAGGTTCTGAGGCTGGTGGAAGATACCATAAATTCATTAAATACCAACAACAGCGCCCATGTTATACTTCTTGACATCAGTAAAGCGTTCGATAGAGTATGGCATGAAGGCTTGCTTTCAAAATTGATAGACCTCCACTTGCCTCTGGGTCTGGTGAAGTGGCTAAAATCATTTCTCATGGGTAGGACATTCCAAGTCAAGGTCGACAATTGTCTCTCGGATTCGAGAGCAATTGAGGCCGGCGTTCCTCAGGGGGCAATATTGTCTCCTATGCTCTACGCCCTTTACACGTCAGACATACCCAGGAGTGAACACGTGAAGATTTCCCTTTACGCTGATGATACGGCCTTACTTTCTTCTTCAGCCGACCATCTGATGGGTGTCGTCTATTTGCAGAATGCATTAGACGATCTCCAGCAGTGGTATCTGGAGTGGAAAATAAGGGTGAATCCTGACAAAACGCAGGCTATTTCGATGGGTCGCAAGAGAAACAACCCAGAGAGGAGGAGTGACTGTCTCTGGAAGGGAGATTAATTGGTTGGAGCAGGTCAAGTACCTCGGAGTTACATTGGATCGCCGACTCACCTGGAGGCCACACGTTAAATTGATAAAAAATAAAATACATAAGAAAATCGCATCACTCTATCCGTTAGTAAACAGGAAAAGTAAACTTTCCCTGAAAAATAAAGTTATGATCTACAAAATGGTTTTCAGACCTGTCATTTTGTATGCCTCAGCCGCTTGGGGCCAGACCTGCAGAACGAGCATTTGCGTCCTGGAACGGGCGCAAATGAAAGTTCTGCGTATGATAACGAACGCTCCGTGGTACGTGCGGAACGAACGGATACTTGAGGACTTAAATCTGCCTTCCATCAGAAGTATTATTAGAGAACGCAATCAGAGAGTATTTGATTGTGCAATAGCCCACGAGAATCCTCTTGTGAGGGAAGCAACTGATTACAATATTGACGACCCTTCGCGTTTTAAACGTCCCAGGCGCTCTCTGGAGTGATGGGCTATTTATTAATCCATACAGGGTAGTGAAAGCTGCATCCTCTCTAGAAATTAATATTTTTCAAAACTTTCAGATCAAAAATTATTTCTCGGCTATTTTTGAGAATCACCACCATGGCAATGACTGGAGATTCTTCTTTAGTCCTTGTCCAATCAAAATTCAAATTTCGTGAATGGCTGTAGCCCACTTGTTTTTATGTTGAAAGAGTAAGAGCCTCCGGGTTACACTCGAATATAATAGTGATAGTAGACCCTGACATTTGAATAAGGTAGAATGTTGATTTCTGTGGAAAATGTATGCCTGAGAATCATATTCAATTTCAAAGTGAAGGAAACATCTAACCTTGTTGTATCCAAACTGGTGATGAAGTCAGAACTAGTTGACTTCATACTCTGCTGAGGCACTTATCATAATCATCACAGTCTCTGTCAAGAAACAAACGACACACACATTATTGAAAAGGGAAACATTCATTCGCAATTTAGACTTCGTGTGAACTGAACACTGTTGCCAAGCAAGATTCTCGCATGCGCAGTTTACGAAAAAAAGTTTGTTAGATTCTACTGGTGTTTTCTAATTGGCTGGTGAATAGAAGATCGTAATTAGCAACCAATCAGAAAACAGTGCAGAAGAATTAATTTGTACATTATTGTCTTTGTCTTTTGCTGGCTCTTAAAACTAAACACCGAACTGTTCCGTGCGTATTTTGAAGAGTAGAAGACAAGATGAATCACTCGTCGCATTTATGAATGAAATAGTAGATTTACATTCTGGTTGGAGTCGCCAATCACAGTGCGAGCGTTTTCGCACTAGATAGCTAGTGAACGCCCGCACAGTGATTGGCGACTCCGGAATCCAACCAGTATTGGAATTTACTACTTTATTCATAAATGTGACGAGTGATTCATATTGTGTTCTACTTATCAAAATACGCACGGAAAAGCTCGGTGTTTAGTTTTAAGAACCAGCAAAAGACAGCCAGCAAAGACAAATATTCAAATTGATTCTCCTGCGTAGGTTTTCTGATTGCTTGCTGATTACGATCTTTCATTCACCCGCCAGTCAGAAAACACTAGTAGAATCTAACGAACTTTTGTTCGTGAACCGTGCATGAAAGAATCTTGCTTGGCAACAGGTTTCAGTTCAAAACAATATATATGCAATTGTGAATGAATGTGTCCCTTTTTTATAGTGTTTGTGTCGTTTGTTTCTTACCAGTGATAATTATGATAAGTGCCCCAAAGCAGAGTATGAAGTCAACTAGTTCTGATTTCATCACCAGATTGGATACAACAAGGTTCGATGTTTTCTTCACTTTGAAATTGAATATATATTTCAGGCAGCCTGCAATGTATACATTTACCACATAGTTCAACATTTTACCTTATTCAAATGTCGAGTTAAATGTTTATTGTATTCGACAATTGCTGAAGTTTTCCTCTGAGCAGGTCACCCGAAATTAGGCGAGTGTCTCTACCCAAAATTGTGTCGAATTTTACAAAGAACAAAACATGTTTTCAAATGATTTTTTCAGATTTTTAACCACTGTAACTCGTCATTCATCAACTCAAATCTGTTTTGTACATAAATAAAGGTTTTCTCGTTCTTTCACATAAATGAATCGTTAGTAAGTTGAATTGTATAATATTTGATAATCATTTGAACACACTGTTGCTCAACTAGTCCTGAATGGAAAAAATGACATAAAAAAACTTTATCCTTACTTTACTCATTTTTTTTTACTTAACACTTTCTGGATTGGACATCATCTACTTGCGTCTTCAATTGTTTTCATGATTTCCAGAAATTCAATGATAAAGTCTGTGAAGATGTTGGGTTCCCAAATATGATTTCATATACTGCGTAAATCCAAATCAAATATTCTATATTTCGGATTGTATTTGAAAACCATTTCAATTAAGAAATGTTTCACAAGAATCAGATAGGAAAAATGCAATAATTTTTTTATGCATACCTAGCTCTGATGTTTTATAGGCAATTTTCAGTAACCTCAATGCAAGTATTGAGTTACGAGCTCCAGTGGGATATAAATGTAAATTATTCAAAAATGTTTTCTGTCTCGAAAACATTATTATGAGGTATAAAAAAGTATTTCTAATCCCAATTGGAAAAGTTTCGTGAAGGATTTCTCTTTCCAATTGCCGCCTTGACATAGGCGTCGATATATTATTTTCCAGTGGTATTTTTTCAGTTACTTATTCTTACAATCATAGTTATTGATCACCCCATGTAAAAGTAGACACATGTTATCTCAACTGAATTTTATCATTTGCTTCGAAAGGTCTCCAGAAAGCCATATTGATGAAATTATTTTCAATGGATAATTCCTGACGTCACCAACACACGGCACCGATTAAGGAATATTGTGAACTGGGAAAATCATGCGGCTTCAGATAACAGATGTCCAATTCAGCTAGCCGAGCTTTTATTCCTCAAATATATTTGATAGCGCCTTCACTAATAATCTGGGCAACTAGAGACACACGCCCGAACTTTTTTATGATAGTACCAGGAACGCTTCGAAAGTAAAAACACTGGTAGTATATAAATTTCCCATTTGTCGGGCAGTGCATATGAACACTCTTCGTAGTGCTTTATTTTTTTGCCGTTCCAACTGGGATTAGAATAACTATATCAGAAAATTTTTACGTTCCATATCGAAAGGAGAAATGTGAAATCACGTCAGATTGAACAGGAGAAATTGGATTTGGCATAGTATTGACAAATTATTCATGATACTTCAAAAATATAAAATTCAAATTAAAAAAAAATCGAGTATGAATCTTGAATTTAAATATATATAAGGAGTTTTGTTTGAATTTCAGTTTATAAATTGTGACATTAATGGTCTCAGTTACAACTTCAAGTCCTTAATCGACAGAATGTCCTTTCGTTAAGTTAAAACCCAACTTGTTTTTTTTTTTGTCAGTCAGTTTCACCGGTTTCTAGCAGTTGCAAAACTAGATATTATCCTAAACATCAACAATAGCTGGAAATGATCTTGTGAAGTTACTTGATTGTTGATATATAAACTGTACATTTGCAGTAAAGTATATGATCATCTGACCGACATTTGCTGACATCCAATATGTTTGTACATTGACTATAAAAAACTTATGAGAGTAAGAAATACATGTATAATTTTTTCACTCGTTATCGAAAATGAAAAAACTGACGAACGTTTTAAATATTTCAGTTTGGTGAACTAGTAACTCTGTTTTTCTGATGTCTTCCCACAAGCCGTAACAGCCATCATTCTATCATCTACCTCACCAATTGCACATATCAGGAACACTTCTGTACATCGCTTTCCACCAATAAACCATTTCAAATATCAGTCTTTATATTTACAGCATCTAAAAACATATACCCTCAGTATTTTTGCCCCACACAATCTGGTTGATAATAGGTCGTGGCGGGCGATCTATAACTAGGGGGGCTGGGAGACACCCCCGTATGTCGAAACCCTGCTAATTGACAGCTAGGAGCTGCACTATTATCAAAAATAATGTCCCTGTAACCGGTCGCTGACTCGGGGGAAGTTTCCGGGCTGTACCAAGGGCTGTAACGGGGCGTAGCCTCATCGGCTATGCTGTATTGGTGTTGAGGGGTTGCGCTCGGACAATACGAATACATACCTGGAACAAAGTGGTTGAATGAAACGGGACGTCCATGTAACGGTAATAGAAGAAAAAAGTTTTGCACAGACGCAAGGAGTAGCTCGTGAGATAATAAATATATTATTACAACTGAATAGAGAGCATAAACCGATTTGCATAAACCTCTCGATCATGATGATATCTCTATTATTTCCAAATCCTTAGGTTGTAAAGAATTAGTGTTACTCCTGTCATTCATTTTGTAAATGAACGACACTTATTCTGATGTTTAAACATAACCCTTGACAAAACATGTGTATTGATTCATTTTAGAACATAATGACATACAGTCATTATTGAGTACAGCAAGATGATGATTCTTTGCTTTTATATTTATCAATCTAAGTTGATTTTTTCTATTTACCAAGGATTGGGTTGCGAGTAAATCTGGTAGATAAAAGATCTTCTGAAGTTTTCAATTCTGAGAGGTGATATAGTAAATAGTCACTTCTTTAGGTTCAAGTTATACACATATGCGTTCAAGGTTATTTCCGTATAAAGATACTCGTAGAGTAGTTATTTTTTGGTCTTACTTATCGAATAGGGACATGGCATATTCGTCAATTGGATCATATATCATATTCAACCACACAATTTGTTAAGATCGGTAAGTAGCTGTAGCAGTTCTCACAAATCATTGAGATTGTTTATGATCAAAAGGGCAAACATTTTCTGCCATGTGTGGAAAGAAAAAATAAAGCTGCGAATTATCTACATATATTTGAAAGTTGCATAACTACATGGATAATTTTTAAGAGGTGGCCGGAGTGTATTGTAAAATGAGTGGCTCTAGAACCACACCTTGAGGTACATCTAATTTCAGTGTTAGGTTATCATAATTTAGTAAATCATTCACGTATATTTTTGTGAATGAATTAACTTTTTATTGTCCTATTTAGAGATATTCAGTCGTAATGAATTGTATCGAGGATAAAACTAACATTGTTCACTGTCCCTGATCAAAAATATCATCCGTAATAGGAATTAAGGCTCTTGTACAACAATATTTGTTTTTTATTTTGGATTTTGTAAAACAGACAATGAAGGCCAAAGATATTATTGAGGTATTTTTCAGAATTTTACTCTCAGGTGGCTCAATAGAGGGAATTGAATTATACAACTTGGTTCTCTCATGTCCCAAGAAAACTATTCACTCTTTATTCTTCTAGGGATGTTACATGTTTCGAACCTATAAAAAGAAAACTAGCATTCTGAAGGGCTATATAAAGGTAAGGAATGGACCAAAAACTCTCACTGTTCTGTATTAATAATATTTTTATGTGGGAGAAACCTGTTGGCCATTATCAGTAAAATCTACCTCATTTCCTTTGGAGTATTATTTTCGAATTGGTGGATGATATAAGCTCTTTTTTTCTCTTTGGATGTATTGATTAGTGAAACTACGTAGTTATCTATAAGCTTGCAGATTAGTCTCAGGCTCACTTTAACTTTTCCAGTGCTTCGTCTCTTTCTTTCATCCCTTGTTTGATCAGAAATTTTATCCAGAGAGTTTTGACGTCAATCATTTTCGATCTTGTAATTGGAGCATATTCATAAGTAATGTTTTTTTGTCTATATGTCCTAATGATCACATAGTCTGAAAATAATGTATCTGAGTAAATATGTAAATTATCATTTTTGATCCATCATATTACCAGCCAGCCTATAACTATCTGGTTGAATTGGTTTTCTTGCGCATGAAGTTTCTGCATTTGATATTCATACAAATAATGCAAATAGAATTCAATTTAGATTTTTTTAGGAGTATTTATATTCCACTGAAAATTATGTTGATATTTCTGAAACATTTTATCTATAATTTTTTATCGCATTTGATTTCATGCCATTCCTTTACTCTAGTAATTCCCACACCATTAATGAATTCATTATACTTATATGAATTTACCATCACAAACCATGTGAGTATATTAATTGATGTTAATGAATAGTGGGGATTGAAATGGCGTTATCACGTGTTGATGCTATTTTATTGAAAAAATAATTGGTTGGTCAAAATAACTTGGTTAACACAAAATTTTACCTTTCGGATAGATATGGTTTTCATTATATTCGGTTCCTGTCTTCCAAAAAAATAATAATAAATTATTTTTCCCAACACATATAAAATATACATCGTAGTTACCTCGAAACAATTGGTAATCATTATTTGGGTGTGAACTAACAGGACAGAGTTTTCAATATTTTTTTTTAAGACGAGTCGCTGTATATATACTCATGCTAAATAATTTGTACAGTACACTACAGTTCAAATAATGAGTTTTCACTCTGGTCACTATGATAGTCTTTTGATTATTTTTCTGTTATTAAAGAGTCAACCACGTGCAAAATGTACGTAAGTCAACAAGAAATTTAAGTGAATCTACCGAATCCTGTTTCAACTGACAATTGTAGATATTTACATTATTGAAATTCGGTGAGTTGCCTTCAATTTTTTGGTGCCATCGAAATTACTTATCGAATAAGATATCAAATAGTCCCAGGAGGGCGCCACAATGGACGTTTTTAAATGTTCCGGATCTTATTTACATTATTTCGTGACCTGGTTATTCATTTATACCCTCTAGAATCGTACGGAGTTATCGCCATATAGGTAGCGTGAAGTATGCCAAATAAAAGCTGGATGGCCTTATTTTCATTTTGGATTTTTGGTAATAGAATATTGTAAATCCATCATAGCAATATTTTTTTTGAGAACTTTGGATGAACAACTAAAAACCTTGTTTTTCCACTTCTGATTATCGATCACAAAATTCCTGAAAAAATCATATAGAATCATTATTACAATTTCAAGTGATACATAAACGGTAGTGACAGATATAATATTCAATGATGTTATGAGGGTTCCTTATGCGGTTCATTTCCGTGTATGTAACATTCGACTGAAATATCAAAATGTAGCAACTTATGTTTATTACTATGAGTCATCAATCTTTTTTTTCTTTCTTTATCTTAGATTAGTATCTTGGTAAATTATTTACGAAAATGGAAAAATAAATCTTTCAGGATGGTGATATTAATTATGATTCTGAAAAATCATATATTGTCCTGTTGTACCTATTCCTTTCAAAACTAAGATGAAAGAACCACTGTAGAACATCATTAAAAATACAGGTTTATGTCAGCTGAGTTCATCACAAAATTGTCTCATATATGAAAAAGTTTTCCTGCTTATAATGATTTGAACCAGTTCAAGGTATTCAAAATTACATTAAAATAAATGCGAATCAGATGGGTAAACTACGTAAGGTAATATTTTTTCAACCTAGTTATTTGAGTATGATTCCTTTTCGCTAAATAACATGACAAGAAACGGCACATGAGAAACTTTCCTGAAGTCTCTTGTGAATGCCTCCGATCAAATAACATATTACATAATATCATTGATGGAAAAGATTCAAAACAAATCCGCTTGCAGATTCGATGTTCAGAAAATATCGTGGTAGAAATATACGCGCAAAGACACATTTCTCAAATATGTGTAATGTCACGTTATGTAGCAATAAATTATAGTTGTATACTAAATTAATTTCTTGTTGACAGATTCATTATCATACATTATCGCCTATAGAATTTCACAAGTCGGATGAATTTTACTTTGACATTCACTAGAATTGAAATGTGTGCAACCAATTAACTTCCAATAAAAATAATATTCAAAATATTGCCCCGAAAAGAGAAACATTTTCAATTGAAATAAAAATATCTGGAAATAGAAAAATAACGAGGAAAAATGCTAACGTTGAACTTCTGGTAGTTAATGTGATAGGACCGCAATTTGAAAGTGAAACTTTGTATTTCCATCTTGCGGTTGTTCGATTTCTCATCCAGTCTGAATCTGAAACGTTTGTAGATGAATGATGCAGAGCAGAATATCGAAAAAATACAGAAATCACTTTTGTAACATACATGGGTGAAAGAATGGCTTCGTACCTACTCGCTAGGTTTTTGCCTACGAAAATCTATTTCAGGCTTCCTACATCATCAGGAAGACCCGAAGAATCGAGAACCACATTTTGTAGAAGCAATTTTACTTTACAATTCTGAATAATGTTGGAAACCTTTATTCAGCAGTAAAAATTTATTGGTGACCTGCAAGTTGTTTCTGGTGAGTAGGTATTTCCATTGTTATTTATCTCATTCATCAGTCCGTATAAAACACAGCAAATATTTATTTTTTGTTAGATATTGTTATGAATTGCATAGTGCAAAGTGGGCAACGGTATAGCCACATTTATCAACCTGACACACATCTGATTTTATGAACACCCTGTTCATATTTTCAAACGAATCAAGTCATTCATCGGATTATTTGAATTCAAACTTCAAACATAATCATTATAGTGATACAGATATTGAAACCCAAGTAAGTAATATGTATATAATATCTTTTGTTTAATAGATGGATAGGCTTCTGTTGTTATTGTAGATATGAATTTTCAACTCATTGTTATCTTTATGGAATTTTAGAGTTTAATCAAACCAAAAGGAAACCAGTTTGCTCATACATTTTTCTTCTGATAAAGTTCAAACCTACAACTTTAATTGTACCTTGAAGTTTGAGGTTTATATAACAAATTCTGTTTATGTTTTCGAATGAAATGTATGTCCCATGTTATGTCACCTTGATCCATGATAATTTCAAAATCAATAAATAAATTGTAAAATCTATCTTTTCGACTAGCCGCGCCATATGGCTTTTTATTAGCGTATTTCTCTCTATCGCCCCTTTTATCTCCATCAAATGTCTGGATGTCATAAATTGGCCTTAATATCTGCGACTGCAATAGTTCATCAGTAAATCATGATGAAATTAGCCTCAAACGGGTCGGTTGTTGGAAATTCTGGGTAAACAATGCCATTCAAATTGGGTACCATATATAAAAAATATTTAAAACCAAGGGTAGAATCGCGCTATGTCAATAATCCTATCTTTGGAATTGTTCATTTCCAAATGCCAAATTAGATCTTGTGATATTATCGATGAAATAGCGCAATAATTCAGCTAAAAATTATTGACGTGAAAATATAATGAAATATTCATTTCTGAATACTCCATTTTAGGTATTCATCATTGAACGTGTACCAACATAATTTATACTGAAAACTGAAAAAAAAATGTATTTGCAAAGCTCAACATTGCATTCACGAATTTTTTATTTTCGATTACCTACTTCTTGATGATCCTATATACGAATTCTAAATCTCCATACCTACACTTTTATATATTTTCTTTTGTTATTTGCATGAGCCATTAGAAATATGTCAACCGCTATAGGTACTTTTGCATTTATTGATACCTACGTATCAATGGATGCAAAAAGGATTCGTAATAATATCAGTGGATCAAAATTATTTCTGTGTTTCACTTTGGGACATATTTTTCTCTGAAAACAATTTCTAGTTAAATTTTTTATTACCAGAGAAAAATTTGTCCCAAAATTAAATACAGGACATTAGACTTTGGAATTGAAAAACAAATATTCCTATAGAACTTTAGTAGAAAACTCGAATACCTATACCACTCTCCAAATGCAATGCAAAAATTCACGCTGCAATGTGTTGGAATATCATTTTATTATGAAAATGTTGCGTTGTAATCTCTAGCATTCATTGAAAAAATATGTAGCGGAGAACAATTCACTTTGCGTAAATAACAACTGTGGATGTATAGGTAACTTGTGAAAGTTTTCGCGAATTTCATGTGTCAAAGGATATCTGTGTGAAGATGATTTTTGTTAACCACATTATTTTGTTATTTGTTTATTTATTGAAATTTCGCTGCAATTTTAATAATAAATCGAAAGCCCCTAGTTTGATAGAATCAAATGGCTAGCAGTTAATTTGAAAATCCCCTCGAAGACTACCTAATGGAAAAATGCATTAATTATTGAAGTAAAAACCTTAATAGGATTTGAAGTTCAGTAATGTTTCAGTTTTTGATGAAATCTCTAACATATACCTATTTGAGAAAATGATTTCCATTGACTAAGAGATCTTGAGAGTAAAAGCTTGAAAGTTACCTTAGCCTTATCATAAAATGTGCCTAGCTGAACAAAAAGCAAAATATATTTATACGAATTCCAAATAGTAATCTTGCGATTGTATGAGTATAGAATCAGAAAAAAGAAGACTTACCACCGGAAGAGTGCAATCTCGCCGAATTCGAATAACTGATGGCTTGATCCCTACTTGTCATCAAACTATCAACCGTAAAAGCAGCAGAAGTATCCATGGCTTGTAGAGATGCTGTCACATCACTCATTAGATGTTCCTGGTGTACAATAACAGATTTTGGATCTCCATACTTGGAACTCATACAATGACTCATTTCCGTATTTGGTTCCCGTTTTGGTTTGCATTCCATTTTGCTTTTGGCCTCATCCAAAGGCTTCTCGTCTCGTTTGCCCACGGATGTAGGAGAGTCAGACTGATGTTGTCTTTTGAGCTGTTCTTCCTTCTCCTTGAGAGCATCTTTCTTCTTGAAGCGTCTTCGACGCCGTAAATAGGAACCGTTATCAAACATATTGTAAGAATCAGGGTCCAACGTCCAGTAGCTTCCTTTTCCGGGTTTCTTGTCATCGCGAGGAACTTTCACGAAACACTCGTTTAGACTGAGATTGTGCCTAATGGAATTCTGCCAGCCCTGTTTATTTTCTCGGTAGTAAGGAAACCGTTCCATGATGAACTGATAGATTCCGTTGAGGGTGATTTTTTTATCCTGAGCGTTCTGTATAGCCATGGCGATTAGTGCTATATAGGAATAGGGAGGTTTCACCATATCTTTGGCGGTACTGAGAGGATGTTGTTGGTGATGCCAAGCAGCAGCTGCATATCCATATCTGGAGTACTGCTCGTAGGCGTAAGGGTTGGAAGCTGAAACTGCGGCAGCTGCTGCTGCAGAGGAATAGCCACCTCCATAGCGATTGTAAGCGTTCTGATGTTCCGTAAATATAGTGTGCATGTTATAAGTGCTGGCACCACTTGTTAGGTATACAAACAAAAACGCCGAAAGATAACAAACAAAAGTCAAAAGTTTTAGCAGGTAATTGAAAAGCGTCGAAGTTTTCTAAAACGAAAACACTAGTGTTATTTTAGTAGTATGGTAGGTTTCGTGTTTTCATTCCAATCAATCTTCCGAAAACAAGTTTGCGCTCACTTAATATTATGATACACAACATGGGGCAGTTTACACAGAGATTAAGTAAAAACAGAGAATGTTGCTTCTTGCCGGGACACAATGTTACTAGTGAAAACAGACTAGCTAGGGCAGGGAGCCGTTTCAATTAGGGACGGACTGCGCGCTCTGGGGACTCTTGACACTCCCTCGCTACTACGACCAATGGTGAACCGCACGGTAGCTGACCCCGCCCTAAATCAATCAGGCTACCATTACGGCAGTGCTTTGTTGAAGTCGCTGCCAGAAAATGCGCACGCCTTTCGCAGATTTTTTCGCGTGAAAACGTGAAAAGCAAAAAGATTGCCCTGTGACTCAAAATATAATATCAACAAACCCCTTCGAAATTATATCAAGGATGGCCTTTAGTTTATTTTTGCGAACACAAATACCCACGAAAGTTTGTGTACCTTGGCAGGCTCCGACGTGAACGGTCGCGCGCCAGAGAAAATAATCCACGGTGGGTATTCAGATAAAACCTGGTCAACTATACAGTTTAGTTCGCGGTTCTCTTGGAGATTACCTCCGTTTACGTAATCTATGCAATCGAATAATATATGTCATAAATCCAAGTTTCTTAGGAATATATTTCATCACGAAGCCTCGGGTGAACGAACGTCCGATGAAGTGAAAAACCACTGAATGTCTTTGGGCAACTAAGAGGTAAGTGTTCCGATTCAGTTTCTAAATATGTGGAGGTTATATTATCCTGACAGGACACCTTGCCTTCAGTCCCTATTTCTCATTAAAAAATATAATTGGTGTTGCCAAGGTGACCATATGAACAAATTGGTGACCGCATTTTCTAAGCGATCGAATTGAAATGGCGACTGTTAAGTAAAAATGATAGGTACATTTTAAATTTCCATTTCTAATTCATATCCATAAATCTTAAAGAATTTGTAAGTTTTCTCAACAAATTTGTTATCTCTACTTATCCAACACAATGTTTCCTTAAGTTCATAGTGTTCCTACCAAATATCAATATTTTGAAAAGGGAAACATTCTCAATTGAATATTGATAGAAAGATTTTTTTGTGAATTGAAAAATCCACGATTAAAATGAAGTTATTTTTTGTGAATGTCTAACAGAAAACAACTACTCTCTTTTGGAAAACATTCTTCTTTGCCTCATTCATCTTTATGAGTTCTTAATTAAGACTGGAATAGAAAATCAAATAACTGTCTGAATGAAAATGCAAATTTTCAATTTCAGATTTTTTCTTTTGGGTTAGGGCTTTTTCAGAATATCTATCAGATGTAGTTCAATGTCCAGCGTGGCTTTAGCCGGGGAAGTAGTTGTTTTCTGTTAGACATTCACAAAAAATAACTTCATTTTAATAGTGGATTTTTCAATTCACAGAAAAATCTTTCTATCAATATTCAATTGAGAATGTTTCCCTTTTCAACATGAATACCCCACAATAGGTTATCTTGACGATGGAAGATAGTGACTAAAGTTTATCTTTCAGTCGCAGATGATTCCACATCTGATTTTATGAACATCATGTTTATATTTTCAACAAATCAATCAATATTTTATTATATAATTAGGTATATTTTTGTTTCACAAAGCTACAAAAGATATTTTAGTAGGTACCTACCTACTCGACACAGAAATATTGTGTTCATTCAACAACTTCGATATAACGGATTCATCAACATAATGAAAATCATGTGAATAACACAACGTTGATTATTACGTTAACTTTCTTCTAATATACAGGGTGTTTCCAAATGACACTAACAATGTCTACCTGTAGATACCTCTCGTAAAATTAGACAGAATGATAAGAGGAATGAGGGGGTCAACCTGATTACTTTTCGAAATACAGGGGGTTGAAGTTTTAAAAAAAGGTTTTTAATTGATAATTTCAAAACGGATTGATGTATTAATTTGAAATTCAGCATGTCATTTTTAAATGTAAAAAGACATAGGTATTTCAGTGAAAAATCATGTTTTATATCTAGATCCAGTGGTGTGTCCCCTTTTTCCCACCATTTTCTACGCCCGTGGTATTTGAAGCAATTTTTTTTCGTATTGCTTAACAGTTTTCACGTAAAAAACTAATAATTTTTACATACCCACCGAAAATCTTGTGGTTTTTAAGATATTTGGTGTTTTTATGAAGTCTGCAAAATCGCTTTTTATCAATGAAATAACCAACAATGTTTATCTGGGATTTCTTCAATAATTTTTTCTTAATTTTTTATAACTTCTAGACTTTCAATGATTCGAGAATGTAACAGGACCAAATTTTGGAGACGCTTCTGAAATATTGAGAAAATATTGTTTAAAAATAGTTTTTCCAATAAAAATAACATACAATTTACAAAATTAAATAATATCCGATGCAAACTTAATTTTATACTAAACAGCCAACAAATAACAAGAGATGTTCAACATTTCGTCCGTTTCATTGAAAATCGCATACCTTGGAAAGACTCGCGATTGCCAGAAATAATTTCTGTAGCCGCAAGGATTCTTGCAATCAGTTCCTCCCCCGTGTTTACTATGGTATCGTACAAAAGGAGCTTCATGTAACCCCACAAAAAAAAAAAATTATTAAAGAAATCCAAGAAAATATTGTTGTTTATTTCATTACTAAAAAGCGATCTTGCAGACTTCATAAAAACATTAAATATCTCAAAACCCACAAGATTTTTGTTATGTGAAGGTTATTCGTTTTTTACGAGAAAACTGTTAAGCAATACAAAAAAAAATAGCTTCAAATACCACGGGCGTAGAAAATGGTGGGAAAAAGGGGACATACTCTTCTAACTGCACACCACTGGATCTAGATATGAAACATTATTTCTTACTGAAATATGTCTTTTCACATTTAAAAACGACCTGCCGAATTTCAATTTAATATATTCATCCGTTTTGAAGTTATCAAATAAAAACTTTTTTTTTTTAACTTCAACCCCCTGAATTTTAAAAAGTAATCAGGTTGGACCCCTCATTCCTTACACCATTTTGTCCAATTTCACGAGAGGTATCTACAGGCAGACGTTGTAAGTGTCATTTGAAAACACCCTGTATATGGAATATATAATGTTTATCAATTATATGGATCTTTAAATTCATAGCCAAAACGTACATAGACAACTTTCTTGGGCATGTATAGAATCAACAATGACTGAAACCAGTTTCAATGAGTGTGCACAATGAACTATTATTATCACTTACAATGTTTTCTGCTGGGGTAAAATTAGTTAAAACTCGAAAAATTATTGTGGCGGCGTAGATAGGTATAATACCTACCAACTTGTTGTGGTGAGAAATAAATTCAATGAAGTTTTCCAAACCAAAGTGCTCAGGGATTTCGAAGATGTTCTGGTCACCTTATATTCTGAGACCTCCCATCTGAAATTACATATCTCTTGCATTTACTCACCATCTATGAATGATAACCCTATAATTATATTTAATAGTCATTTCTATGAACACTACATAATTCATACCAGACCAGCTCCAGCTTCCGACCATTTACGCATAAAACGCTCTAAAATAAGAAAATAGTTGTACACCATGCAAATTAAACTTCACTTCCACTCTTCACCACGTTTCGAGCATGTTCTAGGTATAACGTTCCCGCCAAATTTCTCTTTGAAATAGTCTGGCATTATAGATGTTGAAAGTTGGGTGCGCGCGTGCTTTATACATTTATGTAAAATTGTTAGTAAGTTCGGGTGTAGAAAATAGTAAGTAGATCATAAAATGTTTATTTGAGTTCAGGTTTTCCAAACTAGATTGGAAGTAGATACCGAAATACATTGTTTACACAGGAATCAAACTAATTCACTATAATTTTTACTTTAAACTATAGTGGTCGGCTAACTGGATTACAAAATGAATTATTTCCATTTCTCGACCGGGGCGGTCGAAAACAGGGTTCAGGTATTGGTTTTTCACACATACTTTTCTAACTTATAAGATGCAGGCATTTTATTAAACTTTTGGTTTATTACTACGAAAGTCTGGCCAGATCTCGACCATTTCCAAATATTCATACGGCATTTTTGGTAGTCGGGAAATGGCTTGGGTAAACATCTATTGTCGACCACTATTTCTATCCTTATCTAACTAGGTACCTACCTGTTTCTATTTGTAAAATAAAGAGAAGTAGTTATATTTTTTGTAGATGCTGTCTACAAAGAATAAAGTTTAAAAACAAGCAAATCCAGAAAAGCGTCAAAAACGATGAAGAGTAGTGAATGAAAATTCAGAAAAATTAGAGAGGGCACTGGAAGAAATGAAGGAGAAGCGACAGGGAATCAGGGAGGGGAGTAGGAAACAATTGACCGTCTTAGGAGTCAAAAGAGGGATCGAAAAAAAAACTGGTTCAGAATGCATTTTTACTGCCTAAGTTGGAAAAAAGATTGTGGAGTGTATAATTAATAATTATTAATAATAATTAACTGGTCGCAAACCGGTGCAGCAGCGGTCGACAATCAATGCGTTGTGGTCGAGAAATGGAAAATGGCGTACTTGTTCATTTCGGATTTTCTTCGCATTTTCTGTAACCCATAAACAGAAATCTTTAATTTGTAAGATATTTCTTATATTGCGAAGAAATAGAAAGTAATAATCAAATGTTTATATGCCTATTTTATATCTTTTTTGTGATTCATTGAAATTTATATTTCTCTTAAGTGGTCGGAAACCAAATACCTACCTATGCCAAATACCTAATAGGTTTCTCAAAGTCATTACCTATAATTCTTCAATCCTATTAACGTGGATGATGAGGATTCTAACATGATTAATTTGTTGGAGAGTTCTTGCAATATGATTTTATGAATAATAACATCGATAGAATCCTAGACTTGATTACTATCGTTTCGGACGTCCATCGTCTTAATGGATTTAAAAGGTTTTCACGACATTTCGAATGCTTGTATCTGCAATCGTCTTCAGGTGAATACTGTATTCACCTGAAGACGATTGCAGATACAAGCATTCGAAACGTCGTGAAAACCTTTTAAATACATTAAGACGATGGACGTCCGAAACGATAGTAATCAAGTTACCACATCGTCTACAACCTTCAAACAAGAAACCTAGACCTTGTATGGTAGTTTATGTAATAATTCAATCTCCAATGTAAACAAATACATTATTAGTACCAATATTCATCAACCAACTATTGAGTTTTACGAAATAGGTAGAAAATTCAACAATGAGTCCTATATTTTTTAAATCGACCGATTTGCAACTCGATCAAAGGTCGGCCATATTGTCACAATTGCACAAAATTGAGTTAAGATATATATTGTTCGACCATTAAAAATTCAACATGGCTGCAAATCTTATACAGTTCAAAATTTTCAACTTGATTTGCAGCCCCCTGTGACTACCAAAAAATAAATTGTTTTTCATTGGTATACTTTTATCATATTTTACGACCAAAATACCTACCTACTTGCGAAAACAATAGGTATAGGTAGGTAGGTACTCGCTGAAGTCGCAGATGACTGCAAACTTATAGGTAACTGTCTCCCGATGACGGCGTGATGCATTTCTTATAATTTACAAAGATACAAATTGGAAATAGATCACGAAAATATGTATATGTTCGGGAAATAATAGAGAACATCTAGATTGGGAGGCAAGTAGGGAAAGGATAAATATATTTATTAACGTTGATTGTTTGGAGGTTGTAGGCTGTTTGGCAAAAGTGGTTTGAATGAGTCTGTAGAGTTTGTCTGAGAAACTGCTCGAGGCGGAATGACATATGTGTTTACAAAGGAAAAGTATGTGAAATGAGTCTGTAGAGTTTGTCTGAGAAACTGCTCGAGGCGGAATGACATATGTGTTAATTTACAAAGGAAAAGTATGTGAATAAAGAGATGTCGCCCAATTTTCTTGCCAAACTTCAGGTTTTCGAGAAAAAAAATGACTTAATGATTTTTGGGCCCACTGAGTACGAATAGGTACATTGTCAAAAAAAATTATATTCTTGAAATATTTCGAAAATGTTTTTGTTACCTATACAGGTTTCTTGATATTATTTTTGTATTTATATTAATGTCTTCAGAGGAGTTCATTGGATTACATGTTTGTGAATAGACTTAAGTTATAGAAAAAAGTAAACCGACATTGTAAGATTGTTTAATAATATTTTTTTATCCAAAAGATTCAGGATTGGTGGTTTTCGAGATAGCTAATTACAATTTTCCTATCCAGAATTGAGATTTTGTTGATAGTTACCTGTAAATATTTGGAGAAATGTATTGAAGTATTCAATTTAATCTTCCAGATGGCTTTTCTAGAGAGAGAGAGAGAGAGAAAATATACACCTGAAAAAATTTGTATGGAATTTGGATACAGCAATAAATTTTCAGCCAAATATATTTTACGGAGCAATACAGAAAATCCTAAAACTGACAATTTCAGGTTAAATAACATTTAAAATAATTTTAAACAGGAAACAAATTGGTATTTTATTGTCATTATGGATTAAACGGTTGAAAATAGAAACAATAAAGACATTGACCAAAAAATTTCCTCTTATGTAAAAAATAGTGGGGTGCTTGATGTCAGTTATTTCAAGTTTCTTATCGCTAGCTATTCCTAAAGGTAGATTCGTTATGAAAAGTAAGTAGAGAGCTCCCCACGCTTTTTTACATAATGGAAAATTATTATTATTTTTTAAATAATTTTATAATGGGAAATTATTATTATTTTTAACTGCTTAACCATATTGCTTTATAAGCGAGTTTTTTTTGTTTTTTAAACTTTAACTTTATTTCAATCCATATTGCTACAGAAACTATAATTTCATTTTAAACTTTTCAGTTCGTAGGTATTGCTACAAAAGCGTGTTCTCAAACTTTCCGACTACGGGAAACTCTTGTAACCTCCCAAAGTGGTTATGTAATTATCAAGGCACAATTTGGAATTGTTCGTAATTTCTTCAGTAGGAATATTTACCAGCTACCTCAGGTTATACTTCTCGTTTAGTATCGTGATATTACTGTGTTAATTTACATTTTGACTTTCCATTTTTTTTACATTGTACTAATTTCACACTTGAAACAACTTTTTTATAATTGCCCGAATGTATATATCGACAATGTGTCCCCGAGTGGACACATTTTTTAATTGGACTTTAATCTCACGGATCCACACCCGGTTTAATCTGAAACTGAAAATATGGGAAGCAGAGGTGTTTTTTTGGAGATACATTTTCAAAATTTTACCAGGACAAAATGATATCTTTTAGGTCTGAATATACGAAAACATTTTGTAGAGAAAAGTTCTTCAGAATGAAGATTTATGTCGTAATTTTAACCAAATCAACAAATTTTGGTTTTGGACTAAACATATAGTTTTACTAAAAATTAATAGTTGTTATTTTACTGACTGTTCATTACACCTCATCTAAGTCTAGTAATTTTGCATCGTGAAAAAATAATGGATTCCAATATGAATCTATATTCTGAACAATGTTTCTGAATATTTTTTCATATTTTCAAAAAATAAAAAAAAATGTGTTTTTTTAATTAAAATTTTGCTCTGCAACATCCTATTTTTGAGAAATTCGCTTCATATTTGGCAATTCTCAGTTTTGGAAAAAGCAATAGGTAAACCTATATAAAGTGTACAGAAAGTGTTCAGGATGGGTTTGAGATATTAGTATACAGTGTGTACCATATAATTGTTCTTCCAATCAGTCGAATGAATGGCAAACACTGTTTATCTAATTCTGGAGTCGATAACACCTGCCTAAATGTAAGTTAGTACAATATATACATACAATATATACATAGTCTATATATACCATATATTTTTTTACTTCTCTGACATCTATCAGGAATCAATTCTTAAAATTAAAATAAAATTATCATAAAATATATTAATTTCCATT
This sequence comes from Gonioctena quinquepunctata, assembly GCA_018342105.1. Taxonomy (NCBI): domain Eukaryota; kingdom Metazoa; phylum Arthropoda; class Insecta; order Coleoptera; family Chrysomelidae; genus Gonioctena; species Gonioctena quinquepunctata. The sequence continues at coordinate 5,890 of JAFIRS010000908.1, read as the reverse complement.
ATTGGTTTTGAAGTCAAAGATATAGTCAACCAATAAGTTTTCCATGTTTCCTTGATCATCATAATTTCATTAACGACAAGTTACTGATTGAATTATTTCACCAATTAGGAACAATAATTCGCATTTTGCAGTGACTTTTCAGAGTGCATGGCACTGACTTCTTCTAATTTCAATGAATGTACTAAACAATGGCATTTTCTCGAATGGTCAAAGACCAGGAACCCAAAAATATTATGTTAAACATTGTGATTTCTCCACACATGAATATTTCAGCTAGAGTTGATATAGACAATAATATTTTTGAGGTATGAATTTTCAATATACATTTGACAACACAAAAACATTATATATTCAAAATGAATAAATAAATAATAGAATGTTAATTTTCCAACAAATAATTTGAAAAATGAAAAAACAATTCATGAGGTCAGATTATCATGTATTCACATGAAAATGAGAAAATAATCTTGATAAATAACTATCTATGTTCTTCATAAATATTTTTTATATTTTGATGAAAAACATTATAATGTCAGTGATAAAAACGAAAAAAGATATATTCAAAAAAATCTAAATAATAAAAAATAATTCACATATGCATATGTTTATACGGTGTCATTATGATTTTGAACATAAAAACATTATATATTCAAAATGAAGTAAGAAATAATAGAAGGATCAATTTCCTACAATTGATTTTGAACTCAAAATACCAGTTTATGAGATCAAATTATCATGTACTCACATACCAATGAGAAAATAATCTCAATAAATAATCTTAAACATATCTTTGTTCATCATATTTTTTTTTTCATATATTAATAGAAAAGAGTATAATGTCGATGATAAAAACGGAGACAGATAGGTACATTCAAAATAATCTAAAGGATTCAAAATAATTTGCATACATATATGGATATGAAATAATAAGCAATTTACATTCTCGTGAACCTATTGATAACATTGAAAACGTTTTTTGTGTAGGATTAACTTTTTTACATTTGGAGCTTGCATGTGGATGTGTTCTCAAAATGAATCTCTGAAGTAATTCTGATGAAACTGCAAATAATTTTGGATATTGGGTATTCAAAATAAAAAATAAAGCTGAGGATACTTTTAGGGCATCTCCATCTTCTCCACATAAACGAAGAACACTGACGAACCGTAACCTGGAAGCAATAAACACCCAATTTTCTCAAATGTGATAAATCTTCTGAATCTACTAACAGAACCTAGTGCATATGATTGATATCTAATATATAAAAATGAATATTTGTTCTACCAGCGAAGCACGAAACAAAAAGCGAGGAACGACAAGCAAGCAACGAAGCAGATTATTTAGCAAAAAAATAATTTTCTATCATTGATTCTGTAGATGTAAAGATTGATTTTTCCCCATGGATTCTGGAAATAAGCTGTTTGAATCCAACGTAGGCTGTAGAAAGCATGTTACAATTTGCATACATACATACAAACTCAGCACCAACCCACTTACGATGTAAATATTGATTAATATCATATTTTTTCAAAGTAACACACTTGATCAGACATAAATTACAGGAAAACATCATTCAAAATCATTGATTGGGTATAGTCCATCCAATATCAATTGCAGATGCTGTTTCTATAGGGAGCAAATAAAAACTCACTTCGCTAACACGAGCGTATATGCGAAGAAACGGAACGAAAAATAATCTGTACTACTCGTAAACATTCTCCGTCGGCAAACGGTAGATCAAAAGAGCCGATAGTCAACGTGGATTTGAGTAACTGCTGACTGTTCTACAACCGATTCGTCTGGGCCAATCAAGTCGGACATCAATGCTTGCAGGTGCTATACGATGGGAGGTCATAAATCACGCGTTATATTTGTGTTTTATTAGCTCTGAAAGATTAAAAACCAGTAGCGTCTGTGGTCTTGGTGTGTGCCGATCGAAATACGTTTAAGGATATTCTAGTTTTTTTTCTCAACGTATTTGTATAAATAAAAGCTTGTCTTTAATTTTTTTTCATTTTTCATTATTTATGAAGTATTTTCAAAATCTTGAAATATCTAAATAAAATCAGTTATCTCCGCCACTGCTGCTCACAGGATTTCGCCGCAAGACTTTTTTGTGCTTCTGCAATTGATATTGGGAAAACTATACCTCCCTACCTAATTTTCCTGTTTTTTCACTATCAACTAAAAGTATAGTTTTCCCATTATCAATTGCAGAAGCATAAAAAAGTCTTGCGGCGAAATCCTGTGAGCAGCAGTGGCGGAGATAACGAATTTCATTCATATATTTTAACATTTTAAAAATACTTCATGAATAATGAAAAATGAAAAAAACTTAAAGACAAGCTTATATTTATACAAATACATTGAGAAAAAAAAAATTGAATATCCTACAAAACTAGAATATCCTGAAACGTATTTCGATCTGCACACACCAAGACCACAGACGCTACTGGTTTTTAATCTTTCAGAGCTATTAAAACACAAATATAACTCGTGATTTATGACCTCCCATCGTATAGCCACACCTGCAAGCATTGATGTCCGACTTGATTGGCCCAGACGAATCGGTTGTAGAACAGTCAGCAGTCACTCGAGTCCACGTTGACTATCGGCTCTTTTGATCTACCGTTTGCCGACGGAGAATGTTTACGAGTAGTACAGATTATTTTTCGTTCCGTTTCTTCGCATATACGCTCGTGTTGGCGAAGTGAGTTTTTATTTGCTCCCTATAGAAACAGCTTCTGCAATTGATATTGGATGGACCATACAAATTACGCACTCACGAGCACAACACTCAGATGACATAATAAATTATGAAATGAAAATCGCGATGAACCGCCGAACGCGGTCGAACTAGCGGCTGAACCCGACCTTACCACGGTTTTCGGAATGAGCTCGTCCATGCAGATCATCCGACGAATAAAAACAATGCATCGCATCTGATTTAGATTAGGTCATTACATGATATGTTATGTAAAAAATTCAAAATATACTGTAACCTACTGTGAACAATATAAAACTATGAAACAATATATGAAGTGCACGGACAAATTATAGAAAAAATTCATTTTCCAGAAAACAATCAAATTTTGAGAAAAATGGAGAGGATCAATTTTAATTGAAATGGGTGAATATTTCGACGAACTGTCTGGCGATCGCAAAGGAGGTGCTGGTCGCACTGACATATATATCGTGTTTGTCAAAAAATTTATTCTATTCAATCAAAATCGACCTGCCTGAGGCTTTTTCTGGAAATTCGAGTATGGCCTTCTGAAACTTTTATTCGTTTCATAATTTCGAATTTTTAGCATCAGCTGAATGAAAAGGTTATGTAGTATCATCAGTACGTCAACTCTGAAAATAATTCATTCATCCATCAAGAAGTTATAGAATTATTAGTGTATGTATCCGGTTATTCCATAGGTATATATATATATATATATATATATATATATATATTTATATATTTATATATATATATATATATATTGTTATGTTATGAAAAACCAGTTATATATTTTAAAAGGAAAAAACCCACAAAAAGAATAATTACTTAATAGCTATTAGTTTCAAGAGATTGTTTTTACATAATTTTTGGAATTCTATTTCCTTTATTAAGCCTCTGTATGATATGAATAGATAGAAATATCCAAATACTATAATACAATCAATTTCATACACTGTCATAATGATTACAACCCATAATTGTTCAAAAGACAACAAAAAGTCTAGATTTACAAAATCATCCTGAATAAAATGTGATCCACAAAATTATAAGCTTGAAACATACAGTATATGAAATTGTATCTAACTAAAAGTAGCCAATGGGAGAACAGCAAACTTCTTGATGACAATAGCCAATCAGGGAACAGTATGGTAAAATGTAGGATTTGAAATTGTGAGAAAATAAGAACGAGAAAGTGTCAGAGACAATTATCACTTATAATACCACAAGAGCTTCAAAATTATCGGGTATTTCCCGATAGGTTCGTTGCAAAAAAATTAAGGAGTCAAGTTTTTCAGGTTAAAAAATCACGAGCGCGAAGCGCGAGTGATTTTTCCTGAAAAACTTGACGACTTTATTTGTTTGCAGGGAACCTTGAGGGAAATGCCAGATAATTTATTTTCCGTCCCAAAAAGTAGTAAATTGGTTCCAAACTGTTTTTTGCCTTCTCCGTATTAATGGGAACATTTCTTTGACTTTTTATTGATGGTGGACAGAGAACAAACTCCAAATCGACTCATTTTCATGCAAAATCTCCAATTGTCACAATTGAATTCAACCTGTCAGTTTGAAGTGTGGTTAATTTGACTGGATCATGTTTTGTTTTTTATATATAGCAACTACCAGAGAAAATTTTCAAAAAATTATCAGTATAATACCATGTAGGTTGTACCACGTGACGTCGAATGGTGCAATTCTATTGGTCGATATTTGGGTCGGAAAAATAATCACTGAAATTGTATATAGTTTATAAGAAAGTAAAAATAGTTGTATTCATAAGTTTTGACAAATAACCCCAAACAGTGAAAATGTGAGAACATAGTGCGCGAATTCAAAAATTCAAATCAAAAGGAAGGAGGAAAATGGTATCCAAGTAACGAAAAAACAAAGCCACTAGAGAGACCGAAAATAATTTGAAAACGAATGCCACGTTTTATTTTGGGAGAAAAAAAAATCAATAATTCCAACATTATAAGCGGAAAACCAACATTACCTCGTTTGTACACCATTTACAAATATTCCAAAGCTGATTCCTTCGTTTGATGGTTCCTTCGTTTTGGTATTGGAGTTCCTGAGAGCATTGGAGTGAAAGAATCCAAATCTGGGTGTATATTGAACAGCGACCGTTCCAGCGACAGGTATAAACTTTCCTAGTGCACATCACGAACTGAACAATTTCACTAATAACTCATATCCCATCAGAAGAACTTTATTTAATTTGAATTTGAACTATTAAAGAAAATTTCACTTTCAAGGTAAAAGTGAGGTTGTGTCTATTTATCCATGACCTGTTTCTCATGATTATCCATGAAAATTTGTAGATTGACATTAGAATAAGTTATCGATCGTAGGCCAGGTAAATTTAAGTTTTCCTGAATAAAGAAAATAATTGCTTTTTGATACTCTGTTACTTATTTTCCACAATTATCAGCAATCGTATTTATAAACACTGAATAGAAATTGACATCAAACAGTGGCTAGTGGCTCAATTGCCTGAACCGGCTATCTGAGACAAGAGGCGTACCAACTGAGCTCAGCGGTGGTAAGGAAGGTGATAACAATTGGCAGCAACGTGACGAGAGAACAGTGACGTTAGCTAGCAATTATTATTACATCATACAAAATATTATACAGGGCGAAAATACTTATCTATATCATAACAATTTGGCTCACAAAGAAGAGTGAAAATTATTAGCAATCTTCATCATATAAAAACAATTAATATTTGATGAATTATCATTATATTACAATTGGCACCCAAAACGTGGGGCGAAATAAAAACAAAATAATTTGTTATATCATCATTATATTACAATATATATATATATATATATATATATATATATATATATATATATATATATATATATATATATATCTATATATATATATATATATATATATATATGTATATGTATATGTATATGTATATGTATATGTATATGTATATGTATATGTATATGTATATGTATATGTATATGTATATGTATATGTATATGTATATGTATATGTATATGTATATGTATATGTATATGTATATGTATATGTATATGTATGTGTATGTGTATGTGTATGTGTATGTGTATGTGTATGTGTATGTGTATGTGTATGTGTATGTGTATGTGTATGTGTATGTGTATGTGTATGTGTATGTGTATGTGTAT